>JAJOZX010002097.1:135000-332500 GCA_023014485.1 Bathynomus jamesi
AAATTGTTTCTTCTTGTACAAAATATATAAAACCATTTTATTAAGAAGTGTCAATGCCACATTGCCACCCCCTGAGCCAAAACTACCCGATATTACGATATATAAGAAATATGAAGACCAGTGCTAGACTGCTAAACATTTATTACAGACACTAGGGTACCTGTTTTTCTACTAACCAATTTCTTTATTGTGTGGAAGAATAACATCTGGGTTTTGCTGCGTGCCGCCTGCCGTCACCGGGTCTCGAGCCCGGGGCCGATAAATTCGTAGTCAGCGACGCTAACCACTACACCACCGAGGCGCATATATATATATATATTAGGGTTGCACCGATTAATCGGTTGACAATCGGTAATCGGCCATATCGGCCATTTGCCGATTAATCGTGCATCGGCTTTTTTTTGCCGATTAATCGGTTTTCATACTCGGTCATCTTTGTTTATTACATTACAGAAATTGCATCCCTGGTTTAAGAATTTCAGTTATCCTAGACATGGAATGAACTTAAATAATATTTTGCTTGTTTTTTATTAAATATTTTCTACCAATTTGCATTGTTTGGAGAATAATAGGCAGAGTATTATTGAATTAATTTACTCCATTATCACTCCATTTATTAAAACAAAAATTATTGTATCTTACTGAACAAAAGAATCCATTTAAGCTTTCCTGTTGCAAAACAAAAGTGGCCTTAACCTACTCTCTAACGATAAACAAAATTTGAGATGGAAACATTGCATAGGGTGCATTTGCAAATAATTTTGTTATTTTTATCTACTTTAAAGTATTTCCATGCAATGCTTGGAGCCATAAGGGCTTTATGTTATTTAAATTTGTAACAAAAATATAAAATTTCTTGGCAACTTTCATTAAAATGCTTAATTTAATCTGTAAAAGAAATTAAAGAATTAGAATATGTAAATAGTTCTAAAAATATTAGATTAATATTAGATAAAAAAATATTAGATATTAGGCCTACGTTTTATATTGTGTGCTCCTATTTACCAGTATAATAGGTATAAGCGGCGTAATTCAGTAACCATATAGTGCTATAAACTTATACAGTATATAAAAAGAATTATCGGCCGATTAATCGGTAATCGGCCGATTATTTTAGGCCGATTAATCGGTAATCGGTAATCGGCTAATTTGCTTATCGGTGCAACCCTAATATATATAAAGGTCACGTGACGGAAGGGACCTTCAGCTTTACGTGAGATCCGAACTATGGTTCGTTACATCATTTCGACAAAGAGAAAGTAAAGCGACATTGGGTCTGGGTAGTAGTTAGATGGGAGACCGTCCTCCGTGCCCAGATTATGTAGCGACCCGTGGTTCGGATCCCACGTAAAGCTGTAGGTCCCCTCCGTCATATGACCTTAGATATTGCGAAAGAGGTTAAACAACCCCAATAAAAAAAAAAAATCGACAAAGAGATTGATCACCCATCAAACCACTACTACCCAAACCCAGTGTCGCTTAACTTCGCTAATCGACTGGAAGCATTGTTACGATATACAGGGAGAACGTATTAATTAAGAAAATTAAAATTGATTTTTAAAATTACAGCTAAGTATATGGAAAGGTGTTCGAAAAAAAATGGTGTACAGTAAAGTACAAGCTTTATGAATTTTATTACTTTATAAAAAGGGGAAAAATATCGCATAACCTAACTCGCAACATAACCTTGTAAGAAACACTTTTGAGGGAGCAAAATATGCACGTAAATCATTGGCAATTAGTTGAGCAACTTTCTTTTGAAACCCTGTATAGTCACTAAAGTGTGGCCCGCGTGCGTGGCCTAAACCGGAAAAAAAAATTAGACCTCTGTATGAATTTCTCGTGGTCCGTCGGATATACAATTCAAAATTTTGGCCCGCCAATTGTTTTTACTTTAATTTTGTTTCGCTCCACCGAAATACCAACACGCGCCTTGCTTTCAAACACAACTCTTATACAATACTTTATGAAATCAACAATTAGAATCTCCATGTTCCTAAAATATTTGTTTATTTTAAATTATGAAAAAACAATTTTTTTTAAATATTCAAATGTTAATCAATGAAATATTAAACTATTAGCTTATCGTAAAAACGATGCAAAAACTATTTCATCTGCGTGCTATAATTTCTTCAGTATTAATTAACATTATAGGCAATTGGGTATTATAATAATAATAATAATTATTATAATTATAATTATTATTAATTGTATTGTATATTATCCTTCTTTACAATTTTAATAAATTTTATTCACCAAAGTTTGTCAAAGTACACCGATATATAAATATGATTTCTAAATGTATTATTCAACTTGGCTTATATATTTTGCGAGGTATTATAACGTATTGTTTTATACTTCACAACACAACATATGAAACCTCAAAATAAATTTCAGAGAATTATATAACATTTATAAATAAGTATCTCCAAACAAGATACGGACTTCCGTTTTCTATGACTTTATGTTTAGGTACTCTAAATTATTTTAGTTTGTTTCAAAATTTCCAAGAAATTTGTACTAAAAGCAGTCATTGCTTACGTAGCGATATTTAACGGAAAGAGTAAAATGTAAATATCCGCTTGCTTTGGAGTGGGGTGGGTGTGGGAGGTGGGCAAGTCCGTTTCATGCATGATAACGGACGATTTTTGATTAATACAAGATAGCTCATCCAGGTTTCGAACCTAGGATTTTTTGGGTAGCGCCCGGGTCTTCAACACAAGAGGTTCCGAGTCTGAATCCTGTTGGGGCTATTTTGCACACACACACGCACACACACACACACACACATATAATATATATATATATATATATATATATATATATACTGTAGGTATGACAAAAAAGATTTGCATCATCCTAGAATTTTTTGGAATGAAATTGGTATTAACAAAACTTGACAATGGAGTAATACTTGTCAAGATTCGTGAGTGTGTCTCACACAGACTCGGTGTAATTCTCATAAATTACACTGGAGTTGGAGTCTTTCACCTAACTCAAAAGCGTAGTGAATAAAAGCTATGTCTTCCGGAGGAGCTTCTGACTTGGTAGATTATATTAAATTTAATCCGTCGTACTGAGTTGTATTTTTGGTAATTTAGTATGAAATTCAATACTATGTCAACAAAGTGGGCTTATTATTACTCAAAAACCAGAAAGGTTTTTGTTTAACTTTATCCGAGAAACTAAAAAAAATTCTAGGGTGATGCAAAACTTTTGGTCACAGGTTTATTATTCTGTAGGCCTATATGTACTTGCATTAAATATCGAAGCATTCATTAGTATTCCTTTGTAGAAAGGAATACTAATATCCACCTGTTTTGGCGTAATGGCCGTTTTAAATTTTTACATTACTGTATCAAAAACACTTAAATACATTAAATATACTAAATCACCAGAATGTTATAGAAAAGGATCTCAAAACGTTGCAGACATTTCAAAAGTATATACTGGGTGAACCAAAAGTCCTGCCTCAAAAATATTTATTGTACAGTATAATTATATATTTTCGGGGTGGGGTGGGGGACTTTTGATTCACCCTGTATAACTGTCAACTTAACTTGAAGGGTAAATGTGTGAAGCTGTAAAACTGTAAAATGTAGGTCCCATGCATGTAATTATATGTGCGAGTAACTGTAATTACGCACATTTCTATATAAACATATTGTGAATAAATATTTTAAAAATAAGTAGCAACGCGGAATTTTCTATCACAAATTAAAATGTGAAGAATTACAAAAATAGATATTTAAATCCGACATTTTTTTTAAAGTCACCTGCCAAAAAAAAAAAAAAAATTCATTAAAATTCTCTCAAAACCCCAATATCATATTTGGATCACGTGTCGCTGCTTGGTATGATTTGGCTTCCAGTACTACGAACGTGAAATGTATTCTAGAAGGGACTTTTGACGTCCCACTTAACAGTATCCGGAGATAATGTTCTCGCGAAGGGAAGACTATGTAGTTATATAGTGCCAGTGCCACAATTATATATTTATATAAAAGATAATTAAAAAGCTTTATAAAGTGAAATAACGGTATATAAATTATTGATTTATCCCATTTTCATTCATAGGAAAATATATACTCATTACTTATATATATATATATATATATATATATATATATATATATATATATATATATATATATATATATATATATATATATATATGACACATACTATACCGGAGTGATAATGTTATTTCAATTATTTAATAACATTTAGTGCAAAGTATTAATAGTTTGAGGCGCGTGTTTATGTTAAATATTGAAAAACCACACCAATAAAAGTGATTTTATTTTAAAGAAAGTTTCTTCAATAATTAATTTCAAGAAACTGAAGGTTATAACTTATGATATTATCTTTTCTGATAGATATATATATATATATATATATATATATATATAATATATATATATTATATATATTGTGTATATGTTGGGGTAAATGTGATAAATTGGTAATTATGCATAATTACCGGTAAATATGCATGATTGAAAATATCATGACTTAACCTAACCAATTGTCAAGGGCGTACAGTTGATCTATTATTAATTATAACATTCAATTCAATTGACCTAACAGGGCATTCAAGGTTAGGTCAATTGAATGCCCGGTTAGGTCAACTGTACGCCCTTGACAATTGGTTAGGTTAAGTCATGATATTTTCAATTATGCATAATTACCACTTTATCACATTTACCCCCAACATATATATAACAGAGAGAGATGTGCTTCGGAGGTGGTGTGATTAGCATTGCTGACAACGAATTCACCGGCCCTGGGTTCGATTTCCGGCGAAAGCAGGTCGTGCGCAGCTTACCCAGCTGTTCATCTTTTCACAAATAAGTTGGTAAATAAATGGGTACCCTGGGTGACGTAGTAGTTAAGAAGCTGGGCTGCTAATCGGGAGGTCGTGAGATCGAATCCGGGCATGGACTTTGTAATTTCTGAGAACCAGTGTGGTCCAAGGTGCAACAAACAAACTTGACCTTCGACAGAATGAAAAATTTGGGCGGAAGCTAAACCAAGATTAACCAAGGTTATATATATATATATATATATAGGCCTATTCAACAAAATAGGAAACGGATTTCCGAGCTATATATATATATATATATATATATATATATATGCGCCCCGGTGGTGTAATGGTTAACGTTGCTCATAACAAATCCATCTGACAGACGGCCCGCAGCAAAACCTAACTGTTCATCCCTCCACACAATAAAAAAAGTGGTTGGTAGATAAATGGGTACCCTGAGTAGCCTAGTGGTTAAGACGTTGGGCTGCTGGGGGGGCGTGGTTCGGATTCCACGTTAAACTGTAGGTCTAAGGTGGAGTGACACGTTTGACCTTCGTCAGAATGAACAACTCGGGCAGAAGCAAAACCAACGTTAACCAAGGTTATATATACTCGTATATATATAGTAGGTGCGTGTGTTGCGCGTAATTGGTGAAACTGCGTATTTCATGAAATGAGCAAAGTTATTGCTTATTTCATGAAATACGCAATTTCGCTCTGCCAGTTTCATGAAAGAGGCAGAGGAAAAACCGAAAGTTCAACTGTCAGTTGCAAACTATATTTAAAGCAAAATATACAGGCAAATACCTAACCTATGGCGTGGGTCACTGGGTCAGGGATGTAAGGTCGCGAGACCTTTTTTTTTTTATCTCGGTCTCGGTCTAGGATTTTCGCTCGAGATCTTTCGAGACTACAAATTTGTTTACTGTAATATCATTAAAATGTAAGTATGTAATAGATTAAGAACATAACAAGGAATTCAGGTCGCTGGTATTTGTTTATGACACGTAAACGTAACTTAATTTGGCAATCCTGAGAGCCAGGGCTTCCATATTTTAGGAAATTTCTTCAAATTAAGGAAATTTGGCTTTCTAAATGAAGTGCACAAGGAAATTTAGATCAAAGGAAATTTTGAGGAAATTTCTTCAATTTATGGAAATCTCCGTAAATTTCAAAGAAAACTAAAATATTCTTTTACTGACCAGTCTGGATTACAAAATAAGAAAAACTGACGATTTTTAAGAAAAACATTTATTGTCTGTCAAGGCATCGCAAATTTTCAAAAGACATTTCTAATTTTCGATAGATTATTGGAGAGATTCAACAAATTTTCTCGGTCACGGTCTCGGTTATTGGTCATGGTGGTGTCGACTACATCACTGGGGTGGATGGCACGAGCTGTTACAAAGGTTTCCAGCTTTTAATTAGGAGCATCTTTTGGTCAGACAGCTGGTTCGGCAATTAGGTTAGGTTAGGTTAGGTGTCGTTAGGTTAAGTTACGAAATAGTTAATCAGCTATTCGCGCATAGCTACTCTTTCCTATTAAAGATTCACAACGGTGCGTGTACCCCTAAAAAGTTTAATTTTTATCAGTATCAAAAATATTTATCGTTTAGATGTTGTCCCTTTTGAGAAGTCTCGGAATGGAGTTTTGCCATTTAAGTAAATTTAAACGAAAATATCGCAAAATATCAAGCATTTCCTAACCTAACCTAACTGCTGAACAAGCTATCTGACCAAAAGATGCTCCTGTCTTAAAACTACCTTTGTAACGGCTCGTGCCACCGACACCATACGTGCAAAAACGCATCAAAATAGGTTAGGTACTTACCTGTATATTTTGCTTCAAGTATATTTTGCTTTAAATATAGTTTGTAAATGACCGTTTTTTGTGTATTTTGCTTTAAATATAGTTTGCAACTGACAGTTGAACTCTTAGTTTTTCCTCTGCCTATTTCATGAAATTGGCAGAGCGAAATTGCATATTTCATGAAATAAGCAGTAACTTTGCTCATTTCATGAATTTGGCAAATGGACTGCCAATTTCATAAAATAAGCAATATTTTGCTTATTTCATAAAATAAGCAATTTCACCGATTACGCGTAACACATGCATAACGCTACGTTTGTACCAGTGCAGAAAGACTTACTCCAATGACACACACACACACACACACACACACACACACACACACACACACATACATACACACACACACACACACGTGTGCGTATCTCCGCATAAGCGAGGTACCAATTTTTTTAAATCCATATATCTCAAAATCTAATTAACCTAATCTAACCTTAGTGCCACCGAACCGAAAAGGGCGTGATAAGCGTTTCGGAAGCAATTGTGGGTTCGAAGGGTGGTTCTGTTAAGTTACTAAATAGTAAGGTACTCGCTAATCTAGCCTAACTTAACCTCAGACAATAAAAAGGTTCCTAGATTCTTTTATACTGTATAAGTTTTTTAATGTTCTGAGCAGAGCTGGGCACTTCCGCAAACCGCAAATTCCGCAATTGCGGAAGTATGTTTTTCGTTTGCGGATTTGCGTTTGCGGCAAAGTCATCGCAAATTAGTGAATTTGCGTTGCGGAACTAAGACCGCAAACACAAATCTTTCCGCAAATTTCCCACGTGGCCACTGGCCAAGACAGTTACTACAGTTACAGTAGTCTTCTCTAACGTGTCTAAGTCTCAAAATTTATGAAATTCAAATGATTAAATTTATTATTTAATTTATTTACTATTACTTGCAGGAGGTGTTTTTGTTCAATATAATATATCAATATATGTAGTATTTTTATTTCTTCTACAATAGTGATTATTGTAATAAATTATTTAGCCTTGTTTTTAATAAAAACAAGGCTAAAACATTAAACATTTAAAAGATATAAAAACTTTTTATACCTCTTTAATGTTTTGGATACTTTTTATAGTTAAAATTGCGATTGCGGAATTTGCGGTTTGCGGAAGTGTTTGCGGAAGTGCCCAGCACTGTAAAAATTGGAAATATGGTTTGCGTTTGCGGATTTGCGTTTGCGGCACAAAAAATGGCAAGCAGTTTGCGGATTTGCGGTTGCGGAAGGTAAGGTTTGAGTTTACGGATTGCGATTGCGGAAGTGATTTTGAGTTTGCGGTGCCCAGCTCTGGTTCTGAGGTACCAAAACTGTTTGTTATCTCATAAAAAAAATTAACCCACTACACACACACACACACACACACACACACACACACACACATGGAATTTCACTCTGTGATAGGCAGTATACGACCTTTCATCAGAAGAATGAGAGAAAGTACGACTAATGAAGCCTTCAGATAGGATCAAAATTCAAAATTGAGAAAGCGCTTCCATTTCACTTGATTTCTTATTAATGCCCGATTGAGCCACGGACCTTTTTTCCGGTCTTTATTTACTCAATCAACTCTCCCGTTCTTCATCCACTTCGCAGTCACTATCGTGCGTGCATTGTTACGCCTTTTTTATCCTGTACACCTTTCGCATATCCTTGTAGAACGAGTCACGGTATAGCAGCCTATACTTCCCTCCCTTTTCTTTATTCATGGAGCGCTTTCACTGAATCAAATTTGGAGCGTGTTTCATTATTGCCAATTCTATCGCGCAATCCACTTTACGCCAGTCTCCCATTCTCAAACTCCCTTAGGCATCGGCTTTAATTTCTGAAAGCGAAACTATCATGCGTGCCAAAACGGGTGTTGTCTGGCATTCGGAACGACTCTAAAGAAAACGATTTTATTACTTATCTAAAAGTATATACGAGTAGGTAATATACGGAGGGTCGACAAAAGTAAATAGACACCACGATCATTGTCTTCGAGGGCAAATGGCAAAGCTCACCAATGGAATTCCTCTGTATGTACTGTAATATACGTTATCCTTATTCAAAAGCCGTTTCTATAATGAGCGCAGTAATTCGTGTGAAAAATACCTTTGCAATATTTTTTTATAGTTTTGTGATATAAGAAATCAAGAATGTCTTATCATATAAACAATTGCGCGTGATTAAAAAACATTACATAAAAAACACACACATATATATATATATATATATGCACTAAAATCACAAAATAACACGTGACCTTATTAATAAGCAAACAACCACAGGGGAAAGGAAACACAAAGTCCGAGCGCTTTCGTGATATATTCACATTATCAAGGAGGAACAGAAAATTTTCTGTTCCTCCTTGATAATGTGAATATATCACGAAAGCGCTCGGACTTTGTGTTTCCTTTTCCCTGTGGTTGTTTGCTATATATATATATATATATATATATATATATATATACACACACATACCTTTGATTAGCTTCCGCCCGAATTGTTTATTCTGACGAAGGTCAAGCTTTTCACTCCACCTTAGACCTACAGTTTAACGTGGAATCCGAACCACGCCCCATCAGCAGCCCAGCGTCTTAACCACTAGGCCACCTAGGGTACCCATTTATCTACCAACCACTTTCTTTATTGTGTGGAAGGATGAACAGCTGGGTTTTGCTGCGCGCCGGCTGCCGTCGGGTCTCGACTACACCACTGAGGCGCATTAATATATATAATAATATATATATATAATAATATATATAATAATAATATATATATATATATATATATATATAATATATATAATTTTAATCTTTGTGTATAGTGAATAATATAAACCATATTTGACTATGAGATTTGATCGATTTATTACTTAAACATTGTTTTTTTTGTTAATCAATAATACCTGTATGGTAGTATTTCTTCGGCCACAAAACACGAAGGTTGTTATTATTCGAGTTCGTTTTAAGTCTTTCTCGCAAGGCCGTTTGCTTATTTGCTCGCTTCTCCGGTCGCTCGCTCGTCCTGTCTGTATTATACCTGCTTGTGTACGTACCTTACTCGTCAGTTTGTCCGCGTAATGCTGTCGGAATTAACAGTGAATATGCGCTATCATTGTTGTCAAAATCATCAGTGAAAACATTGCTTAAGGCTCCCAGACTTGGGTCAAACGGGTCTTTCTACACGAGCGGAATGAGGTCAAACAGAAATTTCAACGCGTTACTTATTTACATATATGTATATACAAATATGTCCCCTCGTTCAAATAATTTCGATGCTTTATAGAGATAATAGAGGAGGTTAGATAAATATAGGAAGACGTACAGACAAAATTTTTGGAAATCCGCCAGGTAATCTGGTGTGCGCGCGTGTGTGTATGTGTGTAGGTGGGTCGGTGCACGCAGTGTGCGTATGTATGTCATTTACACGAGTATAAGAAAAAATATACATCGCTTACCCTATTCAATATCTATAGTGAGTTACGCATTATTATGTATATATAACTTACTATAAATATTAAATAGGATAAGCGATGTATAATATCTCTTATATTCATAGGTCATTGGTAAACATTTCTCTTAGTCAAGCGTCTGTGATATAATAAGGGGGTTCGATAGATCGATAGTGACCGATACCATTGCCATTACAAAAAAAGCGTCATACAAGAATAGCATACATAATATATTAAAGTAAAACACCATTTTTTAAGGTAAACTATATTATATCATTATACGTCACATACAAATAATATATAGGCTTTTCAGGCAAAATGCTTATACAGTACAGTGTAATGGAAGTTCAACCATGTTGAAAGATGATTGACATTGGCATATAAAAATCCCATACTGCATGGTTGGCACTGGCACATAAGTTTCCATATTACATGACTGGTACTGGCATATAAAGTTCCCATACTGCATGGTTGGCACTGGCACATAAAGCTGTCATACTGTATGGTTGGCACTCGCATATAAACCTGCCATACTGCTTAGTTGCACTGGCATATAAAGTTGCCATACTGCTTGGTTGGCACTGGCACACAAAATTCCCATACTGCTTGGTTGACACTGGCATATAAGTTCCCATACTAGAAGGGCGTCACTGGCATGTATGTAAGTTCCCGTACTACATGGTTGGCACTAATAATAGTGCCATTCTCAGTAAACCCGGAAGAAGACCACTTCTTTTGAGCAGCAGAACGTATTAACTGTATACATACGAATACGCGAAAAGAAAAAGATGGAGTGGGATGAAATAATAATAATAATAATAATAATAATAATAGAATTTCTGTGCATATTATGAGCCTTTTCAATTATTTGTTAATACATATTAATTATGTTACGTATTAAAAACAATTGAAGATAAGATTTTTTTCCCATACAAGTTAAATCGAATTACAATTAAAGTTACACGCTAAAAAATACATATTTAAAAGGTCACGAGTTTTTTAAGGAAACAAAAAAAAAATTCACTTTGATATGTAACACGATGTATAATGATAAAGTTAATGTACAACAAAAACATTCACAATTAGGACATTTTACGACATTTCATGACATTTTGTATGTAACCATATAAACTTTATTAAGTTTTTTAAATTTATATACGACAAAATATTGTTGGACGTTAAAAACATATTTTCGGTATACTGTACTTTCAAAGTACTTTAATTATATATATAATATATATATGTGTGTGTGTGTGTGTGTGTGTGTGTGTATGCCGTCGCGCCCGCGTGCGTGTGTAAAATAATGAACAAGCACCGGGTATTCCATTTATATTTATGTTTCCAAAGCGTTTAAAGGCAAAACATTATCGTATGTAGCAAATAATATATTAAAATCGTTTGCAAAAAGTCTCACGGCAAAATTATTAACTAAACGCGTGGCAACGCTGCGATGAGAACATTCTAGATCAAAATTAGGATTGAAGGTAGTTTTGGCAAACATTAAAGAACTGTCGGAAGAACTTGGGAAAATAAGATTGTCCATTTCTATTTAGTTGGAGACCGCTACAGTTAGACCGGCTGCACGCGGGATCGTCTCGCACTGACGACTTGAGTCGTGACGTCGCTGCAGTGTGGGAGCCCCGCACACTGTCAATGTGAAATCACGCGCGACTTGAGTCGTCACGACCCGAGTCGTCAGTCGCGAGACGATCCTGCGTGCGGCTGGACTTAGGCTGGAAAAAATTAACATCCTCCATTTGATTGTTGCCTCGATAATAAGCAAATAGAAGAAGAGAGGTGTCACCGCAACTTTTTTGTCAGTAAAAATCATCCGAAAAACCAATGGTGACGTCAGCGACGATTCCAGATTTACAGTCGCGAGTATTCAATTGGATCTAGCATCATCGGGACATAATGTTTCAGTCGCCACGATTCGTCGCACTTTGAATGTCTATGCTTTACACGGTGAGACTCCCAGAAAGAAGCCATTCTTGAGGTAGCAGCGGCCGTAGTTTAACAAGACCCATCTTAATTACAATGATCGGATATTATGGACCGATGAAACGAAGACGGCTCCTTTTTATGGGAGAACGAATCAAGAATACGCAAACCTTCACCGAAAAGAAGACGATTCCAACCATGAAGCGAGTGACGGATCAATTATTATGCATCGGGGTTTGTTCTTCCTCTTCCGCACCCGTAAATCTCGTACGAATCGATGGCGATGTGAATTCCGCGATATATCAACAGATCCCCGAGGACGACGATTTCGAGGCCGTCTGTGAGGAAGTTTTAGTTTGGTTGACACTGGGTTTTCCAACAAGATTATTGCCTAAAGCATACATCAAGATTTACTAAGAACTGGTTGCGAGATAGGAAAACAAATGTTTTCGACGAGGCGAGACCTTAAGAATGGTGTCTACGAGCGAAGGCCATCAAAATTGAGGAAATTAGAACAATAGTGTTTAGAAGAATGATCAAACATCCCAATTACCAGATGTCAAACGCTGGTTGAAACCTATAAAAAAAAGCTATTTTTTGCAGTCACAGAAGCTCAAGGGGCTTCAACAGATTATTAAACAAAGGGATATGAATAATTTTGCAGTGATATATATATATATATATATATATATATATATATATATATATATATATATATATATATATATATATATATATATACAGAGTGTCCCCTAAATCTGGAACCATAGAGTAAAATAAGTAATTCATGTTTTTCCGTTTATGCAAGTGCCCATGATGTCTTTGAGTAAGGAAGAACGCATCCAGGTAATTCTGCTCGTAGGAAATCGGAGTCAGAGGGAGGTCGCTGACGAATTTAACAGATTGCATCCGGACCGCGCGCCGATAACACACAGCTGTGTCGGCAAACTTGTAGCAAAGTTCAGGGAAACGGGATCCATAGGAGATAAACCACGCAGTGGACCTCCGAGGACATCCACCAACGATGACACAGCCGCTACCATCCTCGCTCATTTCTCAAACAGTCCCCAAAAGCAATGTTCCCTCTAAAGTGTGCGCGTGTGCGCGCGCACACGCGTTGTAAAACCCGCGCACACAGCAAAATAAAATGAGCACAGGCTCAAGCGTATCATGAGTCACGACAGTAAATGAAGTAATTTCAAAAATATACCGTCACACAAGGTTTGATCATTTGCATCAACATACTCTATAGTCGCTCTTTTAAGTATTAACCCCTTTCGCCCGACTTCGCCGACGTCCGCGCAATTACGCAATACGGATTTTTTTACTCTATGTATTTGCATTTTTTTTCTTTTATACATTAACGCATTGAATATAAACCTTCTCTTTCTTATTTTTGCATGAAAACGAATAGTAATTATCTCATAATTCATAAAAAATAAAATTATTTTTATTTTATTCCTATTTTGTGAATGGATAAAATCATGTATTTAATCTTGATAGTCTATTTTAAATTTCTAAATGCTAAAAATTGTTTTGAGAAATGATAACTAAAATAGTCATTTTCAATTAATGTTATTTTTATTTTATTTCTTTATTTTGTTGAATTTTATTTTACTATTTTTTATTTTATTCATATTTTTTAGAATGGATAAAATGTTTTCTTTTTTAAGAATATATAATATTATAAACAGTTTTTGGATCAATCCCAGAATAGGCACCTGAAATCATTTTTAGGTGCTTAATCTGGGATTGAGGCAAAACACAGGTGCTTAATCTGGATTGAGGAGAAAAAAATATAAACAGTTTTTAGAGATATAATTTCATTGTTTTATCAATATTTGAAAAAATCAACTCTAACCTAACCTAACCTATATCTATACCAATTTATGTGGCAAGATAGATTTGCTTCAGATGGATTCAGAAACATTCGGGCTCATATTGCAGGAATTTATAATATCTAAAATTTTCTTTATTCATTAAACCACTTTAAACCTTTTATAACTTTGCCTTTATTACATTTGTAATAAACTTTGTATAAACAATAAATTTTGTAATCATCAGGTTTTTTTATTTAATTCCTTGCAAGGTGCCTATTCTGGGATTGAGGTTGAACGCAGGTGCTTCATCTGGGATTGAGGTACATCAGGTGCCTATTCTGGGATTGACCCCAGTTTTTTAATATTCATTTAATAGTACCGTAATGATCGAGCTATCACCTTATGGAAATAATATTTATTAAGTATTTAATATTTATATATATTTAATTTTGAAGATAATAGCGCTCAGAAAAGTTTGCACAATTTTTCACCATGAATCTAAATGTACGCACAACCACAACGGAAATTTCTTGAGCACACGGACTAAAAAAAATTAGAGGGAACATTGCGGGCCAAATGTCTCTTCGACGTTTTTATTGCCGTTTTTATCATTTTGCCCTATGGTTCCAGACTTACGGGACACCCTGTATATATAGTGTGTGTGTGTGTGTGTGTGTGTACAATGGTAATTTCCTCTTGCCTTTGAATGTCATTAAAGGATAAATATGTGAAAAACTCCTACTTCTTTCATTGTTTTACAAATATTACGAAATTTGTGACTTTGCATGTTAGCGTGCAATAGATAGGAATAATTGTAAGTGCAACTAACTAACTAACTATATATATATATTATATATATATATAATATATATAATATATATACAGGGCCGGTCCTAGGGGGGTGCGGGCCCCCTCAAATATGTCAACTAATTGAGATATCTAAATAAAAGAGAAACTTAATACATACAATTTTATTTTCATGTTTATATGTTTACCTGTTTACCTGGTGTCAATATTTAGACGTATACAGCATTATCTTAACACAGCATTATTTAATACTCTTAACACTCATTTATGGTCTCATGAATATCTTTAAAATAGCAGACAGAAGGTTTACAATCCAAAATATATACTGAACAATACTATGCACTCTGTTACTGTATATTATATAATTTATATTCAGCTCGTTTTCTAAAATTCACTTTCCTACGGTAGGCTTCCTCCAAGCGCGGGGCTCGGGCAAATGTCCCGGTTTTCCCTCTCCCCCCCCCCTAGGACGGCCCTCTTTTATATGTATAGAAAAGAGATAAAAAAGGGGCAACAAGCCTGACCTCCGTGAAATGAGGAATCATTGCACGGAACATATGAAAGGTGTATATTATATATATATAATCAGTTGATATAACAACTTAACCGATCAGAATCTACTAGTTTACGTAATTCATATCGGATCACCTGAAGATCAGGACCCCCAGCCTTCTTTAGTTACCTTTATAAGGCTAACTAACGAGCCCAGTAAAGCCTAAAGCTTAAGGGCCAAATTAAATAAAATAAATAGTCGAGCTTCACAATTATTCATGTCATTGTAAATTGAAAAAAAAAATTATTTATTTTATTATTATTAATAAAGGTTATTCTATTCTACAGGGTGTCGGAAAGTCACTGTGCACTTATATATACAGGGTGGGCCGTAAGTTTCCATACATAGGAAAAATTAAACGTTTGTTTTTATGTTTCAGATACCCTAAGAATATGCGTTTGACGTAAGATCTTGTTTACTGATGAAGCAAATTTTTACGTCAATGGAGAGGTTAATCGGCAAAACATACGTTATTGGAGTAATGCTAACCCTAACTGGCTGAGTCCGACGAAGATGCAAGGTGCCGGTAAGTGATGGTGTGGGCCGGGATATGGGGTGACAGAATTATTGGACCAATTTTTGTCAGTGGAAATCTTAATGCCGAAAGGTATCTTAACATGTTGCAAGAAGAGATTTTCCCATCCCTGCTAAACGAGGAAGGTAACTTCCCAGTTTACTTCCCGCAAGATGGAGCTCCACCTCATTATGGTCTTCACGTGCGTCGGTATTTGGATCAGCAGTTTCCGGATGCTTGGATTGGTCGGCGTGGTCCTGTGGAGTGGCCTCCCAGATCCCCAGATCTCACCCCCTTGATTTCTATCTTTGGGGGCACTTGAAGGCCATGGTGTATCAGGAAAAGATACGAGACATAAATCATCTAAAGGAACGTATCACCAACGCCATTACAAGCATAACGTCAACTGTGCTAATGCGTGTTCATCAACAGTGGGGAACACGTATTGAAATGTGTTTTCAAAACAATGGCAACCATGTAGAGCATATTATAAATAAAAATGGTTGTCCATAAAAAAATGTTTATTTTTCCTATGTATGGAAACTTACGGCCCACCCTGTATATATAAGTGCACAGTGACTTTCCGAACACCCTGTATAACGAAAATATCACGACCTAACCTAACCAATCGTCAAGGGCGTACAGTTGACCTAACGATTGGTTAGGTTAGGTCGTGATATTTTCGTTAGTTAGCCTTATAAGGCTAACTAAAGAATGCTGGGGGCCCTGATCTTCAAGTGATCCTTCATATCCTTATTATGGCAAATATGAAGTCAAAATACAATTGTATTGATAATAATTACCACAACTTCCGTATATTATTATTCATTTTGTTCCGAGCGTGGGAACGCTCTACATTTTTCCCTTCCTATCCGTAATATAATTTTTGTGGCACTGTAAAGCAAAATACACACACACACACACACACACACACCTCCGCATAAACGAGGTACCGACTTTTTTAAATAAATATATCTAAAAAAAATAGTTGACCAAACCTAATTTAATTTAACCTAACCTAACCTAACCTAACCTCAGTGCCATCGAACCGAGAAAGGCGGGATATGTGTTTCGGGCGCGAGTGAGGGTTCGAAGTAAAAGAGTTTTCTATTAAGTCCCTAAATAGTGAAGTATTAGCTAATCTAACCTAACCTAACCTAATCAGGACCAACATTTTTTCCGACATTAAAAATGTTTCTAGATTTATATATAATTTTTTAAGTTTCCGAGGTACCGGAAGTGTTACCTCACAAAAAAATTACCCCACTACAACTGTGAATTATCACACTCGACCTCACTGATGCCCAGTTGCCTGCGCGTCCTAGGGCCCCCCCCTATATATAATATATATATATATATATATATGCGCCTCGGTGGTGTAGTGGTTAGCGTCGCTGACTACGAATCCATCGGCCACGGGTTCGAGACCCGGTGACGGCAGCCGGCGCGCAACAAAATCCAGCTGTTCATCCTTCCACACAATAAAGAAAATGGTTGGTAGATAAATGGGTACCCCTGGGTGGCCTAGTGGTTAAGACGCTGGGCTGCTGGTGGGGCGTGGTTCGGATTCCACGTTAAACTGTAGGTCTAAGGTGGAGTGAAAAGCTTGACTCGTCAGAATGAACAATTCGGGCGGGAGCTAACCAAAGGTGTGTGTGTGTATATATATATATATATTATTCTCTGTTACTAAGTCTAATAACATAATGTTAATAATGTTAATGGGATACATCAGATGTTGAATGACACATTCCGAGTTAGTTTTTTAACTTTACAGAAGTCTGTTAATTATGTTAATAATTTTATTAAGAAGTAAAAATAATTTAACATTTAAAATTCGACTTTTTATTTTAGTATCGTTTACTTCAAGAAAAAGCAGGGACGGGTATTCTGTCGTAGCCACGTTGCAACCCTATTTCCCGTTCGATCAGCACGGTTAAGTAACGTTGGGTTTGTTCAGTAGTTGGGTGGGGAACCGTCCAACTCTTTCAGATGATGTAGAAACCCGTAGAAGGTTCGGATCCATACTTAAGTCTCCTCCGTGGCGTGACCTTTGCGGTTACGAGGGAGGGTCAAACAATACCCAAAATATAATTATTACTCGTATACAGAGAAACCAACTGAAAAGGATCTCTTCATATTTGGTGTGTTTTGAGCGGTGACTCCATTCCTTCCTTGTATATGCCATCCACTCTTAGTTCCTAACGCGTTTAACTTTGGGCACAGGGCGAACATGAAAAAACGGAGAGGGTCCAGTAACACCAACCTGACGACTTCCGAGATTGGGAAAACTCCTTCAGGAAGGTCTTCTGTGTCCAAGGAATCCAAAGACGACTCGCGTGAACTCAAATTTGATGAACACCTCAAGAAGGATGAACAGCCGAGGTCGTCCAGAGTATCCCGATTGGCAGAACAAGTAAGTTAATACCACCTTTCATAAGTGTGTGTATATATATATATATATATAAGGGGTGTTGCAAAATCCATGGTGCTATTTTCAGGATTTCAGGATTTTTTGGTAGACCACCTTTGAGTTGTGCTCATAGAAATTTGTAAAGTTTTGCTTATCCACTTCAGGTTAATGGGACCGTACAGATCATTGATATCGATTTTAGAATTATTGAGGTGACGTTTGATGTTGTAAACTATATCAGTAAACAAACGCGACGCAATAAAAACTCTCGAGTCAGCGATGATATGACGTCATAATAAAAATGTGAATATGACGTTGCAATTAACAAACCGAATTTTCCAGTTCTCTTTTTGGACAAACTATGCTAATTTTACGTTTTCTTTAGACAAATATAGCTATTTAAATATTTGATGAAAAATCCTTGAAAAAAAGCTACTACACTTTTTGTAACACCCTTTATATGGCTTCAGTTAAATCTTTCGGTATTTATGATGTGAATCATGTGTGAACGTGGATTTCGTGAAAGAAATTTCCGTTCGTTTGTGAAGAATGGTTAATGTTTATCATTGTTAACAAAATTAGGCATGCACCAGGACCTATAAAACAAGGAGTATCCGCAATTCCAACTAATGACACAAGCAAGAAAAATTACTATAGGCCAGACTATTCACTGGATTACGATAACTCAATGTATTGTTGCTTTCAGTGATACTTAAACTACGTACGAATGCCTTGTTAATACCTTGACCCTCTATATATTTGGCAATAATGCTGCGAGATGCTCGTACCCTGAATGGGTGTATGGGCAGAACGGTGCTTTGTGAAACGGTGAAACCTTTAATCTTAATCTATAGCAATCTTTGTCCAAATAATATATATATATAATGCGATGACTTTCACAGTTAAACACGTGAAATGAACGAATGATGCAAGCCCACAAGGAAAAAGAAAATTGATTCCAAGTCCTTTCGTGTATTCAGACGTACACCTCGTCAGGGAATGACGAGGTGTACTTTTGAATACAAGAAAGGACTTGCAATCAATTTTCTTTTTCTTTGTGGGTTTGCATCATATATATATATATATATATACACAAACTCAGAATGGTTCACTGAGAACATTATATGTTAAACACAGACCGTGCATGGAACAAGGAACTCTTCTGGGAAAATTAAATCCACTATAGTCCGAATAAGTAATGGTAAATGACAAATCTATGGTATTTGTCATTTACCATTACTTATTCGGACTATAGTGGATTTAATTTTCCCAGAAGAGTTCCTTGTTCCATGCACGGTCTGTGTTTAACATATTATATATATATATATATATGGTGTCCCAAAGTCACGTAACACAAAACAGGAAGCTATTCAATTTCTTAATCCAGTAATACAATGCAACCTAACAGTTAGAAATGTACTTTAATTTAGAATAGGTTAGGTCCTTGGCCATCCTCATGCATAGGCTTTGCTTACTAGGAATAGGCATATACATAAACTTAAACAGGCAAGGTTACAGCAAGTAGTTGAGTTTCAGTTAGGGAGTCCAGATTTGTGCTTCGAAAAACCGGGACAGGGGCGGATCTATGCCCTATAGCTTATAGGCTTATTTTGAAAACACTTTTTAACAGAGTAAATGAATACTAAATATAATAATACGCACCTTAGTAACTTTTTTTGTCCCGAAAACTTTTTCTAAAGACCGGGACAGCTCTGAAAACCGGGACATGTCCCGGAAAACCGGAACGTATGGACACCCTAGTTTCAGTATTAATAATACCGTTTACACAACAACAACACGTAGGGAATGTTGAAACGTATTTTGCCCTAAAATTCTTCAAACAGAATCAAGCAGGGATTGGGCGTAAATTTGCAAATGTGGAAGGACCAAACGCAGTTTCTTCGACTCGTAAATCCATTTTGGGAAGCTGCTAGTGTCTCCGAGAAACTGATACAATGAGAAAATGGAAACGGACATAACAAGAAAAGGAGCGAGTTCCCGAGTGCAATTACTCGGTATGTATTTGATAATTTTCAGGAATAGTTTACGCGTTTGCCAAGAAAATGATGGCTGTCACGGGAGATAGGAATGAAAAAAGCATCGTCAGTAGAAACTACAAGAAATTTCATTTTTATCCTCACCGTGCCCGAATCGTCCATGAGTTGAAAGGGGTAGACAAGGAGAAGTGGCTGCAGTACTGTTATTGGTTTAAGCACGCACTTCTCGCTGAACTGGAGATACTAGACAAGGGTTTTTTTTCCGGTGAAACTTTGCTCCATTTCAGTAGGTGTGTGAACAGCCAGAATACGAGGATTTGGACTACAGAGAATCCAGATAGTCTTCATCAGCAACCCCTTCATAATCAGAAGGTAAGAGTGTAGTCTCGTTCGTCTCGCGGCGAACAATAGTTAAAACACTCTTCTTTACGGAAACCGTAACTACTGAGCGATATAATGCTGAAGAGCCTGACGAGCACCAGCTCATAAGCCACGGAAAAGCTGGAATTTATTTAGAAGTTCTTCGGCAAGTGAATAATAAGCAAAGGATTTAGACCTTCCCGATCCCCAGTCTTGACTCCACCGCATCATTTTCTAAAGGAAAACATCAAAGAACAACCCTATACCAACAATCCTGTATAAGGATCTGGATGCCTTGGAGAGGAACAACATAACCGCTAGCAGTACCGGCTCGAGGTTTGTCAACACTCCGGACAAATTGAATTTCAGCGCCCTTAAAACTTTTTAACATTATAATAATTTTTTCATAATGATAAAAAAAACCTCTAAAAATATAGGAACAAACTTAAAGAATAGATCTCTCGCCACATCAATAAGAAATAAAATAGACACTCCTCAACAATTTGACTTCATGTCAGACGATTTTTATATTTTGGATTTCTTTTTATTCATTTATTAATTTTTCTCTCCGGTTTTTGGCGCCCACCAGCGCATTGCACCCCGGGCAACTGCCCGGTTACCCAGGACCTTGAGCCGGCCCTGACTGCTAGCATCGACAACATCATGCATGATGTTCTGCAGCATGTTTATGCGAACATGAGCAAGCGTGTGGATATATGCATCCAAGGAGATGATGGATACTTTCAGCCCTTGTTGCAGGGTATTTGTGTGTTCTTCTTCATCCTCCGTCATCATCGTGTCATAAAAATTTCTCACAGTTAAAAGATTTGGGACACACACACACACACACACACACACACACACACACCACACACACACACACACACAATAAATAAATAAATAAGGATATATATATATATGCAGGAAGAGATGAAAAGCTTTTTGTTTTTTCAGGTGTTGCCTCGTTCCGGTTTCCGCTCGGTTCGACTTCCTCCCGCTTTCTCCAAAGGGTTCGGAACTGGTTCCCTCCCCAGGCACCTTCCGAGCCACTCTAAAACTCCTCCTACCCAAGCACCGACGGCACCCGAACCTCAGTCCGGAACGAAGCCTCCGTCAACAGACTCTCCGGGTTTCCTCTCGAAGGGGTTCCGTAAAAGATCTGCTTCAGCGTCTCCTCCAAGAGATGACGAAACTGAAAAGAGGAAGGCCTTCAGAGGTCTTTCCACTGACCGCTTCCCGACGCCTCTCAAAAACCTTCTGCGTGCCCGTCAAGCTAAATCGGCTCCATTAGAGAAACTCCCGCCGAAACCCTCCCGACGTCCGGGCCCCGTTGGCAAGGCTTGGGTTAAAGTGTACGACGACATTATCTATATGGACGACCCCTCAGCGGAGGAACTTATCCCCATTTTGGGTACACAGGGTTTCCGACCGCGATACCAGAAGCAGACCCTCTTCCCGTGGCGCCAACACCCCTCCCCAACGACTGAAACAAGCCCTGGACAGCGAATCAAAAACGTCCGTTGAAAGCGAATACGACAACGTACCGAAACGTCAGAAAACATCAGACCACGAGTCGACAGAGAAGGAAAGCGAAACAAAAGAGGATAAGGAAAACATTTCTCCGAATGTACAGTTGGGAAGAGACACTGAGAAAGAGACCGATAACCTCTCGAAACCGTCCATAGCGACTCGGCCAGGAAGGAGCAGAGAAATCTCGAGGTATAAGGGGAAAAAGCAAAAAAGATCTGGAACCCCGATTGGACGTGACACTCCGCCGAGTGCCAGCGAGGGCGAAGAAGAGCCAGTGCCTCCCCCCCTCCTCCTATTGCTACCGCGGAAGAAAACGAAGAAGTAATGGAAGATGGCTATATAATCCCTCAGTCTCTCAAACCACCCAAGCCACCGAGGGGAAATAAAATATACGAAACAGTAAATAAAGTCACAAAAGAAGACACGAAAGACGCAGAAGAAATGAAAAAGGTGGAAATACCCTCAACTAAAACGAAGGTCAAACCCCCTAAACCCAAAAGGGGGATTAAAATATACGAAAGTATAATTATAAAGATAAGAGAGAGCGAAAGTCCAACTGAAGAAGATGACGCCAAACCTTTCTCAGATGAAAAACCCCAACTACCCAAAAAAGCTTCGCAGAAGGAAGAAAGTAAGGAAAAACAACAAAAATTTCCCCCAAAACCTAAACGAGGAATTAGAATTTACGAAACTATCCAGATAGGATACAGGATCGATCCAGATAAAGAAAAGCGCGCAAAAAGCGAAGCTATAAAGGAAACTCAAGAAATTAAAGAAGATGAGGAGACAGAAGAAAAGCGCGCAAAAAGCGAAGCTATAAAGGAAACTCAAGAAATTAAAGAATATGAGGAGACAGAAACGAAGAAGGAAGAAGATAAAGAAGAAACGTCGATCGAAGAAGAAAGCAAAACGGATGATTCTGGAGAAAAATTGCCCCCAAAACCTTCGAGAGGAAATAAAATTTACGCTACCGTGAAAACGAGGCCTTCGAAAGAGGAAAGAGACTTTGACTCGGGTGAAAGAGAACTCCAAAGTGATGTTTTAAAAGCGAACGATAATAAAGAGTTGGAAAATGATAAGGAAAGTGAAGATGATGCTCCCGTTTACGCCAAAGTCCAAAAGTTACCTCGACCCAAGGAACCGAATGAAGACGATAAAGATAACGTATTTTCGCTTAAAGAAGAAACCGAGGAAACTTCCCTTCCTCCCCTCATTCCACCCAAAAAGAAGAAACTGAAACTAACGCAACAACCCCCTCCTGAACCCGTCTACGACGTATTGCCTTGTCGACCTCCGAGGACCTTAAAACCGCGTCCTCGGTCCCTCGATGCATCTCCACTAAGACCCAAACGCCAAAAAACTCTTCCCATTTTACGGGAAAATGGCGACCCCCCTCATAAACCGGTGAGAGGGGCCAAACTTAAATTCGAAAACAATACCCTATCTCTGTTTGAGAAAGAGAAGGCAACGACTCTTCCTCTACCAAGATCCAAGAAAAGACTAAAGCCCCTACGATAGGGGATAAAGACGGCTCTCTACCCGTTAAACCTTTAAGACATTCTCAAGCTCGTCTTCTCCCGGCACCTCCGAGAAGGAAAAAACTCGATAAAACTGGAGATGAAGATCAATCGACAGAAATGGAAATTGGCCCTGCTCCTCATGAAGGTGACAACAACAACTTAACGAAAGAAGGTACCAAAACGTCAACTGAAAATGTTATAGATAAACTCGTTACCGAAAGAATTGCACCAATATCAATAAAATGTAAAGACAGACCACCACCGCCTCCTCCCCCTCCAAAACGAAGCAAATTAACTGCAAAAAATGAAGAACCAGAAAAACGAGTCTCCCTAAAAGTTTATCGGAAGAAAACGGTGACTCAGAAAAGAGTCTGACGCGCAGCAAAGAGAA
Organism: Bathynomus jamesi; assembly: GCA_023014485.1. Taxonomy (NCBI): domain Eukaryota; kingdom Metazoa; phylum Arthropoda; class Malacostraca; order Isopoda; family Cirolanidae; genus Bathynomus; species Bathynomus jamesi. The sequence continues at coordinate 158,952 of JAJOZX010002097.1, forward strand.
AGTGACTCACCAACTGATAGACTCACAGAAGAAACAATTTTCTGTAGTTTGAACGAAACAGGGAATGAGATAGGTTACGCCGTCGAGACCGAATCCAAACTTGACGTTGATATTGAAAACAACTTGAAAAGAATTGAAAGTTCTTTTGAAACCATAGATACAGTAATTCAGTCTTTAAAAAAGTACGCGTCTCAAGGTACGTTAAGCGAGAACGATAAATCAGTGTGTAGCGATGAGAGTGACAATAACGTCAAACAAACTGATAGTAAGAATAGATACGAAATAAATAATGAAGTAAATAGTGAAATAAGTGTGGCAAAGTAAAGGACCTAAATTTATTTAAAGAAAGTGTTTGTGGAGTATCATTAGACAGTGAAATAAGTGATAGTGAGACCAAAAGTGACGTAGACACTGTTATATTTGTTGACAAAGAAAATAGTCAAAATATACCAGACCTATTAACTAGTACTTTGAGTATCAGTGATACTCAGTTATTAGATGATAATATAGCAATATCCGAATTATTGGTAGACGAATGCCGCGATAGTTCATTTGGAGAGGATATAGAAGCTAAACCCATTGAAGTTACCTTTGTTATTAAAAGTGATGAACCAGTAGCATTACCAAAACCGGAAGATTTCCAATCTAACTTATCCGATGAAGATCAAAGTGAGAGTGAGGCAATAGTGACGAGTGAAATTCCTTTAAAATTATCGACTACAGAAATTGCGGAGTTTAAATTTACACCAGCACAGGCAGAAAGTAAACCTGAAGAAAGTCAGTCTTTAATTACTACTGAGATTCCTTTAAAAGTTTCACCAACAGAAACTTCAGAATTTAAATTTCAGCCTTCAGAAGCAGAGAGTAAACCTGAAGAAAGTCAGTCTTCAATTACTACTGAGCCTGCAGGAACAGAAACAAAAACTGAGGAAATTCAATCTGTAGTAACTACTGAAGTCCTTAAAACCCCATCAGAATCTTCAGTAGCCGAAAGTAAAGCTGAAGAAAGTCAACCCGAAATAACTGCTGAAACATTTTTAAAGCAAACAACAGCTGAATCTTTAGAAACTAAACTTGAGCTTCCACAACCAGAAAATAAAGCTGAGGACAGTCAGTCTATAACAAGTACTGAGATTCCTTTAAAATTATCCACAACAGAAACAACAGAATTTAAATTTGAAGCCTCCGAGCCAGAGAGTAAAACTGATGAAAGTCAACCTGGAATTACAGCTGACATTCCTTTAAATTTACCCACAACTGAAACGTCAGAACCTAAACTTGAATCCTCAGAAACAGAAACAAAAACTTCAGAGGATCAGCCTCAAGCTACAGAAATACCTTCAGCAGAGTCAACTGCTGAATTACCAGAAATTAAATCTGAATCATTAGGTAGAAAATAAAACTAACGAAGGCCAACTTTTAATAAGTACCGAGGTTCCTTTAAAATTATCAACAACAGAAACTTCAGAATTTAAATTTGAACCTTTAGAGACAGAAATTAAAAGTGAAGAAAGTCATCCTATAATTACTGAAGTTCCTGGACATACAATAGAGCCTTCAGAGCCCGAAATTAAGACTGAAGAAAGTCAACCTGGAATTACTGCTGACATTCCTTTAAATTTACCCACGACTGAAACGTCAGAACCTAAACTTGAATTCTCAGAAACAGAAACAAAAACTTCAGAGGATCAGCCCCAAGCTACAGAAATACCCTCAGCAGAGTCAACTGCTGAATCACCAGAAATTAAATCTGAACCATCAGAGTTAGAAAATAAAACTGACGAAGGCCAACTTTTAATAAGTACCGAGGTTCCTTTAAAATTATCAACGACAGAAACTTCAGAATTTAAATTTGAACCTTTAGAGACAGAAATTAAAAGTGAAGAAAGTCATCCTATAATTACTGAAGTTCCTGGACATACAATAGAGCCTTCAGAGCCCGAAATTAAGACTGAAGAAAGTCAACCTGGAATTACTGCTGACATTCCTTTAAATTTACCCACGACTGAAACGTCAGAACCTAAACTTGAATTCTCAGAAACAGAAACAAAAACTTCAGAGGATCAGCCCCAAGCTACAGAAATACCCTCAGCAGAGTCAACTGCTGAATCACCAGAAATTAAATCTGAACCATCAGAGTTAGAAAATAAAACTGACGAAGGCCAACTTTTAATAAGTACCGAGGTTCCTTTACAATTATCAACGACAGAAACTTCAGAATTTAAATTTGAACCTTCAGAGACAGAAACTAAAAGTGAAGAAAGTCATCCTATAATTACTGAAGTTCCTGAACATAAAATAGAGCCTTCAGAGCCCGAAATTAAGACTGAAGAAAGTCAACCTGGAATTACTGCTGACATTCCTTTAAATTTACCCACAACTGAAACGTCAGAACCTAAACTTGAATCCTCAGAAACAAAAACGTCAGAAGATCAGCCTCAAACTACTGAAGTACCCTTAGTAGAGTCAACTGCTGAATCACCAGAAATTAAATCTGACCATCAGAGGTAGAAAATAAAACTGACGAAGGCCATCTTTTAATAAGTACCGAGGTTCCTTTAAAATTATCAACAACAGAAACTCCAGAATTTAAATTTGAACCTTCAGAGACAGAAACTAAAAGTGAAGAAAGCCATCCTCTAATTACTGAAGTTCCTGAACATACAATAGAACCTTCAGAGCCCGAAATTAAGACTAAGGAAAGTCAACTTGAAATAACAGCTGAAGCATCTTTGAAACAAACATCAACTGAATCTTTGAATGTTGAAGTCGAACCTTCAAGGCCAGAAAATAGAACTGAAGACAGTCAGCCTATAACAAGTACTGAAATTCCTTTAAAATTATCCACAATAGAAACAGCTGAATTTAAATTTGAACCTTTGGAGCCAGAATCAAAAATTGAAGAAAATAAGGCTGTTATAAATACTGAAGTTCCTGAAGTCACTTTAAACCAATGTATAACAGAAACTTCAGAAACAAAAACTAAATCCGAGATTAAGACTGAAGAAAGCCACCCTGTAATAACCCCAGAAGTTCCTTCCAAATTATTCCCAACAGAAATACCAGAAGTTAAATTAGAATCTTCGAAGGCAGAAACTAAACCTGAAGATAGTCAATCTGTCAAAACCACCGAACCTCAGACCACCACCGAAAAACTGTTTGAGGGAGAATGTGTTACTTCCTCTGATTTATTACAGACGGAACCTGCACTTTCTTCTCTAGCTTCATTGGCAGCAGAGAAAGTAGTAGTAGGTATTCAAAAAGATTCTCCTTCAGAACAAACTCCTAAGGCAACAACACCAGAACCAGAGGATAATAAACCTGACAAACTTTCTCCTCCGGTAGGAATTGAACCCGTTTCGGATCAAACTATCGTCTCGGAGCTTGCCAGTAGACTGGAAGGCATTCGCTCTCAGTTAGATGCTATCATTACCAATTACCCATCATCTACCAGTTCAAGTTATTCTTCCCTCGATACGGCTTTATCAGATATTTCGAACAGATCATCTATGTCTCTAGATTTCGCTGCAGCACCCGAAAGTCCACTGACGTTTGCATCGGTCTATTCCCCTAATTCTGACTTCAGCCAGTCAAATCACTCCTCGTGTTCAACTCCCAATACATTTTACACTGCTGCCACTCCATCTGAGGCATCTTTTTTATCTGATTCAGAAACAAATACTCCTTCTATACCTTCTTCGGACTCGTCATTAGAAACAGACGATGATGTTGATGAGCTTATGGCTTCACTAGAGAAAAATCTAGAGTAATTTTGAACTGTGAATAGTTTTCTCAAATGAACGAGTTTTTTAACACTTAAAATATAAATATCAAATCGAAGTTTTTTAATCAAAAGAATAATTTATAAATTTATTAACAATTTTAGTAAAGTTTTTATACAGGCGAAGTATTTGTTACATATACGGATAATTTATTGTAGAGGGGCTTAAATTAATTTTTGTTCTGCACAAAATAGTAACCTACAATATATGTGATACATTTTAAACTAAATGTGCAAAAAAAAAAAAAAAGTGTCTAGCAAACCAATTTCATGAGCTTGGTTCGACAGTATAAGGCTTAATGGACCAACAAATTTTAAAAAAGGGACTGTGATTTAGTGTCGATTTTCTAAAACTTGGTATCATGGAAATTATGAAATCAAACTTACCACAATCTTTAAATATGAGTTCTTCAAAACGTGCTACGTACATTAAACCTCCTATCCCCCCTAAACCAAAAATAATTCCAAAGCCTAAAAACTTCGCTCACTTAAATGACTGGAATTCAAAGTCCATCAAATTACTACACGCGAACGATAAATTTAGTGGTACAAATGTAACTGGTATTAGACCCGATTGTGACAGACTTTCTTCAGCGAGTGATGAAAGTAATTTTACTACAGAACGGCAAGAGACTGTGTCTGGTTCAGTAATTAGAAAAACTCGAGTGATTTTAATAATTGCTCAAATAATATCCCTCAGTGTGATGAATCTTGCCAAAATAATTTAGAGGTTGTGACGTGTATAAAAATAAGTGAAAATAACAATAATATTAACTTAAACTCTCCAGATGACGTGTCCAGTCGTCTGATGGAAAAGACAATGGAAAATTATGAGGAAATAAGTTCAAAATCTTCTTCAAATTTGTCCATAAACTTAGATGACAGTGATAGTGACGAGTTTTTGCCTAACAGAAATACCGATTTCAGTTCTCCAACCTCCTTGACGTACTCGTCTAATCTCGCTGTGGTCACGTTGTACGATACGTCATCATCGTCCAACACTAGCCTAACATTTATTAATAACAATAACGATGATGACGAGGTTAAAAACAACGAATGTAATCGTAAAAATAAATCGTTTTTAGTAGCTAAAGAAATTGCTACTTCCGAAGAATCTTTCGTAGCAACTTTGAAACTTCTCAACGAAGAATTCATGGCATTTCTCGTAAATAAAGGTTGCATTAAGGCGATGAAAGGGGAATGCAACGAAAAGAATTTCAGAACGGACGCGATTCCAAAAAAGATTCTTAATGAAATATTCAAATATTTGCCCAATTTGCAAAGTCTGAATGAAAAAATTTTGGCAGACTTTGAGGTTCGTATCAAGGAGTGGGACTCCAATACTAAGATCGCTGATATCATCATCAAGAAAGGCCCTTTTCTTAAGCTTTATACCAATTATATAAGGGAACTCAAAGACCACACTATCCTGCTTCAGGACTGCGCTGATCGTTACCGCTTCTTCGGCGAGTGTTTGAAGGAATTCGAAAACAGTGAGATGAGTCGCTTTATCCCCGTCAGTAAACATATGCTGACACCGATGCAACGAATAACTAAGTATAAGGAACTTGTGAAACAATATTTAAAATATTTACATGAAGACAGTATCGACTACGCCGATGCGGTTCATGCTTTGGAGATTGTCAAGGACGTGGCTAAACATGCTAACGAAGCTATACGAGAATTGGTAAGTAGGTTACCTACACACTTAGGCAGAGTCCGTGGGACATTCTGTTCATACTCTTATTACCTAAATTTAACCTAACATCATCTAATATAGTGTGACCTAATTAGGCCCAACCTAATTTGACCAGAAGGACAATTATCGATGGAGTGTCTTCATGAAATGTCGTACGAAAGGTAGGGCAGTTATGTATATATCTCGTTTACTTCTACTGTAACCTCTGGATCTTTACGCCTATAAGTTTAAGTATGTAATGGTGTTCAAATACCTCTCTTTTTATATGGCAATCGGTACATTAAAGTTCAGGACCCAATACTCAAATCGATTATATACTCGTATATATATCATTTATCTTATTTTCTTAAGGAAAAACTTGGCATGACAAATTTCATCATTATTTATTCCCAGCAAAATTCGGCTGCTGTCCTAAAATGAACTATGGAATTTCCGTTCCTCTTCCTTTTTTAATAAAGTATTAAATAAAAAACTGTGCTTCCCATTTTCCTACCAACTAATAAAGTAATAAATAATAAAATTGGAACGTAAACACATACTTATGCGGCTATACCTGCATTTGATCTCTTCAACTTTCATTTTGAAATTTGTTGATCCATTTCGAACGTATTTTCATAATGAATTGATCGGAAAGTGAACAAGTTTTTACTGGCGACGAGATTTTGGGGGTTACATTGTTAGATTAGGTTAGGTTAAATGTCGATAAAATTTCCAGTGGAAATGATATGGGTATAAGCCCGTTATTCGCCCTCTTTCTGATTGAATTTACTCTCGTCTATAACCAAGTCCATTGACTGAAAATTGATCAAAGAAAAATATGTCTGAAGGCTTGGTTAAATTAAGTTAGGTTAGCTGGGGTTGTCGTTTCTGTTCTGATTTTAGTGGGTTCGCTCATGAAGACACTGGGTACACCACCATAGCAACCATGATTGCAATATATATATATATATATACAGAAATGTTTTCACCCAAGAACGGAGGAATTCATAATGTCTCCAATTTTGGATCAAGGAAAGCCTTTCCATTGTTAGAAGGTGACTTGCTGCAATTTTATATTAAAAATGAAAAAATGTTCGTATTTCCGTGACTGAACATAACCTTCCTCCCCCAACCCCAATACCTACAGAGTTTTGTGGGGCCTCACAGGTGTAATTTAACTGTTGTATTTATACGTGCTAGGCGAAGAGGAAAACACTCCCGTAAGGTTAGCAGCAAACACCTGCTTTAAATTTATACTTACCATCATTAATATATATATATATATATATATATATATATATATATATATATATATAGAGAGAGAGAGAGAGAGAGAGAGAGTCGTGTTTTAAGTCAAAATGTGAAATTTAAATTTATCAAATTTTTGTAATTATTTCTGTACATAAAATGAAATTATGAAGTAGATCAATGTTTAAACTGTAATTCATTCTTTGAGCAATGTAGATCAAATGTTTTTTAAAATACTATTTTAAGATTTATTTGCAAAAACCTAATTGAGCCAAGATATTGTGAAGTTTGTAAATTTTGGTAGTAAATGCAGACTACTTTTGGTTTACAGCAGCAAATCTACTTCTTAAGTATTCAGCAGAAAGATACTGATTTACTCATCAGTAAATAAAGCTATATACTAATACCGAATGATTCCAGTACATCTTACGCCTGGCAGTTGTTTTTCTATATTTTACGAGCGTGACCTTGGAATTTCTAAATAATTTTGACCACCTAATAAAAAATTGTGAGAATTTGCGACGTCACAGTCCCCCTTCCCCCCCCCCCCCCCAATATTCATTAAGGAAGTCATTATTTTGCCTTGTTTATATTTCTCATTAATCGTATCTGTTTCGTAAGAATTTAAAACATATTTTATTAAATTTGTGTATATCGTATTACGTTTTACACATTATGATTCGATTCTCGTAAACCTAGTTGTACATTGAGGGCCTACTTGTTAAAAATATTAAGTACAGTCTAATGAATACCATTTGTTTCTTGAAAGAGTGTTGTTTTCATTAATTATATTATTATTTCGAGCATAAACCTTAATTTTCTTCATAAAGTAGCGTATTAAGACAAATGATTATCACAACAATTTTATGAAAAATAAGTTAATAAGTAGGCTAGGCCCAATGTGAAAAAAATAAGTAGGCTAATTTTAATTCGGTGAATATAGACTTTGATAAATATATTGTAAATTTCGTATAGGTTTAACTCTAACAAGATACGTAGGCTTTGGGTGGGGGCGTATTTTGTTCGTATGGGTATTGTTGAACTAATTCTCAAGGTAATGAAAAGAACGACGAAAACAGGCTGTACCATCCAAAATATGACACCACCTTCTTTAAGTAATAGGTCTTACGTAGGTTAAAACTAGCAGTGCATATTCAGCCTATACAAATATAGCCTATAAAACAAACCTTAATAATTTTTAAAATTTACTTCTTTTGCACTACAAAGGAAATTCAGTGAAAGTGGGTCGTAAATTCAGTACAAGATACCAGACCATCTTGAGGGGTTGGACCAGTTTTTTTTAATTTTTTTTTTTGTTTTTTTTATGCGAATGTTCCTTTCATCAGACGAGTATTAAGTATATTTGTACCTAATTTTACATGTTTTTCTTCCCTATGAACTTCCTGCCCTATGAACTTCCGCATTATTTAAAAACATTTGTCAGTTAACTCCATTCTATTAATAAAGCATAAAATTTGTTTGCAAGTGGCAGTTTTATATATATATATATATATATATATATATATATATATATATATATATATATATATATGAGAGAGTTACAAGGACAAGAAGTAAAGAAGTACCTCAAAAGGCTTTGCGGCCCATACCGAGGAGGTACGGTACCAATGGCAACGGGTGCCAGGGAAAAATTTCTACACATTATCACAGCTAGCTTCTTGAACAGCCACCCCAGAAGACAGTAACACACATCCTCAAATAGTGTGCAAGATTCGGTCTAACCTTTTCTTGAACTGATCCACAGAGGAACTGTTCACAACTTCCGAAGGTAGCCTGTTCCACGTGTCATAGATCTAAAAGGTAAAGTAATTCCCACATACACTAGTGCTAAACCGTTTCAAATCCAACTTTCAACCATTGTTGCGAGTTATCATTTAAACTAAACATGCTTCTAAAATCAACATCGTCGAACCCGCGTAAGAGCTTGAAAACCTCGATGAGTTGACCGCGCAGCCTCCAAGTTTCCAGCAAAAACAAATTCAGGGCGTGTAAGCGTCGATTGTAGCCCATATGCCTAACGGAAGGGATTAACTTTGTGACCCTCGCCTGGACTCGCTCCAGCCTGTCAATATCTTTCCTGAGGGTGGGCGACCAGAACTGCACAGCGTACTCCAGGTGCGGCCGAACCAGAGAATTGTACAGAAAGAGCACAATCTCCTTGTTCCGAAATCGAAATTGCCTCCTGATATAACCCAACAGCTTCTGGTCTTTCTTTTCCACCTCTACGCACTGTTTGGTAAACTTAAGGTCGCTACTAATTAGCACACCCAATTCCTTTTCCAAATCAGTGGCCTCGATATCTCCCCAACATGAAGTAGTCCGACTTGGGATTGGCGTAGCCAATGTGCATGACCTTGCATTTATCCAAGTTAAACGGCATTTGCCATTTTTCGCACCACTCTCCGATCCTAGTAGGTCCATACGCAGTTGCTCGGTCGCTTTCGGCGTCCCAACATTGGCCCCAAGCCTGGTGTCATCAGCGAATTTGGCGATCCTACTGACGATGCCAGCGAGATGCCACCCAAACCCGCAGGGAAAAAATTATGGAATAGTGTTTAAAAAGGCTAATTAATTTCGGCCGATCACAGCCAAGCCCTTTACAAAGCCATAAACTAGTTAGAATGTCTAAAAAAGTTATAAATGATTTATATATATATATATATATATATATATATATATATATCGACTGCGAATTATGGCTGACTGGCGACTGCTAACTAGTCTGCTTTCAAAAGTCGGTTGACGATAAAAACTCATTCTTACTTAGGTTTGCAGACAAAAGTATTTTAATTTCATGGCTACTGCACACTTATCAATTTCCATTTAAAGATATATGTAATACATACGCAATTTAGAGCTCTTGGTATATGTTTCATATAAATTTAATATATGCGTATGCCTGAATGGCGACATCAGTCATTTCAGCATAATAGATTATTATTTGTCCTAGTGTTTTACTATGACTACGGTACTGAATAAAGTTAGACTACTTTAGTTTGAAATGGTTTATGCCTAATTATTTCAAACTAAAGTCCTAAAGAAGGACTTCACTATAGGGCCTATCCTGAAATGAAATATTTCAAATTCAGTTTAATTCATTGTTTTATGTAAACTATGGCATGCTATTATTTTAATAGATCTGGAAAGAAAAAGCTTGTTATAAAGTTTGTTAACATGAAAATTAATGCAAACTCCGATGCGCCTCGGTGGTGTAGTGGTTGCGTTGCTGACTACGAATCCATGGCCCCGGTTCGAGACCCAGTGACGGCAGCCGGTGCGCAGCAAAACCCAGCTGCTCATCCTTCCACACAATAAAGAAAGTGGTTGGTAGATAAATGGGTACCCTAAATGGCCTAGTGGTTAAGACGCTGGGCTGCTGATGGGGCGTGGTTCGGATTCCACGTTAAACTGTAGGCCTAAGGTGGAGTGAAAAGCTTGACCTTCGTCAGAATGAACAATTCGGGCGGAAGCTAACCAAAGGTAATATATGCCAAAAGTTTAAGGGAAACTTGAAAAGTTAAAGCTCGGCTAACTTCGCCTAATTAGGACTTAAAGTTTGAAAATATTCTGATTTGTAGCTCAGATTACATGTATTGGATCACTTGAAGATCAGAGCCCCCAGCCTTCGTTAGTTAGTCTTAAGGCTAACTAAAGAAGGCTGGGGGCCCTGATCTTCAGGTGATCCAACATATGTATATACTTGTAAGAGAACAACAAATAAATATGAATTATTGGGTATGTGTAATTATCGACATATGCAAGCCAAAAATGAGCAACCAATAAATAATACTAGGGTGTATTTCATTTTTGAGACACCAGTTCACCTCGACATCACCACATACCTTAACTATTGGGTCCATTTTCTGTTAGTTTAACATCATAGAAAATTGTGTGTAAATTATTTCAAAATTAAACTTAACTAAAATGGGTTGTGTTTTGTACTTATAGTGATAATAATAATAATGGGGAAATTAGATATTTAGCAACTAAACCGACTACCGACTATTTACAGACTAGTCGGTACATCGGAGCAAGTGTAGTTTACGTCCCCCTGTAGTACCTAGTGTAGTTTATGTTCCCCAACATTATCCTAGTGTAGTTTGCGTTCCCCAACTTTGTCCGCGTATACCTAATCAAATAAAACGTTAAACTAACAAAAATATTACAACTTACCTAACCAATCGTCAGTATACAGTGTGTGTGTATATATATATATATATATATATATATATATATATATATATAATAAAATCACAGAACAACACGTGATCTTTTTAATAAGCAAAGAACCACAGGGAAAAGGAAAAGGAAACACGAAGTCCGAGCGCTTTCGTGATATATTCACCTCTTCAGGGACAAAAAAGAAATATTTTTCATGTCCCTGAAGATGAATATATCACGAAAGCGCTCAGACTTCGTGTTTCCTTTTCTTTTTCCCTGTGGTTCTTTGCTTATATATATTGACGATTGGTTAGGTTAAGTCGTAATATTTTCGTTAGTTTTAACGTTTTATTTGATGGATTCATTTAAAAAATGTCTCCTAAAGATCCTAGTGTAGTTTACATTCCTCAACTTTGACCTAGTGCAGTTTGTGTACCCTTTTGCGTCAGGGGGACGTGAACTACACTTGCTCCAGTACATCTCTAATATATATATATATATATAATCATTTACTGATCCATTTTTTTATATACAATAGAACCTGCTTGACCCTTAATCCCTACCCATTATAAAAATTACACTACAATACTCGGAATACTCCGGGTACGGTTTAAGGGTTAAAATGATTACTATTGGGACGAAACGGAAGTGGTCACTTCAGGCAGGTGGTCATTTCCGAAAAAAATTATATTTCTCTGAAGAGAGCCCCTAATATTTTTCAGAAACTATAGGTGTAAGTCATAACAGAATTAAGGGTACGGCGCTGTTGAAGAACAGGGACCCCAGCCTTCTTTAGTTAGCTTTATAAAGCTAACTAACGAAAATATCACAACCTAACCTAACCAATCGTTAGGTTAACTGTACGCTCTTGACGATTGGTTAGGTTAGGTCGTGATATTTTCGTTAGTTAGCTTTATAAAGCTAACTAAAAAAGGCTGGGGTCCCTATTCTTCAATAGCTCCAAGGGTACTTTTTCCGTTATCTGCCTCCTTTATTATTGAATGCCCGATTACGGTTACTTCAACAAATGAAATTCTGAACAAAAATTACTTTTTGCTGGGTCATACCGGTCATTTTCCACAATGTGCAGGTGGTCACTATACTGAGAAAACTTTACTTTGTTAATATAATAGTTTTGCCGGAAAGTAGAAACTTGGTCAAGTTTGTCAGGTGGATACTATGCACAGGTGGTCACATTAGCAGGTACTACTGTATTTCTTGTTACATCCATTGTATGTTCCTTGTACAGTGCTTACAAGAAGTCTCGCGCCTCTGTCTCGTCCCAAGCTAGTCTGTTAGGTATAAAATGGGCGGTCCTTATGGCAGCGGAGGTGTGTTCGGATTGGTGCACATAATTGCTCTAACCCCATCAATGACGTCCACATTATCATTGTGCTGATCACTCTATCTATTTATATATAGAGACATACTGTATATAGATATATATAGAGTATGCAGGGGATAACGTGTCTCAGTCCCAGCTATGGTAGTTGTCTTACAATTAACAGTCCCAAATGCAAGTTACGTTAACACCTCCACATAAACTACCCTGGACTAAAATAACATACGTGAAGCCCTTACCCACAAACCATTTAAAAGGTGTGATTTAAAAGCTCTCTCTCTCTCTCTCTCTCTCTCTCTCTCTCTCTCTCTCTCTCTCTCTCTCTCTGATCACACCGCATGGCAATGTATCCATATAACGTTAATAATAACTGAAACTCGAGAAAATATACTCTCTGCCTTCCGCTCCACTCCAAATACTTTTCTCTTAGTGACCTCTTAATACAAACTAATCTATCATATTTTGCGACTTTTTAACTCTGGTTGGATTCAATTCCATTCCTATAGTGTAAGAAATACTTAAATTCATGTGTGTATTATGCCATATGATGTGCGTAATAAATAATAATTTTTAAATAGTTGGAGCGTTCAAGGTCATCTGTAATAATCTATAGACTACCCCTGAAGCCCACTCTCAACACTTAGATTCCCCTAAGACACAGGCGTCTTCAAATAACATGAATGCGTAGGGATCTAAGGTGTTAGATTCCATATTATATAATTTATGTGCTAGGTTTAAGAACGCTGGCATTGAAGGATGGAAGGAAGGGACAGTAAAAGCGATAATAGGTTTAATGAAGGAAGTGGAACGAGGATGGAGGTAAGCGTTGCTATGTCGAAGGAAACGAGGTTAGGTAGGGAATTACGAAGGGAGGAGGAAATGCTAAACACAAACTCAAATATTTATTTTAATGCCCTAGACCTAGAAAGACAAAGAGCAAAATACCTTAAACTAACAATGAATTGACAGAAACAGAAGAGTCTGGTCTTAGACGCACTGATAGGTTTAACGTATGTGGCTAGAGGCCGCCACTCAGAATTACCACTACTACCTAAGTCATAATAAGGTTATTTACTATGACAGAGTAGTCATGAGTAGTTATGGAAATAAAATATGATTATACTGTTGATGGCTGACTATATTCAGTTGGGATATAAACTATTGCTGACAATCTTTGGATCCTTGGCTTTTAAGACGAATTTTTTATGCATATGTTCAACAAAATAGGAAATTGGCTGATTATTATTACCATTCGAAGGGTTGGTACCCTTCACAACCGAAATCAATTTCAGAAGGGGTGCATGGTATCCTCATTTCCTTTATCGTCCCAGCACGCTTCACATAAGCCATTTACACAAAGATGGAAAGGCCGTCTGTGCACCACGAGACGACCCAGGCAATGCGGGCAGCAATGGTGACATTGCATGAATATGGTGTGCCAATAAGAGAAATATCAAAACGACTAGACGTTCTTCGAAGCACTGTGGAACGGTGGATTCATCGGTATGAAGCAGAAAACTCAATCGCTACTTTGCCGAGGTCTGGTCCTCCGCGTTCAACATCTCAAGAGGAAGATGTTGCGATTGTTAATCATGCCAGAGAGCATCCGTTTGTTCCAGCGACGCATATTTACAGACACCTGAACCTTCGTTGTAGCGCAAATACAGTGAACAACAGACTTCACGAGGCAGGGTATTTCTCTCGCCGTCCAGCTATAAAACCTGCATTGACGATTGCGCATAAAGAGGCGCGGATGGGATTTGCCTTGCAATACTTGCCGCAGGAGGAAGAATTCTAGAGAAAAGTTGTGTACTGTGACGAAAAACCATTTTCAACAGATAGTCATGGTTCCCTGCATTGTTGGAGGCAGCGCGGAAAACGCTATGAAGAAGGAAATGTTTTCCCGAGCAAACGTAGTGGTCACATTAATCTCGGTGTGTGGGGCTGGATGTCTGGCTATGGTGTCGGAGAATTGACTCAAGTAGATGGACGCTTTACTGGACAGCAATATTGCCACATACTGGAAGAGGTGCTGCTACCCAGTGTTCGTGCGTATCTGGTTCCAGCACCGGAACCATTTTACTTAATGGAAGATAACAGTCCCATTCATAGGAGTAACGTTGTGAGAGCGTGGTACGAAGATCACTCAGAGATTATTAATCTGATTCTGCCACCACGTTCTCCTGATTTGAATCCGATTGAAAACCTTTGAGCAATAATGATTAACGAATGGGAGCAACGCAATGAAAGAACATTTGAAGCACTTTTAGCTCTCACGAGGAATAGTTGGGAGAGCTTACGCCCAACACCAAACATTCCCTACAATCTGGCTTCTTCTATGCCGCAACGATTGCAAGAAATTATTGATGCTGGAGGAAGCTATACGAAATACTGATGTTAAAGCCATGACGTAAATGTGTATCGAATATATATTTATATTAATATAGAATTTTATTATATTTTTATGTTTGACATCTATAAAAGTATATATTGTGACCATGAAAGAACTTTACTTATCCTTAGTTAGAATCTTTTCTTGCAATGTCTACGCTCGTGGAGATGATAATATATGCATTGTTGAAACAAACTGAGAAGGTAATAGTTTCAGGAAAAAAATAAAAACTGGCAACATCGAGGTCATCACGTGTTTATGGGAATTGTCATATGATATGCTACCAAAAACTCTTATATACTACTATCTGCAGTATACTATATTATGTAATAATTACGATGAACAAATCAAATGCAAATTTCTCTGATTCACGGCCCACCAGTCTTGCTTTAGACTAATGACTTTCATAAGATGGAATAGGTTTAACATAGTTCATTTAATAGGTTACCACTTAAAACAATGGATAAACTATCTATTAGTGAGACGACCGTGACTTCCTCGAAATGCGAGCGCGTGAGAGGTTCACTGAGGAATTTGGTCATTAGATTCTTCACGTAGGATATATATCACAAACAACAATATTGACAACAATTCCCAACAATTACTTAATATCAATAATTGCATTTGAGCAAATAATTTAGACCTGCGTCAAAATAACTTAGGTATCATGCCATGATTTGGGATATTTGCCGAATTAGTCGTTCTCTATAGTCTACAGTATATATTGAGACGGTATAATGTAATGCCCAGCTAATATTATGATGACTAGGATTGCTCCATAACCATCCCAACATCCCGAAACTTGCTCCATTCTGCTTCTTAATCATTTGTATTTTAAACACTAAAATGTAGCAGAAGTGACGTAATAATGGACGTCATTGATTGTGTTAGAGCAGTTATGTGCGCCAATCCGAACACACCTCCGCTGCCATAAGGACCGCCCATTTTATACCTAACAGACTAGCTTGGGACGAGACAGAAGAGTGAGACTTCTTGTAAGCACTGTACATATATAAATAGAACAATAAATAAATGGGATCACCTGAAGATCAGGGCCCCCAGCCTTCTTTAGTTAGCCTTATAAGGCTAACTAACGAAAATATCACGACTTAACCTAACCAATCGTCAAGGGCGTACGAGTGTAGGACAAAAGCCCCCTAGGACATTGGCCTCCGAACAGTCCTGCTTTAGGATCTTTTCCGTTTCGGGACTAGCAGCGAATTTTAATGAAAATCGGTAGACTAATGTAGTTTTGGTCACTGATTTAAAAAATAAC
The DNA here is from genome assembly GCA_023014485.1 of Bathynomus jamesi. Lineage (NCBI taxonomy): Eukaryota > Metazoa > Arthropoda > Malacostraca > Isopoda > Cirolanidae > Bathynomus > Bathynomus jamesi. The sequence continues at coordinate 174,851 of JAJOZX010002097.1, forward strand.
TTTTTTTGGAGAAATGAAAAACAAACATGTTAGAGCACTTTAAATAATTAATGTGTTTTTAACGAAAATATCATGACTTAACCTAACCAATCGTCAAGGGCATTCAAGTGACCTAACCGGGCATTCAAACAGAAGCCCCCTAGGAAAAATAAGAATTTTTTTAATCATTATTTTTATTCTTTATTATTACCATAAAAATGAACATTATAAAAGGAACATCATACCATATCTAGGGAAAATCAAACAAAGCCCAATATTAAAAAGTTCATTAAGTGTTAAGGTTCATTTAAAGTTCATTTTACTTCCACCTAATGCTGTGACCTACACCAATCAGAAATTCCTCCAAGGTCTTCCTCTCATTCACATAATCCAGATATAGGTTCTTCAAACGCTGTTGATGCTCCTTTGTGGCACGTTTGACTCGTTTTCTTGGAGGCTCACCACGAGAATCCTTAATCAGGGCTGTTGATACAAGAGCCTGATCCTTTCTAATACTTTCAATGGCCTTCCAGATGGTTGGGTGGTCATGTCCCACAAGCTCATGGGAAACAAAATCCCAACTCTCGCATAGGTTGTTGGTGCGATCCTCCCCATCAATGGTTGCCTGATGGACATTCCATAACTGTGGTGGAAACAAGGGAGGAATCCTTCTCATGCGTACTGATTTTCCAAGTCACTCAGAGAATATAACCAATGGTTAACTGACAGACGTGTAGATTCAAACTAACAGCCCATAACCTTAACACCACGGTGGCTGAAGTGGAACTGATGCTTCAGATTAGATGTGACACCTGACTTGCCCTACCCAGCAATTTGTCCAGGGGGCTTTTGTCCGGACCCGAGAGCGTACAGTTGACCTAAAGATTGGTTAGGTTAAGTCGTGATATTTTCGTTAGTTAGCCTTATAAGACTAACTAAAGAAGGCTGGGGGCCTTGATCTTCAGGTGATCCAAAATAATTGTAATTATTGTAATTATTGTTCTGTATAGTCTGACAGTTTATAAACAGCTGTATAAATAGTGTACAGTACTAGGCTACGTCTTGTTTAAATTTTCTTTAAACTCTTTTGTTGAGTTCTTTGAAAAGTATAACTTAAAATGAACTTTGTGTTTTAACATCATCTGGAGTTTACGTATAGCCTTTTTTAAAATAAAATTAACATTTTTTTTAACCATTATGTAATAAGGACGATCTAAATATAGTCTAATTGAATGTGTCCAACGAATTTCTGTATTTTTATTACTTCTTTGGTATTCACCTTAACCAACATCGCTGTCTTGAGGCAATAACTTAGACGTATATATATATATACACACACACCTTTCAAATGTTCCGTGCGATGATGCCTCATTTCACGAAGGTCAAGCTTGTCGCCCCTCCTCTCTCTCTCTCTCTCTCAAATATATTTATTTATTTATTTATTTGTGTTTATTAAATATAAACTAAGCTTATAGACTACTATAATTATAAGTAGGCTTGAACGCCATCTGACAACAAATGGTAAATTTAAAATTTGGGTTGACCCCATACAGTATTTATAGGCCTAACTGTGCCCACCAATCTGACACTGAAAATATACTGCAACTAATTAAATGATGGATCTTTGTAAATAAACATCCAAGCAACAACCATTTGTAAAGCGTTCATTCACTTACTTTTTTGTCCACCCACATTTGTAGCGAAGTTGAACATGTAACCAGCATTTGCATATTCTATGAACCTTAATTTAACATTTCGGTGCATTTTTCTCTTTGGATTTAATAAGTCAGTTTAGCATTTCTTTTATGAGTGTTGAAATATGTGAAATATACAAATTATAGGTTCATAAGTGTATATTACGGCTGCTTTGTTAGATAGCTAGGCTTACGTAGGAAGGAAGGTCGATGTAGGTAACATGTTTGTTAACTCGCATAATCTTAGAAAAGTATGTGCATGAAAACACGTTTTAGGTCTATTTTGGTCAAAGCGTAGTTAAAAAGGTTTTGAAAGATTCTGTACAAGTTATCTGCAATCGTGGAGCTAGCGTAGCCGTTCTGTCAATGATCATAATTGAATATGGAGGTTTTCATTTTTGTGTGTGTTCAGGTTTAGATCTAGGCCTATCCTATATGAATCTACAGCCCGACCACGAACAGAATTCACATTTTTAATTCACAGATAACCTAGACCTAATTCGCTCTTAATTAATTCTTAATTGACAAAAATTAAGGCCTAAAACTTTATTCTCATGTTGGCATAAAAGATCAGAAACGACTAAATTCATATTTCGGATTTAAGTTATGTCTCATATGAACAAGTTTTCGAATGATCCGATTCGGGATTATAGATTTGAGGGGCACTAGGCTTAGGGCCCTAGGCCCTTTGTCACTAATGTTTAATTTAAAAATACATTATTATTGTTATACCTTTTATTACTATTTTATTACTATTCACAGAAAAATGAATATAAACATTTTGAATATACTTAAAGTAGCATTACTGGAAACCTTTCATTCACAGAATTATATTAAAGCAGATTTTCAAGACATAAAATCTTCTCAGAAAACAGGATATAGCCTAGGCTATACTGAAGTTATTAAAGGTTTATTTACATTATTGTGCAGTTTTCACCTATATTATTGCGGGATCAAATGTAGAATTCGGACCCCAGCCTTCTTTAGTTAGCTTTATAAGGCTAACTAACGAAAATATCACAACCTAACCTAACCAGTCGTTAGGTTAACTGTACGCCCTTGACGATTGGTTAGGTTAGGTCATCATATTTTCGTTAGTTAGCCTTATAAAGCTAACTAAAGAAGGCTGGGGTCCGAATTCTACATTTGATCCTTATTGCGTGATCATGGGCGCAAATCGCTAGAAAAAAGTGGGGGAGGTACATTTGGATATAAAAATTAATGGATTTTTTAGTAAATGTATTTAAAAAATCGTAACAAAAATGAAATGACAATATCGCTGTGGATCGCGTGAGCACTACCTAATGAGAACAACTGAAACTAAATAACACGCAATATTATTCTTGTTATTAGTTTCTTAGGACTTGCTTGGGACGTCCATTCTCATGATTGGTGGCCATAACCACGCGCGCGAAAATTAAAATACTCATCGTCGAAATCGTCTCGAAAATAAGCACCAAAGACTATGGTTCTCAATGGGCTATAATATAATAATAATAAATAATAATATTTATTCATGTATTATAATTCCTCTTATTACTTTGGAATACCATTAGCCTACTAATAGTTCTTAAATGGGGTACAATTGATACTTTGGCCCTGTCCTTCAAAAAGTGGGGGTATATGTACTCCCTGTCCCAAGGGATTTGCGCCCATGTGCGTGACAATCGAACTCAGCGTTTGAAAAGCTAACCAAAAAATGGCCAACATAATTGTAAAATTTTGTAATTGTAATAAGGGTTGGGAAAATTACACTTATAAATATAGTATTACCACATTAAATATATAATTTATGTTTTATTTTGTTAAATGTGAGGAGTTTGTGTTAAATTTGAATAAAATTATTAACCATAGTCCTAATAAAAAATATCTCAATATAAGCTAACAATTTACTTGAATAAATATGTTCGTGCAAATTAATACAAGCCTAATAATAATTAATAGCCTATCAACTCTTGGGTTAGGCTATCCATGCAGCTTTGTTACCAACCTATGGGCTATGATTACCAACTAGGTTTAACATCCTACCTACGCTGAATACTAGTGGAGTTAGTTACATGAATGAATTACTAAAAAATTTTAAAAAATGCGACATAGAACTAGGGTTTACACCAATCAACTTAAAGAGAAAGGAATGTACGTCCATGAGGTCTGTACTCACTTTTGTCTTCCTTTGCATCACCGTGGAAAGAATCTCTTACAAACCATTAATCAATTTAATGACATTTTCTGTCTCCTTTCGGCGTGACTTTTTATGTCACCGTAACGAAAATATTTCCAGACTATAAAAATAATTAATCTGTAGAATATTTTTTAAAAATTTTTGTGACTGATTACAAAACAATTTAAATTCTTTCATGCGCCCATGCATGTTAGACATCATTTGCGCATGCGCGTGTGAAGTGAAATGTTTTAGGGAATTCATAAATGCAGTCAGGGTTTCATTTTTAACTACTGTATATGTAAGCCATTGGACTCCGTGATGCTAGTGAGAGGATTAATAGTATCTACTCTCATAGTAAAGGTGTATTTGTAAACTTCTATGCTTGTTTTTAGCAGTGAATGATAAGTCTACCAAATGAAGCCAACATAAGAGATTTAATATATTTTGTCATCAACAACACATTTTGGAAAGTACAGAAGTGATATATATATATGTATATATATATATATCCTTCATTAACCTTAGTTTCACTTCCGCCCAAATTGTTCAATCTGACGAAGGTCAAGCTTGTCACTCCACCTTAGCCCTACAGTTTAACGTGGAGTCCGAATCATGCCCCACCAGCAGCTCAGCGTCTTAACCACTAGGGTACCCAGGGTACACATTTATCTACCAACCAATTTTTTTTATTGTGTGGAATGATGAACAGCTGGGTTTTGCTGCGCGCCGCCTGCCATCATCAGGTCTCGGATCCCGGGACCGATGGATTCTAGTTGCTAACTACTACACAACTTACAGTAGGCGCAATATATTTACACACCACCGAAGCGCATTTTATATATATATATATATATGTGAACATTATTTCACGAAAGTAACACATGAAAAATATTTATGATGAAAAAACCACGAAGGAAAGGAAACACAGAAACACATCCGGAGGATGTCATTCGACGAAAGCGCTTGAGCACCATTCTGTTTCCTTTCCTTTCTTGGTTTTTTTATCATATATATATATATATATATACACTGTATAAGCACATGATAGTAAACATCTGGCCGTTACACGCTTGCTTAATAATCTTGCACGAGTAATTCTGAGGAAAGAGTTATGAATGAATATTCATAATTCAAAAGACTTTATTCAGAAAAGAATACAAGTGACAAAGTTGATTGCAAAACTATATTTCGTAATTTGAAAGTTTACAGTTATAATTAATTTTTCAAATTATTTTTCCACTGATAAACTTTAGTTGTTTTTATAAGGTCCGACAAGGCATAGTTTTTTTCGTGTTTGAGAACATAATAGGAACGTTGTTTGAACTTATATACTTATAGGGTCTATAAGTTTGTAAATTCTTTAAATATACAGTCCTAGTACTGTATATTTAACATCTGTACAATAACTTAATTTTGTGCTGTGCCTTCGAGCAAATGAGAGACAGGGTCAAAAGTCAATAGTGAGGGTCTACTTAGGCCCCGGGTCCGGCCAAAAGCCCCCTGGACAAATTGCTGGGTAGGGCAAGTCAGGTGTCACATCTAATCTGAAAAGATCAGAAGATATTTAGGTGAAATAACCAATATTAACCTGTTATGTCAACTGAATGCCCAGTTAGGTCAACTGAATGCCCAGTTAGGTCAACTGAATGCCCGGTTAGGTCAACTGAACGCCCTTGATGATTGGTTAAGTTGATATTTTCGTTAGTTTAAACGAAAATGACGAGAGCCAAAATACATAAACTATAAACATAAACTAAACTATAAATATAAACTGTAAATAATAAAGACTAAAAATAATGATTAAAAAAATTCTTATTATTTTTTTTTCTAGGGGGCTTTTGTCCTAGGGGGCCTTTGTCCTACACTCACTTAGGCCCACAGTAGATCTGAAGATCTTAACCATTATTTAATGTGTCTTTGTTAGTGTTATGCAATTCTGCAAACAACGCTACACATAAAATTCTAACATTCATCGTGTACCATATGCATATAAAGTTTTACTAATTAAGTATTAACGCCCATTAATGGAGAAATTAATGCAAACACTGGATATATTATTGGTCAGTATCATTATCAGGCTAGGTTACGTAGTAATACCGCTTCCTGTCAACCAGCGGAGTTAGGCGACATTGGGTCTGGGCAATAGAAAAACCGTCCTCTGAGTCCAGATGATGTACTACTGTACGGCTCGTAATTCGGATCCCACGTAAAGCTGCAGGTCCCCTCCATCACATGAACTTTGCTGTTACGAAGGTGGTTAACCCCTGGAACACTCGTCATGAAACCTACATAAGCGGACTAACGTCATTTTCTCGCTGTGATATATTTAATCGACTAATAATTGTGGGTTAATTTAAGTTTGGTTAAGTTAAGTAAAGTTATGTTATTAGTCTTGATAGAATGTCCCGTTAACCAAATGGGTGATAAGGTCCCTGCATAAAGGACTTCACACGTGATACCATCTTCCCTGTCTATTGAAGGTCATCCAGAAACTGGTTTCTAGCAAATTTAATAGGCTTCTGTCCAACGTAGAGTCCTCTCTGTTGTTACAGAATCTGTTAATTAAAACAGACCAAACGAAATTTTTGGGGAATATTTGTGAAGTCACGATAATTTGAAAAGAATTCTTGATGCGTAACCAAATCCTGTTTTTATCAATTTATTATTATTTTTTATTATTATGTTTTTATCAATTTTTTATTATGCTTCAGTAATTTAAGGACAAGTCCGCAGCATATCTGGTCACTCTTGTCACCAGAACGTATAGGTTTTATTGTTATTCATAACTAAATATTTCAGTAACTAGTCACTGAAATGATACACATTTTGGATTCCTTTCCCTACAACTAAATGACGTCTATATATAAACATGTAGAAACATTTATAGAAACGAGGCATTGTAGTACAATTTATTATTATTTCTGGTGGACCTTAAAGTACCATCCGTCGTTAAAGGGTTAAGTGTAAGTTGATATATCTATTCCTTGCTTTTATTTTAGTCACAGTTAGATCTAACAATCCTATAAGTTATAAGTTGATCACACTTTCGTCAAGAAATTTGGTAGCTAAAAAGGAAATTTCTATTTATAAATTCTCTCCCGGAGAGATTTGAGGACAAATGTGTCGTCAACCATAATTAAGCGAACTGTGTTGATATTTGATATTACAGGGTGTTTAAATTTGTATTCTACAGTCTCATATGTTTCATGAATAGGTAGGCCCGCTGAAAGTAGCATTCTTATTTGGCCTATTATCACGTATTTATTTGAAATATTGTTATAAAATGTTAATACTTTCATTTACGTTCCTCTATATGTGTTTTAGATTTTAAATTGCCGCATACAAATGTTCTTTATTTTATAACGAAAGCCTTTATCAAACATTGCCGTCATGCAATAAGCTCATGTGAAAACACTGTTACAAGTAGTCTACTTTTAACTATTTATGTGATAAGACTACGTTTATGAAGCGAAATGTTTAATTTTTACACTTAGCTTCAGTAATATCAAAGCCTACCTATTTCTAGTTAAACCACGTTTGTACAAAATTTCTTACTCTTTTTGTGAAGTCAAGGAAAAGCAGTTCTTAAATTTACATAAATACTATTAGCCATTAAAAGTTTAAGCTTCACATTCAAAGCCAGTGGGTCAGAAGTTCTGAAGCTCATTCAGAATGCAAGTGGACCGTGAGCTTCAGATAAATGTTGAGTTCTCACCAACCTAAAAATTTCAATTCGAAAGCGTTTTTATGATATTATTTGCTTGATATAATGCGAGCGTGGATCGCCGAGATACTAGATACTACTATTACTATTACTACTATTACTGAGCAAAACAATGCACTGTAGGCTAGGTCTGATTTTAAGCATTTTCTTGGTGAGGTCTAGGTTCTACATTTAGGTCTTTTGTCCGTTCTGTGTATTATTATTATTACTAGCTAAAGATGGGCCTTTAGCTAGATCTGTGGTAATTGAGCTAATTTCGAACAACTGTTTATACAAACAGGAAAAAGGAAATAGAAAACAAATTCCTGTTTCAAATAATTGTATTTCCTTATTCTAACATAAACATCAACTCTAACATACATCTAACATCAACACCTCATTCTAATAATCATCACCAGTTTAAACAGTTTGTAGCCTCTGTGGACGCTTCTAAAAAATTTCATTCACGTTTGTGAAATCGAGAAAAGTCATTCGGTCAAAAAAAACTGTAGAAAAGAACGCAGCCATGAAAATCTTAAGCTTCACATCCGAACCCATTGTATCAATATTTGTGAAGCTGCATTTAAAATCTAAGTTCCTCGTGAACTTAAAGTAAATACTAAGCTTTCGCTGCCTTAATAATTTCTTTTAAAATTCATCGGTATGAAATTATGGTACTTACGTATTATCGGGACTACAAAAATGTTTATTATGTACCCTTTCAGTGCCATACTGGAAACACTTAAAGAATATTGGCCACCTGAAATTGATTATTGAGTGTTTATCATACTTACCTTATGTATATCATGTCATATTATATTATATAATACTAGTACAGTTCCCGCCGCTTCGCTGACGGTTAGACAGGCTAAACTACAAAAAAAGAACCCAGCCGTGAAAATTTTGAGCTTCACATTGTGTCAACATTTCTGAATCTGGTATCTCCCAAAACCTCCTCACCCCCATTCATACAACTTGGGGGCTAACCCCCTCCCCCATTACCCCCACCCCCACCCTTCCCCCATTGCTAAACTACAGAAAAGAAGTCATGAAAATCTTGAGCTTCACATTGCCGCCCGTAATACAATTTCTGAATTTTTTTTACAATTTCTGAAAGTGTGACGGACAGACAGACGGACAGCTCTCTTATTATAATATAGATTATTCACAATGAATAAAATCGTTTAAAACGGAGAATGTGTTTTTCGTAGGTAGTCCCGATAATACAGGGTGTCCCAGAATTAACTATTTCAATGAAATCGGACAAATTTTTTAAAAACACACTTTTATTTATGTTTATCATGTTTAATATGTGTTAAAAATGTATAAATTTCTAAATTTTTTTCATAATTTTATTTTCATAATTTTTTCATTATCTGGTCCAATGAAAGACCGTCTGAAGTCATAGAATGGCAAAGAGACTCTCCAAAAGTTAACGTGTGGCTTGGAATGACCAAATCCAAAATTTATGGTGCTCCATCTTGTTGAAACACAACATTATCAAGAATGCCATCATCACGAAGCTGTGGTTCGAGAAACTGCTGAAGCATATCAAGGTAGACGGTACCTGTTACCAGAGCTGGGCACTAAATACATTGAATGTATTTAAATACTAAATACTAAATACATGGGAGAAATGTATTTAAATACTAAATACTAAATACATTTTACGAATGTATTTAGATACTAAATACAAAATACATCAATTGTATTTAAATACATTTGTAAATACATTTTAAATACATACAAATTTTAACATATGCATTCACTAATTCACTAAGCCATGACACACACACGATAAAGAAATCAACCGCTTTCGACTAAGAGTGGCACACAACTGATTGAACTGACACGTTGAAATATGAACCATGCTGTACTACACTGTCGATGCGTCGTACTGTGCTAGTACAGAACGTGTATTAAACCAGTAAAAGTATTTACATTTTTATATTTTGAGTATTTAAATACATTGTATTTAAATACTCATTAAAGTATTTAAATACTATATTTAAATACATGAAAAAATGTATTTATAAATACAGTTCTAAATACACACATGTATTTAAATACAAATGTATTTAAATACTGCCCAGCTCTGCCTGTTACAGTTGCTTCCGCAAAGAAGAATGGGCCATAAATTTTGGATTTGGTCATTCCAAGCCACACGTTAACTTTTGGAGAGTCTCTTTGCCATTCTATGACTTCAGACGGTCTTTCATTGGACCAGATAATGAAAAAATTATGAAAATAAAATTATGAAAAAAATTTAGAAATTTATACATTTTTAACACATATTAAACATGATAAACATAAATAAAAGTGTGTTTTTAAAAAATTTGTCCGATTTCATTGAAATAGTTAATTCTGGGACACCCTGTACTAGATGAAGACAAAGCACTGGATGTTATTACGGCGTTATTCTCTCATTCTTAACTTGCCCGAAATGTGACAGTGAGTGTCTAATACGAAAAGATCAGAAGATATTTAGGTGAAATAACCAATATTAACCTGTTACGTCAACTGAATGCCCGGTTAGGTCAACTGAATGCCCAGTTAGGTCAACTGTACGCCCTTGATGATTGGTTAGGTTAAGTTGTGATAGTTTCGTTAGTTTAAACGAAAATGACGAGAGCAAAAATACATAATAAACAGTTTGGTAGTCCCGATAATACGTAAGTACCGAAATGATTTACTGTAACTTTTCCCACAGATAGATAGACAGAATCAGCTCCACTATAATAAAGATTACATAGGCCTACATATGTGGGATCACCTGAAGCTCAGGGCCCCTAGCCTTCGTTAGTTAGCCTTATTAGGCCAACTAACGAAAATATTACGACTTAACCTAACCAATCGTTAGATCAACTGTACACCCTTAACAATTGGTTCGATTAAGTCGTAATATTTTCGTTAGTTAGCCTGATCTTCAGGTGATCCCATATGTGTAACGAATCCAGGACAACAACTCACTGGACAAAAACTCACCGGACAAAAACTCACCACTTAAATGCAAAAGAGGACAAAAACTCACCAGACAAATGTTTTTGCGAAATGCATACACTCTAGTCTAGATCTTAAGATTTTAGACTCATTGTAGATAATTACTCTTCATCTTTTAAAGTGTTCTGTTTTTAACAAAATCGGTATACTAATGTAGTTTTGGTCACTGATTTCAAAAATAACCTTTTTTTGGAGAAATGAAAAACAAACATGTTAGAGCACTTTAAATAATTAATGTGTTTTTAACGAAAATATCATGACAACCTAACCAATCGTCAAGGGCGTACAGTTGACCTAACCGGGCATTCAATTGACCTAACTGGGCATTAATTTATAACGAAAGATTGGTAGGTTGGTGAAAAATTAATATTGGTTGGTTGGTTAAAAACAGAACAATTTGAAAGATGAACAATTTGAAAGATGAACAATTTGAAAGATGAAGAGTAATTATCTACAATGAGTCTAAAATCTTGAGATCTTAAGATCTTAAGATCTAGACTAGAGTGTATGTATTTCGCAAAAACATTTGTCTGGTGAGTTTTTGTCCTCGTTTGCATTTAAGTGGTGAGTTTTTGTCCGGGCCCCATGTGTAACAATCCCCATATGGTTGCTTGTACTGCCACTTTTACAAATAAAGAAAAAAAATATGGGTCTTTTCCGTTTGGGGGCTAGCAGCGAATTTTAATGAAAATCGGTATACTGATGTAGTTTTGGTCACTGATTTCAAAAATAACTCTTTTTTTTTTGAGAAATGAAAAACAAACATGTTAGAGCACTTTAAATAATTAATATGTGTTTTAACTAGCTTAAACTAGTTAAAGAATTGTGTTAAATTTAGCCAGAGTCACAAACTGCTACTGTTTATGAAAGAGTGCTCTAAGTGTGTTCCTTTGATAAAAATACCCAGTTCTTTCGTTGCCAAAAGCGTCGGTCAAACTAAAAAGTGCAACTTTACGAAGAATACTTTTTTGAAGGATCCCGGCAGATCTGTAAAAGTAGCAGAAAAAATCAAGAATTAATGCCCGGTTAGGTCAAATGAATGCCCGGTTAGGTCAAATGAATGCCCGGTTAGGTCAATTGAATGCCAGGTTAGGTCAATTGAATGCCAAGTTAGGTCAACTGTACGCCCTTGACGATTGGTTAGGTTAAGTCATGATATTTTCGTTAAAAACACATTAATTATTTAAAGTGCTCTAACATGTTTGTTTTTCATTTCTCCAAAAAAAAAGTTATTTTTGAAATCAGTGACAAAAACTACATCAGTATACCGATTTTCATTAAAATTCGCTGCTAGCCCCCAAACGGAAAAGATCCAAAAATATATATATATACACTTCTTCTTCCGCAGCTTATTATCCCATCTTCACATGGGGTCGCTGTTTTTGGTTCGTCTTCTCCACTCTCCTCTGTCGTATACCACGTCCTCCTCCAAGTCCTTCTCCCTGATGTCCGCCACCACACAGTCCCTCCATCTCGTCTTCGGTCTTCCTCTTCTTCTCCGTCCCGGCAACTCCATCTCCAGCACTCTGCGCCCCACATACTACTCCTCTCTTCACCTGACGTGTCCATACCACCTCAGCCTGGCCTCCTACACCTTCTTAGATGCTTCCGCCACCTTCACTGTTCCTCTTATATGCTCATTTCTGACCCTATCCCTCCTCGTCACTTCACACATCCATCTCAACATCTTCATTTCAGCCACATCGATTTTTCTTTCATTGCTCTTCTTCATTGGCACAGTCTCCATTCCATACAACATTGCCCGCCTCACCACTGTTTTGAATACCTTTCCCTTCAGTTTCACTGGGACCCTCTTATCACAGAGCACCCCTGATACGTCTCTCCAGTTCTTCCACCCCGACTGTATTCTACAGTTTATCTCTCTCTGCTCCCCCCTCTGCATCCACTGTTGATCCCAAGTATTTAAAATACTCCACCGTCTTAAAACGCTCTCCACTCAATGTCACTTCCCCTCCTCGGTCCTGCTGCACATCACATCTCATATATTCAGTCTTCTTTCGGCTAATTCTCATCCCCCTACTTTCCAACGCCTCTCCAATTTTCCAACTGCTGCTCCACCTCCTCTTTCGTCTCCCCACTCAACACAACATCGTCTGCATACATCATGCACCACGGCGCCTCCCCTCTAATCCTGTCCGTCAACACATCGAATACCACATTGAAAAGGAAGGGGCTCAAAGCTGATCCTTGGTGCAGACCAACTTCCACCCCAAAGCTCTCTGACACACCCACGCTACTCCTCACCTTAGTTGTTACTTCCCTGTACATCCCCTTGATCAGTTTAACATACTTCTCCGGTACCATCTTTTCCCTTAAGCATCTCCAAACTTCCTGCCGTGGTATCCTATCATATGCCTTCTCCAAGTCAATAAAAACCATGTGCAACGCCTTCTGCCCCTCTCTGTACCTCTCTGCCAACTGTTTCAATGCAAAAACTGCATCTGTCGTTCTCCTTCCCGGCATAATCCAAACTGTTCCACTGACACTTCTATAATTCGTGCAATCTTGTACATCTCCCTTCTCTTTGAATATAGGCACTATGATGCTGGTCCGCCACTCATCCGGAATCACCTCCTGGTCAAACAACTTCTGCATTAGATCCCACACCAGATCCACCCCGTCATCTCCCAGTGCCTTCCATGCCTCGGCTGGTATCTCATCTGGGCCAGTCGCTTTGTTGTTTTTCATCCTATTCAGAACACGACTCACTTCCATCCTCCCCACTTGTTCTGTCATAGCTACATTTGGTAATCCATCCTCATAGAAAGATCTTGGGTTTTCTTTATTTAATAATTCCTCAAAATATTCCTTCCATCTATCCTTTATCTCTTTATCTCTTTGCAGCCGCCCCCTCCCTTCCCTTAATTTGTTTTACCTATGTAAAGTCTTTTGTCGCTCTATTTCTGCTCTTAGCCAATCTGTATATCTTCTTTTGTCCTTCACGATCCTCTAAATCCTCATACATCTGCCGATATGCCTCCGCCTTTGCTCTCGCCACTGCTCTCTTTGCCTGTTTCTTTGCTTCTTTATATACCACCTTACACTCTTCACTCCTCGATTCTTCCCATAACTTCTTAGTTTCTCTCTTACTTCGTAGTGCTCTTTGGATCTCATCACTCCACCACCATCCTTCCTTATTTTCCCACACTTTACCTGATGTTTCCCCCAATATGTCTCTACCTGCCGTTCTCATGACATTCGCATTATGTACCCACCAATCCTGTACATTCTGTTCATCAACATGGATTTCACTCAACACACTCTAAATTCCCGTTTCTTCCCCTCCTCTCTCAGTTTGTACCACCTAATTCTCCTCACTGTTGTTCTTCGGGTTTCTTCCTCTTTTCAACATCACATCCATGACTACCAACCGGTGTTGTGGCGTCACATGGTCTCCTGGAATAACTTTGCAGTCCCTCACCTCGGCCAATTGCGCCTCCTATACAGTATGAAATATAATTATACACTATAGAGTATATAATAAGTTTCGCGGAGACCAGATTATACTAGGTTAGGTGGTCGTTTTAGGTGTTCAGTTTCGGCTAATCAGGATCTTTGTAAAAAAATGTATACATTGCCAACAAATTGGTCTCGGCGAAACTTAATATTTACCATCTATTTATAAATACATAAATAAATAAATGAGATGTACTGTATTAAGCCTAAATGTAATAGGACTTTATATATTTCAAAGATCCAGACGGCACTCGGTCATATAATGAAATAAGTTAATGCAGATAGCTGCATGGAAGCCTATTTACAATTTGAAAACAAACAAAAACCTACATAGCCCGGCAATATTTTGAAAAACATTAGTGTATTGGCTTGAAGCTCATGCGATCTCGATATTTACCAAATCGTAACTACAGTATCTCTCTTTAAACTTCAGTGCTGATAAGGTACATAATTTGCACCATGATATATTATCGTATTATGGCCTGAACTGAGCTGTGTTAGGCCTATCTAATTCAGAGTGTGTATACTATATATATATATATATATATATATATAAAATCAGCTTTTGTATTTATTTATGGAATTATTATCTCCAATGCATTAATTAGACCATAACAACGTATTAAAATTTAACAAAAAAAAGCGCTTCTTTTCTCAAATCACAATTTACGTTGTATTTTTTCTTTATTATTTTATTTTCAGGCGTTGAACCGACATTTTTCGGTCATGTGATCTTTAAAACTAGCTCTACGTTTTAGAAATTGAGCACGTGACTTCAGCAATTTCATTCTATTGTTTTATTATTTTCTTGCTAATAAAAAAAATTCTGAAAATTTCACTTTATCTTACGGAGGCTTTAAATAATGACGGTTTTTTTTTTTATTTTGTAATTTGAGGTAAAATGTGAGGTAATTTATTTATTTCTTTGTTCGTTTGTGTGAATTTATTAATTTTATATATTTCATATAACGCTTACGTGCACACGAGAAAGCATTTGTTTACTATATTGCTTTCATAGAGGCCTATAGTCTAGGTCTGAATGTTTGTATAAGTTTTGTTATAGATTTACTCTTTATAATAATAATAATTTTTGTTGGTAATATTCATTACAAATAACAGAATGGAAGAGGTGAATTATGTATGCCCCGTATACACGTATTTTCCGAAGCAAATATTTCCTGTAATCCTTCAAGTATGTACATATTGCGTAGGCTATACAAAATTCCACCGGAATAAAATGCGCACCCATTAAGTTTCAATACATTATACTGCCATGGGACTGTAGTCCTTCAATTTTAACCTGAACATTTTTTATGTAAATAAATAATAATTCCCTCTGACATGGTCTCCAAAGTTGTCAATAGATAAAGCAACGAGCTTTCAATACCTTCTTTCATGGACAAGTTATTTGTGAAAACCTGTACAAAATCTGATTCTCATTTGTAATTTCTGTGAGAGTTAAAAAAATCCTAAAATTGGTTAAAATTTCTTAAATATTTTTAGGTAAAACTTGTTTGGCGCGCACGTGTGTGTGTGTGTGTGTGTGGCAGGGAGGGGTTCACCCACAACCCCGGATTGTTGTAAATCTCACAGAGTTTTAGTCAAAGCAATTTCGGTTGCAGGCAGGTTTCCACTTATGGAGGTCTGCCTAATACAGTTAATGTTAATAATCCTTTATTACTTGGAAAATTAAGGCTACATAAAAACCTCTTAGGTATTTCGACTTGAAAGTTTGGAAACTTTCCCGTCTGCAGCGTACCCCTAATTTTCGACTCCACTTTACTTTACATCAACCTTTGTCCGTTTCGAGGCAAGTTTAACGAGTTAAGTTGAATTAGGAGTCAAAGTAAGTGAAGAATAGTAATGTATCAAGGGTATAAAAATGAATTGTCGAGAATTGAGGACTATATCACTAAAAATAGTCAGACTATTATGAAAGTAGTTTATACAATAATGTGGCTATATTTAATTTTTTAGTCCGATTTTTCATTTCTTTCGTGTTACTGGTACACATTATTTAATAATTTTAGGTCACCTGTACATCATTACGAAATATTAACCAATTATTTGAATTCTTTAAATAGATGAATCATCGGCCATCTGATCCCGTCAGATTTCCTTCAGATTACGCAAACAGCTCGCAGGCCGCTGATAAGCTTAGCCTACAAACCTTTGTATTTTCCTTGTGAAAATGGAAAATCCATTGTTCATAAATGAGCTTTGTTTCCGAACAAATTTCATTTAATGCTTTTCATTTTGTGCACCAGTTGAAGGTTATTTCCAATATTTTGAGTAGCCTTATCGCTTCGTGGACCCAATCTGGTTCTTTATTCAATCTCTAAAGGGTTCTCTTATCGTTCACTGTCGTAGAAGGAAGATAAAGCTTTATGACTGATGCTCTTCCAAGAAAACCCATAAAATCAATCGTCTGTCCATACATAAATCGACCGTTTCGAAGGCAAGTGAATAATTATACGCAAGAGTGAAGGATAAAGTTACGGAAAAGCCTCCAGTGGAAACACTAAAGTTTGGGGTTGTTTAACCTCGTTCGCAATGGCAAAGCAAAAGGGACCTACAATTTCTCGTGAGATCCGAATCACTACCCTACCTCACCGAGGAAGACCCACAGAAACATCTTAATCGCTGAAATCTGAATTCAAACAGAGACTCGAATCGAGGACCTCACGATTAAGAGTCTGGTGCTCTACTACTAAGCTTATCATGGACAGTGTCTCCAAAGAAAAAGGCAATAAATTTGAAAATCTTGAACTTTGGTTTGGGGATTAGTTGTTGTTGTTGTTTAGTCGATCAGCCCACGCAGGTAACCGATCGCCCTCTCCGGAGTGGACCAGAGGTTCAGCGCACTAGTGATGTTGTGGGGATTAGTCTCGTGCGTAAGTAGTTCAGAAAAATTCTATTTTGTAGAAGTGAAGTGCTCTTGGATTAGTCAGCTGTTAGTCTAAAGGTCCTGATTGAATTTAAAATCTCTGAAGAGATTAATGTGCTTTTCTGGGCTAATAGTTAAGATTCCATACAACCTTAGAGGCTGCGGAGGAGGTTAAACAACCACAGATATTATTACTGTATGATTTGTAGGCTTAATTTAGTCTAACTTAGTTTATCCAAAAACTTGCCAATATCTAGTCGATCTACGTTTGTAGTATAACATGTAAATAATTTCATACAAATTATTTTTAACAGAAAATGTTCAGCCAGTAAGACCTTAACAAGCATTTACATTAAGCTCACGAATCATTTGGCTTTTACACACAAATTTATTGGCTTTTTGGGCCCATGCATAGCTTTCTTGCGCCCGATACACATTACATGTCAGGCCCCCTTGTCTCTGACTCCTGTCTCCTGGTTTCGACAGGTCATTCATATATATTTTTTCATATTTCTAATGAAATAATGAATTACACCCAGATCAGATGAGAATTGATAGACACAGTTCTTCTCTCTCGTGTATAATATTGGTTTCTTTGTATGGTATTGGTATAGTGTCTTCCTGTCATGCATGTCACATCATTGACAAAAAAGGTTTAAAACATTTTCTTAATTGGGCCCTGCCGGGCCCCTTGGCTGTCCGGGTCCCAGTAAACTTTACCTTTTCTACCCTCCATGTTCGAGCCCTGCTGGCTTTGGATATGACGTTCAAAATTTTGATAGTTGTGTTATTTTGTATATTTATTGATGGACTGGTTTTTCCTCGATTTAACAAACGTGTAAGAATTTTGTCCAAGCTCTGTCTGACTAATACAGTAGGTAGGCTTTGGTTTATATCCCTTTAACTGTATATTACTTTCGTGTTACATTATAGCATGTTATTGAAGTTAGGCCAAAAGAAGTAACCTTAGACTGCAATATTTAGTTATATTTTTCATAATTAGCATAATTAAAATTAAATTTGATACTTTTTTTTTTTTTTTGCTACGCGCCCAAGCGAAAAAAGAATTCAAATTTTAACATTTTTTAATGAATGCGGAAAAACCAAGTAAATAAATAAATAAAAAATATATACATATATACAGGGTGTTTCACAACCGGTCTGCCATATTTTGGGGGTGGTGATATAGAGTAAAAAAGTTAATACAACATCGGGGCTATTTCCAATCGTTAGCCATTTATGTTTGTTGTTCAAGATAGAACTAAGGTGTAAAAAGTCCATATTGTAAACACGATCAATTTATGCATTCATTTTTGGCTATTATATTACTTGCTGTCACGATCTCGTAACACACGCATAACTACTGTAACTATATCTTTAAAACTTATTAGTTACAAAACAAGTGATATATTGACTACATAATGTAGGCCTTATATTCATCAGTAGAATAGGATTAAGTTGAATTTTCGCAAGTTTATTAGGATCACCTGAAGATCAGGGCCCCCAGCCTCAATTACTAAATGATATCTTCGTTAAAACTAACGAAAATATCACGACTTAACCTAACCAATCGTCAAGGGCGTACAGTTCACCTAACCGGGCATTCAATTTAATTTAATATTATATTTGGTACTGTAAAGCAAAAAACAAGAATACATGGGGGCCCTGATCTTCGGATGATCCGTTTATCACCCTGGATACACAATTAGGTTTGCGTGATTTTTCTGTTTTTGCGTAAGACATTATGTATTAATTATTTTTAGCAGTTTTGTCATTGCGTGCTTAAAATAAAGTTTGCTGATAAGCATCGGCTACCGTTGCCCAGATATATATATATATAAATCGATAATTGTACTTACTATTAGTGATAAATCTTGTAAGGTACTGCGAGCTTTACACAAAAATTAGATAACGTATATAACAATGTTACGCTCAATAGGCCTATAAGACATCCGTTTTTTAAAATATTATGTTATAGTTGTCATAAGGAATATGTAATCCTACTACATAAAGTTCGGATCACCTGAAGATCAGGGACCCCCCGCCTTCTTTAGTTATCCTATAAGGCTAACTAACGAAAATATCACTACTTAACCAATCGTCAAGGGTGTACAGTTGACCTAACGATTGGTTAAGTCATGATATTTTCGTTAGTTAGCCTTATAGGACTAATTAACGAAGGCTGGGGGCCCTGATCTTCAGGTGATCCTAAAGTTCTAATAGCGCAAACAAACTGCTCATGTACTATGTACTAGAATGAATTTTGATCTAGATAAGGCCCTATTTTTACAGGCTCAAAAATTCAATAATGGAAGAAAGAACCTTTGTAGTAATACAAACCATTTATATATTACGTACACGTGACCTTGCATGTAGTAATTATAACTGCATGTATACACTATTTGCAATATGCATTTCTACAAAGGTTTATTCAGAGGAATTCTTGCACTATATTTATGTAAGGTTGAATATGTACTTGTGTGCAAACACACTATTAAAATGTACTCAGTAATTTTTATACCCAAATTTAAACTAATAATTTTTATTATTATTTTTGTAATCTGCGTCCTTCCTTTTCAATTACTTATCCAGTTTAGTACTTACATATTATTTAGAATTTATAAAATAGAATTAGCATATTTAATAGTATAATTCCTTTTTTATATTCCCACACCAAATGTTAGTAAAAAACAAGCTGGGAATTAGATTAATTCTATTTATAGGCTACAAGTGAAACATTTGGAAGCCTTAAAACTTTTGTGTTAAGTTTAATAAAAGATCAATTTGACCCATAATAAATTTTATATTACTTTTCTTTTAGAAAAATATATTATTATTATTTAATAAGTCTAATTTCTCTTCAGTTAGCTTGAGGTCACAACATAATTATGAGAATGTGTTAAACGAAAAAATTTTTTTTTTTTAAAAGCTTTTGAGCCTCTTCTATATAGACTAGGTCGTAGCTTATGTGGTCTGTAGACATAAATGGATAAGAATTGTAGGGACTTGGATAATGTCTGTGATAAGCAGATATATATATATATATATATATATATATATATATATATATATAATATATATATATAGGGTGTCCGGGCTTAAATGGCAATAAAATAAAACATTATAAATGTATTTTATTGCCATTTAAGCCCGGACACCCTGTATATGTGTCGAGACTTAAAATCTTGGCCACCGTCAGCAATAGATGTAGACAAGTCGAAGAGAAATTTAATCACTCAAACAAATAAACTGTTGACGTACGGTGTAAACAAACGAATTGTAAACAAGTCTGAAATATTTGATGGTCATAATATTAAAAGTACATGGATTCATAAATACATATGACCTAAAATAGCCTATGCCGGGTTCACACGACACTAAATATTCTAGGATTTTTTTTTTTAATAAAGTTTATTTGGTTATTTCGATATTTAAAAATATTATTTAATTAATACGTAAAAGCAAATAGAGAATCACTTATTAATGAAATAGTAAGCAATAAAATAAATCTACAACCAATGCGTAGTCATTTTTATCACTCACAGAACAAACAAAGCTTTTAAAAGTAAGAACTTAACAAAGATGGCCATGCATCTATTCAGCTTTTTGTTACTTTTGTGACTCATTGTAATGATTTAAATATGAATAAAGGATTATTATGAAAACATTTGAAAAAAGATTAAA
The DNA here is from genome assembly GCA_023014485.1 of Bathynomus jamesi. Lineage (NCBI taxonomy): Eukaryota > Metazoa > Arthropoda > Malacostraca > Isopoda > Cirolanidae > Bathynomus > Bathynomus jamesi. Next base: position 195,439 of record JAJOZX010002097.1, read on the forward strand.
AGAAGGATATAATATGTTATTTCGAGGTTGTACAAGTTAAGTAACATAGAGGAACCGTATAGGTGTCTAATGTAATACAGATATATGTATAGGCCTAGCCTTATTTTTTTGTAGCCTATATGAAAAATAAGGTGTAATGTACCTGTATATAGGCAAATTTATGTACAGCTTAGTTTTATTTTTTTTAGTCTCTTTGCAAGTGGGTGTTTTCTTTAATATAGAATGAATTAATTATCTAAGAATAGTGCCTTGGCTTATAAAATTTAAAAATGGCATACAAAGGTAGAGTGGATAAAAGTTGGTTCCGTTGTACGCCCTCCATCCAGCAGAGAGCACCGGGATAGGCGGTAACGCCACCAACCAAATAAGTCCCCTTTAAAAGGAGAATTGGGTCGAGCCAAATCCATTATGTGCAGTGGGATCATCACTGTACCCCGTCCTCATTTCTCGGACAGGCTTGGGGTAATTCTTGGCTGGGTTACAATGATCGATATTGTATTTCAAGGAATATGACGTTAAATGTCACTATATATAGCTTATACGATACCCTTTGTACAGATAGTATGTCGAAGATTAGGGGGTAGCTTTTTAAGAAGTCTACTGACGTAATAAAAATATCTACTGACGTAATTAAAAATAAAGAAATGCTTATTAAATATTTCGCATTTCAAAGGTTGGCAAAAGTAAGTAATTAGACGGGCTAGTAAGAATAAGGATTTCCTTGATAGTATTTTAAAACTCGCCCCCCTAAAAGCATAGTATAAGAACTTATTTAAAAATAAACTGACGAATTCCTCTGTTCATTTATTAGAAAGGGTACTTATACTTATCCTTCAAAAATAGAAGGCAAAATATACTGATTAACTCTAGTGTTAACCCACTTTTTTTTAATCACAAATACTTTGCAGGTATAAAATAAACAGTTAGATGTTTCGGAGTCTGATTAATTAGATTACTCAAGTGGCTAAGTTTAATATTCAGTCAGGAGGGGTATAGACCGGCACAGTGGTCAGGCCAACTCGTACGAATCATTGCGCTAATTCCTGGATTATTATTAACAACACTATCGAGAGTCGAACCCCGAGTGACTAGGCTTACTTAAGGTAATAATAATAATCAGTCAGGTGGGCCAGAAACTGGCACAGCGCTCAGGCCAACTAATGCGGCCCATTGCTATAACTCCTCTATTATTTATTATTATTATTATTATTATTATTATTATTATTATCATCATCATCATCACTAAGATTCGAACCCCCGACCTCACTGAGGTTGGGGATTACTCACTGAGATACGGGTGCTGGCCTTACTTAGGGTAAATCCCCATTTTGGAATCTGGTTAAGTTGATGACCTTGGTAACCTGTAGTTGTTAAGTGGTTTGGCTCATGTGAAGAGGCGGCAGGCTTGAAGTAGCTCTACAAGCATCATTTTGAAGCATAAACTCGTAAAACTGGCAGTAATGTTCATATCCCGGAAAAGTCTGGTTATTACTATGCTGAAGTCAGTATCACACGACCTTTTGTTGCCGTTTTTCATCGCTGGATCGTGCCCCCGCTTAAAACCGATTACAGCCATTTGCATGTTAATCAACAAGAATTGGGGTTTGAAAAATATGAAAATCTTGTCGCTGAATAGCGATTAATATATTTTTTGCCGATTAATGCGTAAATGGCTCTAATCGGTTTGGGCGGGGCATGATTCGGCAGTGATTAACGGCAATAAGTGGCCATGATATCGGGTACAAATCAACCCGTCATTATATACACTGTATATACAGGGTGTACATAAAGTCGGGATCTATTTTTGTGAAGCACTTGGAAATTATATGGAATTCAATCATAAAATGATAAAGTGGTAACATTTATTAAATAATTAAGAGTAGGATTCGACGTGACGCCCATCAGTATCCCTGCACAGCTCAAATCGTTCCGCAGCATTTCTAAACGCATTCTGGAGCATTTGCAGGGTTATGTTATCTGCAGCAGTTCGTATACGTAAGTTTTCAAGACTCGTAATCTTCGTCTGATAGACGTGGGATTTGATAAAGCCCCATCTAAAGGGGTTAAATCTGGTGATCTCGCTGGCCAAGGTCTGTTGCTTCCGCGTCCGATCCAGCGATTTGGAAAACGTCCATTTAGATAATCCTGAACAATTTTGGCATAGTGACAAGGAGCACCATCATGTTGATAGACGACGGTACTAACAATCCTATCCCCGTCGTCTATCAACATGATGGTGCTCCTTGTCACTATGCCAAAATTGTTCAGGATTATCTAAATGGACGTTTTCCAAATCGCTGGATCGGACGCGGAAGCAACAGACCTTGTGAAGCGAGATGACCAGATTTAACCCCTTTAGATTTCTTTGCATGGGGCTTTATCGAGTCGCACGTCTATCAGACGAAGATTACGAGTCTTGAAAACTTACGTACACGTATACGAACTGCTGCAGATAACATAACCCCGCAAATGCTCCAGAATGTGTTTAGAAATGCTACGGAACGATTTGAGCTGTGCAGGGATGGGCGTCACGTCGAATCCTACTCTTAATTATTTAATAAATGTTACCACTTTATCATTTTATGATTGAATTCCATATAATTTCCAAGTGCTTCACAAAAATAGATCCTGACTTTATGTACACCCTGTATATTAGTTGAGTAACTTGAGTATAAAGGTTAAGGTGTGTTTTCTAAATTCTAAACTTGAAAATTAGTAGTAGTTTAAAGGTAGCTAATAAGATGTTACGAAGAACAATCCTAAACTTTTCTTTTGGTAAAAATTAACAAAAACAAAACTTTCAAAATGTAGGAAATTTAGTAGCTTTTCTAGATCTGGGGCACCAACCATGCTTAGCACGAACAAAGATTTGCGTTAGTATGATCGCTAACTTATCAAAAATATTTTTAAAATATGAAATAAAAAATAAGTTATTGGGACCCTGTGCTTACTGATGCAAGATGCTAAAATCGGCCTTACGACATCTGATCGCCTTGACATTCTATCGACAAGTTCTTATTAGGTTAAATTAAGTTAGGCTAGGTTAGTTTACGTAAAGTTAGTTTCTTAGAGTCGATGTTTTGGTTTTGTCGACAAAATAGGTACAGGTCCGTTAAAATAAACCCCTCATCGCAGTGAATTTATACCACCCTATCGCATAAGTCTATTTTTATGCTTCACTCTACCCCTATTCTATATAGCCAATAGACTTGTGGAAATTCCGTATTAACATAATTAATATTTTAATTTAGTTACAATAGCAAAGACGTCCTTAATACCATCATAGAAAATAATATCTTTATTACGTGATTCGTCGTAAAAAATTTTTGTGCACTTCCGGTACATTTCAGCATCCTCATTTTCTTTGTTTATTTTGACATGCAAGTGTATAAAATATATACAAATTGTTATATATTACGAAGTTGTTTATTACTTGTGGTGTACGTCGAATGATGCTATTAGCTAGTCTAACCTATAGTAGGCGGAACTCAAATGACGGCAAACCCACGCGTGGAACTAGACCTTATATTGTAGAAAAACAAGATGGTTTCTGTAGGCCAGAGCAAGCCACTGTAGCGTATTCTCTAAGCGCTTGATCACCTCCGGCAAGAGGATCTGACTGCGTGTATTTGCTAAAATTAACGACCTTTTTTGTTAAATTTGATTCAATTTAAGTTTAGTCTTAAACCTGAAAGACATTTAAAATAGCTACAATATCTGGAAATTATTTTGAGGTTAAAATAAACTAAGGTTATCACTCTGTACCTAATTGCATATATTTAATAATTTTTAGTAATATATATATATATATATCTATATATATATACACACACACAGGGAGATTCATAAATAGCAGGGGTATTCTTGAGACAAAAATAAAGAAGAAAAGACCATATAAACATAGGTCGAGAAACCCGGAGATTTGGAGCTATAGCACGCCTCAGAAAAATGAAACTCCTAAAGATTTTTTACGTTTTATGAAAATACACAGTGTGATACATTTGCTTCAGTAAGTTCGAAATTCTCCATAAATGATCCGCAATACTCAGGGATTTTTGAGTGTGTCAGGCAATCAATGGTGCGACGTGTTGAGGTATGCATTCAAGAAATAGGAAAGAATTTTGAACATTTACTTTAATGAAGCAAATGTATCACACTGTGTATTTGTCTCAAGAATACACCCTGCGATTTATGAAACACATTTATGAATCACCCTATATATATTGTGGGCGCGGGTGTGCGCGCGTAAACCGAATAATAAAATTACATTCAACACGAGAACGTTTTGAAAATCCTTCATCCTCAATGATCCGCCCATGATGACGTAAGTTACACTTATTTTGGACATCACTGTACGTTAGCACTTGAGAAAATCACACGAATTCCACTTGGAAGGACGAATTATTTTAACTTTCAAATATTAAGAAGTTTGAAGCAGTTGAAGTATGACCATTAATTTTGAATGCGCTTCTCTCTCTCTCTCTCTCTCTCTATATATATATATATATATATATATATATATATATATATTGGTTGAATTGTAAAATTTTAACAAAGGGGATGGTGGTGAAGGGGGGTAGGATAAGGGTGGGTGAGCCAAACCCTCCGTGAAAGTTAAAGAAAAATGTAACTGCATAATGCTACGTTCTGGTAACTTTTTCAGGGAAAGATAGGCAGCAAAATCATCAATTTAGTGAAACGTGTTTTTGTTTTCAGTCATTTCCATATTATTTCATGAAAGTAAATTATGACACGTGACTCGGAACTTATATTTTGAAATATCATGATAAAATTAATTTTAATGACAATCAACCCCTGTTCCCTTCCCTTAATCACAGCACATTATATGACCATAGAATATTTATTTTAAACCATTTAAATCCCATAAAACCATATAAATATAATATGTTTTTCAATAAACCAAAAAAAGTAATAGAGATATTTTAGTTTACTTTCTGTGCTTTAGTCGGAATTAAGTTGTTAAAGAATATTTTATTTAGATAACAAAGGGGCTGGTTATTTGATTTTGAGTTAACAAGGGAGCTCTCCCCCTCCCCCATCAATTCGAGATATATATATATATATAAAAACGCATATCCATGTTTGATTTTTTTTTTTAGGAAAATTCAGCTCGCCTTCTGTGCCTTCAGGAACGTTTGAATGGCATAAGCAATGCGGATGGAACCTCAATGGGGAGCTCTACAGGACATCTTCAGCACCTGCTAGTAGAACCTGGCAGGAGACTGCTGAAGGAGGGACAGCTTATGAAGCTTTGCAGAAGAGATGTGAGGGTAGTGTACCTTATTCTGGTAAGTCGAAATGGTGAAAGCACTCCTGAAGTGAAGGTGTCTTAACATGTGTTATATTCATTTCATTTATAGAATAGGTTATGATTTGGGTTGGGTTGTGCTGTTTTAACTTCCTTCGTAACGGCAAAGGTCATGTGACCGAGGGGACCAACAGCTTTACGCGAACTCCGAACTATCTAAGTCTTTTCATCACATCATCACCTGAACGTAGAGAACGGACACCATCTAGCTTCTGAGAAGCCCTAACACTGCTTAACCTCACTAATCTGAAGGGAGGTTTTGTTGCAACGTGTCTCGCCCGGGTTATCAGATAGTGGGAACGTATATTTTAGTTACCTTGACAACTCGAATAGGATTTTGACTCCCATTTACAAACTGATTAGCGTCAGATTGTACTCGTTTGCAAACCTCACACACGTCGTCTTTTCTTCCCTTTTTAAAGCTTTCCGATTATCTCCTGTACACAACTCAAGAGCTCCACGGGGGAAAGAATTGCCCTCTGAAACTCCGGTACAAACTACCACTCGAGGGGATGCGAGTGAAAATTCCTGTTTCAGAGGACTTTCAGACTGAGTTCACCGTCATCTCCACCTCCAGGTCTTTCACCGTTAGAGCTAGGTACGTCCTTACACTATTCTGGAAGCTATATATCAACTACCGAAAAAAGACTTAAACATCTTGAATAGAACTTATAGAGGACCAAGGACATTATATACAGTAAAAAATGCATAAAACTTAATAATTTTCAAAATTCTTCATTCTGATTGGGTCTCTTACAATTATGTCACAGCCAACATTCGTGGGACGTCATTATATGATAAGTTGATAACACTCGATAAGCTAAAATTATAATTTGATCAGCACTTAAAATAATTGGACTGATAACGAGAAACTGCGAATTTATTCTTTAGAAAATTGGAGTGATAAAAAGAGATCTCAAAAAATAGGGAAAATGGACTGACAATAATCGCCAATGTTTCGTTTCAAAGTTTTCAACAATTGGCCATCTTCAGGAATAGGAAGAGAATTCCATTGTAATTAAAATAATTTGAATAATATAAGTAAAAACACTTTTAACATTGAAAATTGCAATTGCTATTATTAACATTAACTAGCTGAAGATGGATTTAACTAGACCCGCGTTGCTGAGGTGCTGATAACTGTTTATACAAACAGGAAAAAGGAAATAGAAAAAAAATTCCTGTTTCAAGTAATTGTATTCCCTTATTCTAACATAAACATCGACTCTAACATACATCTAACATCACCTCATTCTAATAATCATAATCAGTTTAAACAGTCTGTGGATGCTTCTAAAAATTCCATCCACGTTCGTGAAATAGAGAAAAGTCATTCGGTCAATAAAACTCTAGAAAAGAACGCAGCCATGAAAATCTTAAGCTTCACATCCGAACTCATTGTGTCAAGTTCGTCGTGAACTTAAAAGTAAATATTACGCTTTCGCTGCCTTAATAATTTCTTTTCAAAATCTTCGGTATGAAATTATTTACTGCTACTTTTTCCACAGATAGAGAGACAGAATCAGCTCCATTATATCATAGTAAAGATAAGTCTCATTTTAAAAACTGGTTAATGTAACCACTTGTTTTCGTATTGGTTTCAATCGGTGAAGCTGCAAGGTTAATCGGAAAAGTGAAAATGACCAATAATTTAATTTAATGAAATCTGAACAAAATTTATACCAATAAATAATAAACGTGTTGAAACGAGGTATAATCAGTTAAGATAGAGAATAGATTTAGGATTCTATAGAATTCTATACCTATATCTTCATTCTAGTGTAACTTTTTAACCCATTTTATTAGTTTTGCCTCAAGGAAATCTTTTGGTTTTTTTTTAGCTCTGTTGCAATTTAAAAGATCCCTGTAACTTAAAATAAAAACCTACACGCACAATTAAGGCGTCGCGCAGCACAATGACGAATGAGCCAAAACAAAGTTTTGAGGAAAACGGCTTTAAAGTTTGTGAAAGTTTAAATACTCATCAACTTTGTTAAAATAGATGTAATTCGAGGTTGTTTTTAAAAATTTTGTAAGTAATTTTGTGAACATTGAATGAGTGAATGATTAGATGATAAAACAGAAGCGTTTAAAGTTATAGAAAACGAAATTTTCGCCCTTGGTTGATTCGTCATTGCGCCAGGCGACGACTCGATTATTTAAACCTAATGACTCTCTCGTTTCCGATCATACAAGAAACTAAAATTTCTTTCTCTGCTCGCGATATGTAACACTAAAAAACAAAAATATGGTAAGAGTCCGTTTACTCAATTAGATTATGAAAAATATATAGAGTATACTCGTGTGTGTGTATATATATATATATATATATTTTCAAAATTTCTTTTTTAGTTGTGGCAAGGAGAGAGATGAATGGCTCTCCTCTCTTCGCAGTGCCATCGAATTGAATGCCACTCGAAGACTCTCGTTCGTACAAGCAAAAACAGCCAAATTTGAAGCCTTGGCATTAAATGCTCTTGGCAAGCAAGTAAGATATTCAGGAACTCTTTCAGGGTAGTTTGGAACCTATGAGAATAGTTGGGACACAGGTTTGGGATAGCTGTGGTCATAGTTGGAGTGTTTGGGACCTTATTTTAGATGTTTCTAAAGTGTGTGAAAACTGGGATCTTTTGGAGCATTATTTAAGATAGATATCTACATTTTGGATGTTTTATGAAATCCTTTATGGATATTTAGGGAAAACTTTTTGTCCACATTTTCATTTATCCGTCCCATATCCTATTTATGTAGTTTTACACACATTCTGTAAGCCCATACGATGTAGAGTCTATTTACGTCCGATTCATATCATTATTATTGTTGTTTTATTCAACTCACATCCTGTCGCTCTGTCCTACTTGTATAATATAACTGACCCGTAATACTTTTGTCACTTAATTTTCTTCATACTAGCGTCAGTAGCTCAGTGGGTAAGACCGTTTCTCCGTAAGCGAAGTGAAGACACTAAACGTCGGGAATCCGATTTTCGATAGTACTGTTAACAATGTTGGAGTTAGTGTGGAATTGCAATGGGCTGCGTAATCCTTTTCGTTGCTCAGTTAGATTGCTGTAGTTATGTGCGGTTTATTTTGGTTTTCTTTTAAATAATTAACATCTGACAACTGCAATCAGTTTCTGCTTTATTGTAATGAATGCAATGAATTTTACACGTTTTCGCGTAACGGTCGCTGCAGTGTGAAATCACGCGCGACTCAAGTCGTCAGTCGCAAGACGATCCTGTGTGCGGCTGGCCTTAGGAGTCATATTATTTACGATTATGTCAAAGGTTACGAAGTAATTACAACAACTGATTTATACTTTCGTTTTATATATATATATATATATATATATATATATATATATATATATGGGATCCCGTTCCCTCCCTCGAGTGTCCGGCTACTGCGGGCTCCCTTCCCCGCCTCTCGATGGGGCGGGTAGGGGGGCTCCGCGGTCTTCGTGCACCGCTCCGTCCCTTTTCGCCCCCTCCCGCTCCGTACAGTCCTGCAAGCTGTGGCCGTGCGCCTTTCTTTGGGGCGCCAGCTCACGGTCTGCTCTCTTTACCTCTCCCCTAACGTACGCCCTCCACCCGATTCTCTCCGTGACTTAATTCTTCAGCTTCCCCGCCCTTTCCTGATTCTCGGGGACTTCAACAGTCGGGACCCGGCCTGGGGGGACGTTTGCTCCACCTTTCTCTCCGGGACCCTTCTCTCCCTTATGGACGAGCTCGAGTTCACCTTTCTGAACGATGGCTCCCCAACCTGCCTTCACTCGGCCCACGACAGTTTCACCTGTATCGACCTTTCCCTGGTTTCCCTCGATATCGTGACGGAGTTCACCTGGGAGGTCCTGCCGGATTCTTCCGGCAGTGACCATTTCCCAGTGTGTCTTACCCCGACCCGTCTCCTCCCCCCTACCTCTGTCCGCCCGCGCTGGCTGTTCGCCCGAGCAGACTGGGCCTCATACGCGAGGGGCACGGCGATCTCGCCATCAATTCCTGCCTTTCCCTCCGTTAGTGAGGCCCTCGCCTTCCTCGAGAGTAAGATCCTCTCGGCTGCCGCCAGTTGCATCCCCCGTACCTCTGGCTTCCCCAGGCCGCGAAGCGTCCCATGGTGGACCCCAGAGTGCTCCCATGCCGTTCAGGAGCGGCGCCGTGCCGGCCGCCGCTTCTACCGGACCCGCCAGCTGGAGCACAAGATAGCGTTTCAGCGCCTGAAGGCAGTGGCCCGTCGGGTCCTGAAACTAGCCCGGCGTACCTCCTGGCGGAGTTACGTGTCCGGGATCTCCTCCTCGACTGCCCCCTCGACTGTTTGGCGCAAGGTGCGTAGTTTTGAGGGGACCCGTGTCCCCCCTCGACCCCCGGTGCTTCGGGTCGGGGACGACGAGTTCGTATCCGATCCGGAGGCCGTCGCGAACGCACTCGCGGCGCACTTCGCAGCCATCTCCAGTTCCGATTCCCCCCACTCCCGCCGCGACCCACCGGATTTTCCACCTCATAGGGATGACCCCTATAATCACCTCTTCCGCATGACGGAGCTTCGGGAGGCCTTCCGCCCCCGACGCGATGGTCGCCTCGCGGCTGTCCCTTACCCTGGAGGCGAGTGACCAATACCCTGCTACCCAGGCTGGTTTCCGGCGCTTCCGGTCTACCACCGACCCCCTCCTCCTCCTTAGCCACGACGTGCAGGAGGCTTTCTCCCGGCGTCAATTTGTACTCGCCGTCTTTTTCGACCTCCAGAAGGCCTACGATACTACCCGGCGGAGCGCGGTCTTTGACTGCTTACGCTCCCTGGGTTTCGTAGGCTTTCTCCCCTCCTTTATTTATAACTTCTTGTCCGCCCGTTCTTTCCGCGTCCGCATCGGTTCTACCCTCTCTGACCGCTTTCCGTTGGAGGAGGGTGTCCCTCAGGGTAGTGTCCTTAGCGTCCTGTGTTTCTCACTAGTGATGAACACAGTCGCTACGGTCCTGCCTACTTCCGTTCGTAGCTCCCTCTATGCCGATGACCTGGCTATCTATTGCTCTGGCCGCCTCCCGTCTTTGGCTGAACGTCGACTCCAGCTAGCCATCAACGCGGTGGTTCGCTGGGCGTCCTCGGTTGGCTATGCTTTCTCACCCTCTAAGTCTTCCAGTATGCTTTTCCGTCCTCGGCGCCTCCGTCTGTCGCATACCTTCGCCCTTACCCTTGCCGGCACTCCTCTTCCCCTCGTCCCATCCGTTCGATTCCTGGGTATGACCCTCGACGAATTTTCGGTTGGGTTCCACACCTTAGGCGGTTGCGGCAATCATCTCGCCGCACCCTCTCCCTCTTGAGTCACCTGTCCCACATGACCTGGGGGGCGGACAGGCGTACTCTGCTGCGCCTGTACACCTCCCTGGTGCAATCCCGCATCGACTACGGCTGTGTGGTCTACAACTCCGCCTCCTCTCCGGCACTCCGTATGCTGGATCCTCTTCTCCACCGAGGCCTTCGCCTGGCGTCGGGTGCCTTCCGCTCGTCCCCTGTCGCTAGTCTTAGGTGGACTGCAGGCACCCCCCCCTGCCCCTTCGCCGGGGCCTTCTCATGGCGAAGTGTTACCTTCGCATCTGCCGCCTCCGATGTCCCTACTCTTCTCCGCGATCTCCCAGGCGCTACCCCGGCCTGACACGTGGCATTTCGCTGCCTCTCTGGCCGAGATCTTTTCATCCCTGGGGATCCCCCCACCCTCTATCCTGCCGTTCTCCTTTGACCTGTCGCCCCCCCTGGCTGACCACCCCTATCTGCCGCTGCCAGGCGCTTCGTGGCCTGCGCAAGGAGTCTCCTCCTACCGTCCTCCGGTCTTCTTTTCTGGCCCATCTTCCCCTACACTCGGACGACGTTCCCGTTTACACCGACGGCTCGCGCTCCCCTGCAGGTGTCGCGGCCGCTGTCTTCTCTCCGTCGCTGTCACCTACCTCCCGGGTATCCCCCTGCCGGTACAGGCCTCCATCTTTTCCGCGGAGCTCTTTGCCCTTCTGGAAGCCCTCCGTCTGGTATCGAGTTTCTCGCGGTCTTCCTGTACCATTTTCTCGGACTCGCTGAGCGCCCTTCAAGCGCTCGAGCGCTATGATTCCCCGGACCCCCTCGTACGCCTTATTCAACAGGAGTACCATGTCCTGCACACCGTTCACCGGATCCGGGTCACCTTCTGCTGGGTTCCTGCCCATGTTGGTTTTTCCGGTAATGAGGCGGCCCGGTCCGCCGCCTCGATGCCTCCCCTCCCCCGCCCGCTCCCCTTCTCTGACTATGTGCAGGTCTTTCGTTCTTTCTACGACCGCGTATGGCAACAGTCCTGGGACGAGGCCACCGGAAATAAACTCTGGTCCATACGCCCCCGCCTGTCATATTGGGCGTCCTCTTTCCACCGCTCCCGACACAAAGGGGTCGTCCTTGCGCGGCTTCGCATCGGCCATACGCGCCTCACGCACGGCTACCTTATGTTCCGGCAGGAGGCTCCTCGTTGCGCCTCCTGCCAGTCGCCCCTCACCATCTCTCACATCCTTGTGGAATGCCCCACCCTGTCATCAGTACGTTGTCGCGCCTTCCCGTCCCTTTCTGATTTCCCCCTCCCCGATCGTTTGCGTCTCATGCTCGCTGAGAGCCCTCTCTTCTCGCTTGACCGTCTTTTCCTCTTCCTCTCCCAATCTTGCATCCTATCTGAGCTTTAGGTGACTTCTCACCCGTCGTCCGCTGTCCTCCCACTTCTAGTGCCTTTCCCCCGTCTCCGTTTCTCTTTCTCATATTCCGCCTCGCCATGATATCCGCTAACGTATAGCGGGAAATGGCGGTAAACGCCCCAATACATATATATATATATATATATATATATATATATATATATGGTGTCCCGTAAGTCTGGAACCATAGGACAAAATGATAAAAACGGCAATAAAAACGCCGGAGACTTTTGTTTGTGAAATGAGCGAGGATGGTAGCGACTGTCATCGTCGGTGGATGTCCTCGGAGGTCCACTGCGTGGTTTATCTCCTATGGATCCCGTTTCCCTGAACTTTGCTACAAGTTTGCCGACACAGTTGTGTGTTATCGGCGCGCGGTCCGGATGCAATCTGTTAAATTCCTCAGCGACCTCCCTCTGACTACGATTTCCTACGAGCAGAATTACCTGGATGCGTTCTTCCTTACTCAAAGACATCATGGGCACTTGCATAAACGGAAAAACATGAATTACTTATTTTACCCTATGGTTCTAGTCTTCTAGACTTATGGGGCTTCTAGACTTATGGGGCTTCTAGACTTATGGGACACCCTGTATATATGTATGGCGCAAAAGTCAGAAACCATAGGCACATTTTAATAATTTGTGTTTTAATATGCGTTTTGTTCTTCAATCTATGGCAGCATAGAAATTGACAATAGATGAACGGGTGAAGATATTTTAATGTGTGCAAGGCGTGGTAACACACATCGATCAGTTGCTACTGCTTTTAATGACAAACACCCTGAGAGGCCGCCAGTTGTTCAGGCATCAGTTGGAAAACTGTTCACTCCTTTAAAGAAACGGGAAGTGTTCATGATCAGCCGCGTAGTGGACAGCCAAAAAGTTCAACCGATGCAGCAACATCACTAACGGTACTCAATCACCTCGAAAACAGCCCACTAAGTCCTTAAGAAAGTTATCCCAGGAAACGGGTATCTCCAGAATATCCATTCAACGAATTCTTACAACAAATCGTTTCCACACCTACAAAGTCCAACTCGTTCAGGAACTGCACGGTGACGACACAGACCGTCATGTAGAGTTCTGCCAGTGGTTTCTACAACATCGACAGCTTCAACGAAGGATCATGTTCAGCGACGAAGCGATATTTCACCTCAGTGGTCGTATCAATACGCATAATGTACGCTATCAGGCCAATGAGAACCCCCACTGGATGGATCTACAGATCTACAGAAACTAAGGCTAACAAAGACCCTAAGATCCACTCTAAGGTTAGCCCGAGAGAAAGGAAAGAGTAGGGGGTTAAGAGAAGAGAAGAGAATAAGGGGTTAAGTAAGGAGCAACACCTATCATTCGTGGATTAACATTCATTCAGAAAAAGATGAAAAAAGTCTCACCATCATCATCCACCGGCCACTGCCGACAAGTCAGAAAAATAGTTGGAGAAAATAGGAGAGGGGTGAAAGATGAAAAGAAGTAAAATAAGAACGCTTACAAACCATGCAAACACAGTCTTAACTCACTGTCATACCATGCAAACTACAAACATGCAAGGAAAGAGGTTACAGACATGCAAAGTAAGGAGATAAGAAAAAAAAAAAAAGTAGGTAAAGTTAAACAAAAAGTGGGTTAGTTTACGCTACATCTACAGTACGTTCGTGTTAGTCTAATTTTTTATTTTTTTTATTTTTTTAAAAAATATTTTTATTGCTGGCATCACACGCTGGCATTCATCGTCAACAGACTCATCCTCGAGCACCACCACCAGAGCTCCTGTTGCTAACTTTGTTTTTTTAAGTTAAACAACGTTAATACTTTTAAAATTTCTGTCAAGACGGTTCTTAAACATATTAACGCTGGTAGAATGAACGACTGACGCGGGAAGATTATTCCATTTATCAATTACTTTAAACGTAAAGAAGTTTTTAGCGATATTAGTGATGAAACGTCTGCCACGCAACTTAAATCCGTTATTGCGAGTATTACTATTATCGAAAGTGAACAATTTGTCAAAATTTACGTTATCGATGTTATTAACGATTTTGAAAACTTCAATAAGCTCCCCCCCTTAATCTTCTAGTTTCGAGTGAATACAGGTCTAACTCTTTAATCTTATCTTCATAAGGCTTATTGCGCAATGACGGAATAAGTTTCGTGGCACGACGCTGAACCCTTTCTAACCTATCAATATCCTCACGCAAGTACGGGCACCAAAACTGAACGGCATATTCTAAATGAGGCCTGACTAGGGACTTGTAAAGGGGCACTATAATATCCTTCGATTTAAATTCGAAATTACGCGCTATGAAGCCTAACATCCTTTTAGCTTTCGCGCAAGACTCCAGGCACTGGTTCGTAACCTTTAAATCCTTAGATACGCGTACGCCTAAATCTACTTCCTCGTCAACGCTCGCTAACTCCCTATCATCCATCGTGTACGTGTAATTATTGTTGCGAGAACCTATATGCAAAACTTTACATTTGTCTACGTTAAATTACATCTGCCACTTAACTGTCCACTCCATAATCCTATTTACATCGTCTCGGAGCCTATTTCTATCGTCCTCGTTAACAACCTTACCGCCTATTTTAGTATCGTCCGCGAATTTTGACACGTTACTAGTCAATCCTACATCTATATCGTTAATGTAAATTACGAATAGCAATGGGCCTAACACTGAACCCTGTTGGACACCGCTACCTACATTTAACCACCCCGATTCACTACCATTAACTACGACCCTCTCCTAGCACGAAGCCATTCTTCTAACCAGTTAGCTACCTGACCGCGTATACCGTGCGCTTTGACCTTCGCAATTAGTCTCCTATGCGGAACTGTATCGAACGCCTTTTTAAAATCTAAATAAATAACGTCAGCTGCTCTATGCCTATCGTATTCGCGCACTATTTCGTTATAAAATTCTAACAAATTAGTTAAACAAGACCTATGGCGTCGAAACCCATGCTGACTACTATTAATCAAATCTCTACTTTCTAAGTGATCGATAATACGATCCCTAACTACGGATTCCAAAAGTTTACCGACAATTGACGTTAAGCTAATGGGCCTATAATTGCTAGCTACTGCGCGGTCGCCTTTTTTAAAAATAGGCGTGACGTTAGCTAATTTGAAGTCTTCAGGAATAATCCCCGTTTCGAGTGACTGATTAAAAATCTTCGTTAAGGGGCCTACGATAACGTCTTTCAAATCTTTCAAATGCCTGGGATAAAAAGCGTCAGGGCCTGGAGCCTTGCTAACTTTTAGCCTATCGATATAATGCGCAATCTCAGCCTTGTAAACAGTTATTTCATCCAAAATAGTCTCGCTACTAAATGGAACGATATCGTCCACGTCGGGGACATTATTTACGTCTTCTACGGTAAAAACTGTCGCAAAAAAGTTATTGAAAATACCCGCCATCGCCTGAGCGTCAGAAGCCAAAGCGCCATTAACATCCACTAGAGGGCCTATGTTATCTTTTACCGGCTTACGATTATTAACGTATTCAAAAAACTTTTTTGGATTATGTTTACTATCCGCAGCTATAAGTATCTCTAAATTACGCTTGGCATTCCTAACTGATCTTTTAACCTGACGTCTAAGCTCGATATATCTATTAAAGTTAGCTGCCGTGCCATTGCGCTTATTAAGTCTATACGCTCTATTACGCTCGTTTATGAACTCGCCTATTTCCCTATTCCACCACTTCAGCCTACCACGATTTCTAGCGCGCTTGGGCCTACGAGGAATAAACTCCCTTTCAATATTCCTAAAACTTTCTTTAAACGCCACCCAACGCAAATTTGTGTTATTACCCATAAATAAGTTATCCCAGTCCACTACTCTCATCCTATCCGCAAAACTATCAAAATTAGCCCTACGAAAATCAGGGACTTCTATTACGTTACTATCCTGAGTGTTTTCTATCAATAACTTAAACCTAAGAATTTGATGATCGCTACATCCTAAACTCTCGCCTACTTCTAAACCTTCGACTATATTCTCGCCGTTCGTCATCACCAAATCTAAAATGTCACCGCGCGTTGGTTCGGTAACTATCTGTCGTAAAAAGTTATCGTCCATAAACTCAACCAATCTCAAACCCTCCTCATTACCAGTAAAATTATCGTAATTAACATTAGGGCAGTTAAAGTCTCCGACAATTATACTATTCCGATTGTCAATAAAATTACCAAGAAGAGAGTAAAATCTAGTATCTGTATCGAGGGGTTGAACGATTATGGTGTGGGCTGCGCTCTGGGGTGATCGGTTAATTGGCCCGTACTTTTTTGACGGCAATGTAACAGGTGAAACATATCTGCATATGCTGCAAACATTTCTAATGCTCATACTGGACGACATTCCATTGGCAGAATGGGCGGAGATGTGGTTTCAGCAGGATAGTGCACCACCACATTTCGCAACCATCGTCCGGAGCTCTTTCGATGAAACATTCCCAAGCAAGTGAATCGGACGGAGAGAGCCCGTCGAATGGCCACCTAGGTCTCCAGACATCATGCCTCTTGACTTTTTCTTGTAGGGCCATCTCAAGTCGGTAGTCTATGCTGATCGACCCAGAATCATACGTTCTCTAAAGGATAAAATCACATCGGAGTGTGCCAAAATCAGTACCAATGTGTTAAGGAATGTTCAAATATCATGCATTCAACGCGTCAGAAAGTGTCTCCAAGTGGAAGGCCACCAATTCGAACATTTATTATAATTTAATAAAATGTGCCTAGGATTCCTGACTTTTGCGCCACCATATATATTTATATTTTATATATATTTTATATATATTTATATCCCCGCAAGGGGTCCTAAGCTCGTGCTCTTGAGTGCTCGTTTGTACGTGCTTGTTCCTGGAGGTTTCACGTGCGCCCTCCCGGCCCTAGCACCCAAGGATGATGGGGCTCGACCCTGCAGTCCTTGTCATCCTTGGTCTTTTTCCACTTCGACTGTCCCCTCCACCCTTTCTTTTTCCTCTGTCTTTCCTCTCACTTTTTCTTTGTTTTTCCGCCGAGATATGCCCTTCTAAATAGAGGCGAATCGGTTCTTCCCGAACTTTAAAAAAAAAAATATATATATATTTATGTATACTACTGTATTTATATATATATATATATATTTATTTCGTAACGGCTTTGAGATTTACTTCACACGAGACGTAAATGAACTGTAAATAATATCGCATTTAAAAGTGACTTCATTGTAAACTGTAACTAATTAGTAATTTACTCGAAAATTTTTATTTACAAAACTTTTAATTGACATTACTGTAGCAAATTTGAGACCAGATATGGAAAGTATTTAACACTGACTCATCTGATTTCATTAATAACTATCTAATTAATTATCTTATTATAATTACCTAATTAAAATTTCTTCACGGTTGAGTTTTTTATTTTATAGTCGCTGTTATACGTCACGACATCTTACTTATAAAAAATTCATAATTTTTTTTCTTGCCATTCGTTGCAGTTTTTAAACATTATATTGTTTACGAGTCTCATTTAATCGGTTTTTTTTTGTTGTTTCATTATTTAAGTTAGTTTCATTGTTTTATCAGGCTCCAGCGTGGGTTCCAGATAATCGAGTAACGATGTGCCAAATTTGCGTGTCAGAATTTTCGTTGACCTTCCGAAGGCATCACTGCAGGGCGTGTGGAAAGGTTAGTTGAAGGAACTGTTACTAATAGTAAAACAATACCTTGCTATAATATTACGGTAACAGTAAAACTAGCAGACACAACACGAACACTTGCTTTCATACTAGGCCATTACGCAATAGTAATAGATATACAGAGACATGCAAGAAGTAAATAGACACCCTTAATTTTATGGTAAAATGTATGCATCGAATTTTTTTGCCATTATTATGACTAATATTCGTTTCCTACATTTCTATCCTTGAAGAAGGACTTATGCCAATATCCTCAAGTGGTCAAATTGAAAAAGACAGCTGCCTGTTCATGGAAGATGGAGCCCCATGCCACACTGCAAAAAAGACGAAAGAATGGGAGGAGCGAAATGGTATCAAACGACTTCCTTGGCCGAGTCAGTCCCTGACATGAACCCCATAGAACACGTGTGGGCAATACTAAACAAGACTTTACGTAAAAAGCCCCAAAAACCAGCAACACGATCAGAATTGTTGAATCTTTTACGCCAAATTGTTACAGCAAAATCTGGGCTGTCTATTTACTTCTTACATGCCTCTGTACAACGCAATACAATACCAAAGGTTATAATATACTGATGTGTATATTAAGTGTTCGGGAGAGTACCATACAGGCGTACTGTATCTTGTTTATTAAGAGAACATAAATCATTTGTATAGTAACGGATTTAGGTAGTTTTGTAGTTACCTGTTTTTTCGCAAACCCGGAAATTTATACGCCAACATTTGTACGACGGAAATTTATACGCCAAGCATTTGTACGACGTAATTTATACGTTATACGCAAGAAATTCATGATCAGTTAATAAAATTAAATTTGAAACTAGGTAAGTTAAAATACAAATTATGAAATTACATATTACAATAATTAAATGCATATTGAAACGATTTCAGCTTATCAATTTAAGAGAAATGTAACTAGCGATATACAGAACGAATGTCATTTAAAAAATCGGAGAACAAATCTTGCGAGTTTTCTCATTAATCTCCAGACCTAATTTAACCAACACCTGTACTTATTCAATAACCATTTACCTACTGTTAATACTTTAATGCGCTGTGATACATGATAAAATTTAAAATTCTTCAAATTGAAATTATTTTCAAAATATTTAAATAAGGTTTACTTTTATTTTTTTTTTATTTGCACCTGTGCTTATGTTTATATAAAAAAAATGAAGTCACGGTTATTATCATGGCTAGATCGCATACTTAAGTCAAAAAAGTCCGATAGAGCGCATACTTAAATTACCGTCGAACAAATGTTCTGGCCTACAAATGCTGGCGTATAAATTTCCGTCGTACAAATTTCCGCACACTGTTTTCTCGGCAATGCCCATGGTCCAAAATCCTAACCCAGTGTACGCCTAACCCGGGCGTAACATTTCACTTTGATTGGTCCAACGTATGAAATGGGCGGAGTTTTTGAATTTTTTACTTTGTCAAAAATCTGATTGTCATGGAACTACATATTAGTCCAAATTTAAGTCATCATTGATTTAGCTGTTGGGACCATTTTGAAAATAACCAACGATTTTAAAAACAAATACGGTTATTTTAAGGACAAAACCCAACCTTTAACCCGTTACAGGTCGTCTGTAGATATTGTTCAGCCAACCGCGCGCCTTTAGCCTATATGGACCACCACATCGAAAGGGTCTGTGACAAATGTTTCGAGGAACTGCAGAAGGTGCTGGAGGTAATGGAGGAGAAGGAAGGGGAGATCGTTGATGAATTAGAGAGAGAGAGGTTTAGAGCTTCCGTAAGGACCATGAAAGGAAAATTCAAAGGATCAAATAAAGATGGAAGATGTAGACGAATGAAGAAACCTGAGAGATTACTAGAGGTAAAAACTTTAAAAAAAATTCCGAGATTTTATATACAAGGTGTTCCATAAGTCTGGTCTCGTAGGAAAATTTATTTTAAGTTAAATTTACAAAAGTTATACATTAGAACTAAAACAAATGTTGAAATTAATGTCTTGTTTGGGGGGGGGGGGGGGGGGGGGTCAGCAATAACTTAAAAATTATACAATTCGTGACTGTTAGTTTATTTTATTCGCCAGTATCTGAATCAAATTTATCATTTTCGAATTCTGAATTATATAAAATACCAGTTTAAATTTGGTCCGAGTACAATTCATTAAAGATTGTAATGAATGTTATATACTGTACTGTATATTGAAAGTACTACAAAGCTTGGAATATTTCAATAACAGCGAAGAAGCGAGTAAAAACTATCGACTTGTAAGGTCAAAACGAACCGTCAATATATCTATATAGTTTTTTTTTTTTTTTTTTTAGAAAGGTGTCGGTACTCATATCTTGATAAATTGTAAAATTCCTGCCCCCTCTTCTCTATTGAATTTGTGATAAACTTTTAACAACAACAACTCTGATAAACAGTGCCAAAACTGTTTTCATCATCAACGAAGCTCTGGCCGAGCTCACGATTAGGTTCATTTGCGAAAATCCTCGTTCACATTCACTTGAAGAAATGGGCATAGTACCGAGAGCGTGTTTCAAATGCAGCAATGTTTCAGGAAATGTCCTTTCGATCAGATACTCAAGAAATCCGCAAATCGTATCTCATGTGACGTCAGCCAATGAATTGTCATGTGAATTTGTTCCCGCCAAATGAGTCAGTCGAGATGGGAACGTTATATAATTTATTTGAGCGGACGTGTTAACGTCGCTCTGAAAAAAAGGTGCCGGTACGCCGTACCGGCGCGTACCGTCACAAAAAAAGCACTACCTATATATAATATAAGTTACTTCAGGTTTCTCTGTATAATGATTGTGTCGAACCTGGGACATTTAAGACCCGAATCTAGTCCCGGTACCATCCCAAAGAGTATTAGTACTACTACTAAAGATAATAATTATTTTAAGGTGTGCGGTGGTGACCATGCTTCCCAAATATGCGGCTACCTTCGTTACTACAGCAGGAGGTCTTGGCGTCAGAGCTGGTTCGTCCTGAAGGATAAAGTCCTCTATGAATACAGAGCTCCTGAAGACGCGTGCGCCTTAAACAGCGTTCCCATTCTGGGCTACAGGGTCAATACAGAATTTGAGGTAAAGCACTCGTAGGAATGGGTATGTTTTAGGTAAATAAATGAAGTTGGGTGCACGATATTAATACCTATTCTGATTGTTTAGTTATCGTAGTTATATTTGGACATTTAACCTAAAGTTGTGAAAATTCTTAGTCAGTAAATAACCTATATAAATTTATAACCTCGATGCTGATAACACAGGCCTGCGAATGAGAACTTTGTAAGAGTTGTTTTCTTACTAATAACTGATTTTATATAATTCAACTACACTGATTTCGAATGTGTCCATTTTTTTCTATCATGTAAGGATTTTCTGCAAACTGGAAGGGAAAAAAAACCAAATATTATTTATTTCAATTTACATTAGGTACCTATTTCGCTTTGTTATACTAATTACAAATGCAAATAACTTTAAGAAAGACTATTAACGTCAATTCAATTACATATTCATCTTTATTTGTCCCGAGTTTTCTCGCGAGATCTATGCCTTTGTCTCGAATGTACGCGCGGTTCCTTTTCTTTTACGTAATAATTCTGGAATATCCCGTTTCAACATCCAGCAGTAATCAGCCATCATGCTGATGTCCCACCTTCCCCGATATCCCACCTTCCCCGATATCCCACCTTCCCCGATATCCCACCTTCCCCGATATCCCACCTTCCCCGATATCCCACCTTCCCCGATATCCCACCTTCCCCGATATCCCACCTTCCCCGATATCCCACCTTCCCCGATATCCCACCTTCCCCGATATCCCTTCTCCATTTCTTTGATGTCTTGGTGAAACCAGGCATTTATAAGCATTCATAGGCAATAGTTTTTAATCAAAATTTAATGAAAATTACTTACATATGTAATATAAAATTGTGAAAAATCTGTACGTGATGGCTAAAAATGATTATTTTCGGAATCAGCGTGCAAAAATTACTATACAAGTGATAAAATATTTGAACCAAAAAACCATCGCAGGTTTGTAATTTCTTATTCGGTTAAAAAAAAAAAAAAAATAGGCCTATTACTTGGCATTGTAAACTTTATTATAATAATAATTTGACTTTCACGATGATAATCAGTTTCATAATGAATCTTGATTATGATCCTAACTGATTTATTTCTAACTGAAGAGTCTTGACATATTCGATGGAATGGATCATTCAAACGCCTTTCAACTCCTTCATGAGAACCAATCTCCGTTCATCTTTTATGCAGAAAGTAACGAACTCGCAGACAAGTTAGTAATTTTTACGTTCGCGTAACTTCTCATCCAGTACTCCAATATTTAATTTGTAATTGTAGTGTGTTTACGCCTTGGTACTTAGTTCAAGTTTTTCCACCATGACGGGTCATTGAAATGGTCGATACTATTACCAACCATTGAAAATATATTCCATTTTCGTAAAGACTAACGCCGAACCAAAAACAATATGATACTAACAGCGCCAAGACATCAACAACTGTTTTTGTGGATTAAGTTAGATCAGGTCATATTACGGTGGGTTAGGCTAGTTTACAAAGTTAGGATAATAAAATCTATCCTAAGGTGAAATGCGTACGAGTCGTCCCATTTCTCAAAATGAGTCTTGCTTCATTATTTAGTCGAATTTTTGACAAAAGTAACATCGGAAGTCAGGTTTAAAAAGGACCAAATGTACAATGGCGTTTCAAGTATAGACTATAGTTTTAGTTCATTTTATTTACTTTGTAGAGGAAACGGTTTATATCAAGGTTGGTTAAGGATTTCCAGAAGGGGTAGGCACGCATGAGACCATCTTCTTATCCGCTTTTTTCATGTTAGATACATTTTCGTTATCTATTTTTTATTTACTTTATTTATTTATTCCAGATGGAGAACAGTGATGGAAAAGGAAGTCAATTTATGATTTTTTTTTTTTAACATTCTGAACTCAATTGTAAATATTATTTTTTTTGCTAGAATCTCTCGCCTAAAGATTAAAATAATTGCGACCCCTCCCCATGATTATTGTATACATAAATGTATGTATAAGTGATAAGGTCAGTAATCGAAATTAGTTTTAGTAACTAAAAGTCGCCTAGTTTTCTCCTTTTATTAGCCAATTTTTTATTTCCATGTAAACATTTGTATATTATCAGTGTAAAACATCCTGGACGACTGTGTGTATATTTATATATATATAAATACGTATCATGTGTGTGTATATACAGCATATATATATTGGATGAACATTTTTTTCTTTTTGAAGTTGGAATGTTCCATTTAATTTCAGAGTGTATTAAATTTTGATTTCCATAAAGTGAAACTTTAATTTCTAGTCATTTATAAATTATGAAAATAAATGTTAAATCACGTTAATTGTAAGTGGAACTTTTAATACATACTCGTTTAAAAATGGTCTTTGCACGTTCGTTTTCCTTAAATGTTAAAATTTTAAACCATTACCAAGGTGGTGGTACTATGTCTGTCTAACCTTTCACGACAGGTTGTGGGATATCAGTGGGACGATCATACGATACCATCGTCTCCAGTTACACACACCTCATTATTTCTCCTTTTTTTTTTTATAGCTTGTGGCACATTTATATAGACACCTTTATTTCGAAAATGAAAAATCTTTTGATTAATTATTGAAGATTTAAAACGGCCAACTAATTAATTACTGGACGATAACGTTTCAACTTCAAGCCAGAAACTTTTAAAACGCCCAATCAGAACGAATAAAATACCGTCTACGAAAGTGTTATTTTTTACTAAGAACACGAATTAGTACTCTCGCGGTATGGAAACTCGGGCCAAATTCTCGAAACGAGAAGGGGTTCACGCGAACTCTTTGAAAGTAGTGAAAATGACCACAGTTGGACGTTTGAAAACCAGAATAGCGACTCTGCAAAAACTTAAAATTATTCTTTTACCCGCAGGTGAGCTATATACAGAGGTTACTTTGTAACGCGATGAGTAAATTAATTGTTATGCCTACGCCGCTCACACCGAAGTAGAGTAATCTATTGTAGTAATGTTTAATTAAAAATTAGAATGTTTTGGTTATAAGAAATTAATAAAAGATAATAATAATTAATAAATGTAAAGATAAATATTGGTTTGTTTATTTAAATTATAAAAAAATACTGGTGGGCAACCAGGAGTGGGACCAAGCGGAGGCTTGGTAGACGCCCTTCAGTAACTGGGCGGCGTCGCGTTTACGGTGTCTTTTTTTCGCGTTAGAATGTAATTGTGAATTTAAACTTTTTTTTTTTGTCTCTCCGACTTAAGTATTATAATTAAATCCCCCCTCGCATTACCCCGTTTAACTAAGTCTGTTTCGGCAATAATAAAGTAGTAAAAAGTGCAATGATGATTATAATTGACCCCTCTCCCCCTTTGCATTGTCTAACGGTTTTTCGACTCTGCAGGCTACCATGCATTTATATACAGTAATGTGAAAAGCGTGTAAAGAGAAGTAAATAATTATACAAATGAAGGATGGGGAATCACGACACTATGTACATAAATCACTGATAAAAAGACAAGAATTCTTATATTTTTGCACAGATTATTCTGGCTTTCAAGCATCCAATTTAGCCTAACTTCACCTAACCTGTTAAGTAAGGTTTGATACGTAGGTCCGTTTTCATTTCGAGGAAATATTTACTTGGTGATGCGGCAGGCGAAACTACGACTACCATTCAATCAGTTTCCCTGAAACAAAGAATTCAATAAAATCCAACCTTGATGTGTATCTTGAGTAATAAATGTTTCGGCATTCTTTTCATTCTCAATGGCATAAATGAAGCAAAGCAAATTTACATTTTATTTACACAGGAATTATCATTTACAAAAGACAACTGGAGCCATCAGTTATTTCCTACCTACACAAGAAAAAAAGGCCTAAAATATGAAGAAATTAAAATCCAAAGATGAAAATTGGCTGCACTAAGAAAATTTGGGAATAAGAGAAAATCCAATTCAAACAGTATTAAGATATCAGTACGAGACTAGAATAATTATTATTAAAACATATTTAAAACCAAAGTCATTTCCACTTAAATTACTTAAAACCCTATTTCCGATTCAAATTTGACACAGTTGCCTAGTATACACTATTCTCCAGCGAATTTTAGTAGCGTCGAACAACAGAAATTATTTTAAAAATTTATACTTTAACTAAAATATCAATGCTGATTAAGGAGTTCCCACTTTCATATTAGATACTCTTAAGAATGATAGTAAGCGCTATGAAACAGGATTCAAAATAATTACACACTTGTATACACGACTAATTAAATTTAGTTATCTTGAGTAATGAAAGCGGAAAAGATTAAGCTGAACAGTAGTTTCTACAAACAAAAATTAAAACCCAAAAATAATTTGAGAGAAGCGTTTTGAAAGAAACCAGATTTCTATGTATTCTGACCTTGAATTACGGATTACAGCGATTCCTACTCACACATTTACGAAACCAAATAATGTACTTATATCGTGGTAACCAATTCCTATCAATGGAAGCCAAAGAGGGTAAAAAAGAAATTTATTACTACAATCGGCAGAAACCTCACTTTCCCTTTCCACATGAAGACCGTCACCTTTTCACAGAAATTCGTTACACCAATCTTGAAGGCATTCGTAACATTCAGAAGCTATTTTCCCGTTAGCACCGACAAAGTCTTGTAACCATTCCAAAAACAACTCCCGGTTTTTCTTCAGGACTAGAAATTGTCCTAAAACTACATAGGCTTTGTCGAATCCACGGTTTGAGAGACGTCTGCCAATTATTTCACCGATACCGGCAAGTTCTGTTACCGGTTTGTCTCCCATTGGCTCAGCTACGAAGATTGTATGCTTTTGAGAGGTTGTGGTCATCTTCATTTTAAGTAATTTCGATTTAATCTGAGTTCTCATTAATCAAATATTTTTTTTTTGTAAACCCTGATGTATACTTTTTATTACTATTTATTTTTTAGTAAAGTAGGCCTAAAGCTTAAATTTTTTTTGTGCCTTTTATTCTTTTTGAACTACGAAATCCCTAAATATTGAATCCCATCTCTCTCATACACTTTTTGTGAGCTTCGATCAAATCTTTGCAATTTTCTTCTCCTTTTTCAATGATACACGCGTCTCTCACTTTCTTTGTTTCAGGGCAAGCGCAACAAGCTTTACATTTGGGTTTCTTGGATGTTTCCTCAGGGGTAGAGTTGGAGATTTCAGGCATAATTATGAATTTTTAGTATATCGACCGAATCTTTTAGGACTTATTTCTGCTTGAAGCCTTTGTCGTCTTTAATACTTTTAAAGCCTTCTTTCAATTCCTTTCTAAACGTTTCCAAAAACCTCGTCAATTCGAAGGGATTGCTGCCAACAGCTTTAAACTTTTGGAGGGCGTACGCAGTCAGTTGAGCCGCTCGTCGGATGGGATAAGATTCGGATAGTCTTTGAATCACGTGAGTGTTGTTCAAGAGTTTGTAAAGTAGGAAACGTAATACCATTTCACTCTCGATCCAACCTAAAAAAAAAACAAAAAAATTATATATTATTTTCAAATACTATATAAGTAGAAAACCGTTGAGACGGGTTAGCCGATCGATTTTAAACGCAAGTTTTACAATGAAAAAGATCTTAACTTCTTTCACGATCTAAAGAAGTGAAGAAGTTGGTTATGATTATTTATCCATGAAGGCCAACTACGGCAAATCTACTGCTGGGGTAACCAACAATTGCGCAATATTTATGTGGAATTTAATGGATTTAATACACAGCAGAAATCACAAATACAAACCAAGCTGAGAAGTGGTGAGCTACACTATAACACATAGATGATCTAATTACCATTTCCTGTTCTCCATGGAGTGGTCATGACGCTTGAACTGGAAACCGAAGACATTAAAAACACACACACGGATCACCACCAAGAATAATGTACCTCCCATACGTAGGGATCCAATGTTACTTTTAAGTATGTCTCTAGCGATTTGTTACGTGCGACCAAACGTCTCCATTTACACACCTCACAAATCCATTTCCATTCTGGTTTCTCTTAAATCTTTTAAGCTACTTCCATTTACTTAGTTCTAATAATTTAATGTTTCATTCACCATCCACCCAATTTTACTAAGTTTCATAGTTACTGATATTGTCAGTTACAGTACAGTACAGTACCTTTTTAGATTAGTGTGACTGCTCAGGTTGAGCTCTACCTTTATATTTCAATAAAAGTCTTTTCTTCAAAGCCAACTGTTTCCGGAGGGCTTCTAGTCTTTGCAACTGTTCCTCTCGGCTGTATTCTACCCCTGCAAGACGCTGAACCTAAAACCATTAACAGTGATATACTTACACAAACCTTGACCTATTAATATTAGTAGTTAATAAGCATTTATGATCACTGATGGATAGTCAAACCAAAATTACTCTATTTTGTGGTACAGTATATAGATTTAAAAAAAGCTATTTGACGCAGATAGGCCTAGATCTTGCTGATCCGTTTAAGAATTAATGGATACTAAGAAATATAATTATAACTGCCATCAGCCTTGTCCAGGTTACACACAGCCTAAATCAAAAGAAAACTGAAATTTGTATAGGTTGAACTATAGGAGCTAAATAGAAGAATATTTAAAATATGCTACAGCATTATAGCCTATATAAAACTTTTTTGGACCTTTTCCAGTTTGTGTACCGTTTGTCATATAATTTATTTTTGATTGGTCATAACAACCGCCGTCGATTATAACTTTTCAAGAGGTAAGTTCTTGATAACCTAACCTAACCTTCTGTTTTACTCGGTTGTATGACCAATCAAAAATAAATTATATGAAAAATGGTACATAAACTGGAAAACGTCCCTTTTTTTTCTTTACTTGTTCTCGAGCTGTATCAATTTTCTTTTGAATTTCAAGAATCTTCTGACTTGATTCCAATGAAACACGGCTTAAATCACTTTGGTCTTTATCCAAACTAGAAATAAAAAAATTATTAAATATGCAAGATTAAAATCTTCTATTTTACAAACAATTCAGTTTTCAGGCTATAACACCTCCACAAGAAACTGTATTAGCAAACTATTTTCCTGCACAGTCCCATGTCTATATTGAACAGTACTAATACTGTACATGAAACGGAACAATACCTTAGACACAAAGTAGGTGTAATAATTTAAAATTTGTAAGAATATTTTTTTTTGTTAATTTCTTAAAAATCAGCTGTCCCATGACTTCATGCTTGGGTATCTATAGTCTAATGAGCACTCCAACTGATTTGGATACAAACCACAACTTGTGTTGAACAAAAGTTAGATCTCAAGGCCACCATTTGTTTTCTAAACTTTAGTGGAGAGTAGCCTGTGCTGAGACTCAGGCAGAGCTGGGCACTTGCGTTTTTTTGCGGTACTGCGGTACTACTACCGCACTACCAAACCGGTACCGCATAACGCAGTACCGCAAAGGATCGCTGAAAGTACAGCAGTACCGCTACCACATTCAAATTTCCCGCGGTACCGACCAACACGGTAGTACCGCAGTACCGCAAAAAAAAACGCAAGTGCCCAGCTCTGCCTGCGAGATCCAAAAGAGAGGAGGGGAGGGAAAGTAGTGGTTATAACAACCATTCAGCTTATACAGTAGACTGTAAAAGTCAATTACAAAACTCAATTGCATTCTCTTTACAAGAAAAAGTGCTCTACCTTTTTATTACCTTCATAATGAATCATAACAGCTCAGGATGTTTAATACCAATCCAATATCAAGGTAAAGAAACTAAAAATTGGGAGTTATCATCATAAACACATTTTCAGTAACTGAATGACAGTAAAAGCACTATATGAACAAACAATATTAATGTTCACAATACAAGTTTTTACTTCATGCATCTTTCAGCTGTACATCTGAAAGATATGTGAAGCAGACATGGGGGTTGAAGCTGAGCCTTTGACTTTGAAGCCAAAGCCTTTAGAAAATCACGAAGCTGAATCTTATAGAACTGGGAATGGAAGATGAGTTCCATGGTTAACCTATTCTAAATTAGTATAGGTTAACTATTTTCCCTCAACCTATTCTAAATTAGTATAGTTTAACTATTTTTGGTTATTAGTGTTACTAACAAAAAATATTAAAATAGTTAAAAAATAAAACCCGCTCAAACTATACCAAGTCTTGAAGCCAAAGCTGGCTGAACCAGCCCCATGCCTGAATTGTGAGGTAGCTACAGTAGTGAATTTCTACTATGATTATTGATAAACTATTCTCTCATATAGCGCTTTTACATTTATTCATTTATTAATCTATAAAAACTGCAGTAATCAAGATCTTGAAAGAAAATATAAAACTCCTGTTGCAGAATAGGCCTCCAACAAGTACAATACAGTAAGACCCCAGTTAACATCAAGGATGCATTCCTGAAAGCAGACATTGTTTTAACATATAAACCTGTTATAATTGAGGATACATTCACACGCAAGGAAACTCGCAGGATATAAAACTTATTACAAAAATACAAAACAAAATAAAGACAAAATATAACATTATATATTAAATATAATAGACATAATATTGGCAGATTCTGCAGGAGCACAAATTTTGTCTTCTAATGTTTGGATGGTTCTCACAGTTGTTGGTAAACCCAGAGCAGCAGTGATGTTGACAGCACATTCTCCTTTATTAAAGCTTCCAGTTTCATGCTCAATGGAATTAACTTTCTCATCGTCTTAGGAGTTTCCATGCTTGGGGTGACAATAAAACTGTTCTTTTTTCAGCCATAATGCAGGTAAAGATGCTTTACCTACCCTGTACCAGGCAAAAACTGATGAGAATTCTCTCCTGCACACCATTTAAATGGGGCATTCCAGGACAAATCACCCAAAAAATTAAAAAATTTGTCACCACTCCAACCCAGATTTTAATGAAAATTGACATATGGGGTTCTTCCAGGTGCTGATTTCACTGGTTCAAATAAAAAAGTTCTATGACCCATAGCATAGTTTTTGAGATACAGGCCCCCACTTACCACCTAACTTTAATGGGCAATAACTCCCAAACATCTTGTTTAGACCTATAAAACTATACATTTTTAGAATCAGCATGAAGAGATCTATTAAATGATACCACATTCAAATGTGTAGAACAATAATGAAAATTTTACCCCCTTTTTATTTTTGACCCCCACCCCCTCCTAGACAGTGAAATCCAAAAATTTTTTTTTTCATTTATTAAACTTCCATTAATTGTTAAA
Source organism: Bathynomus jamesi (assembly GCA_023014485.1). Lineage (NCBI taxonomy): Eukaryota > Metazoa > Arthropoda > Malacostraca > Isopoda > Cirolanidae > Bathynomus > Bathynomus jamesi. Next base: position 225,390 of record JAJOZX010002097.1, read on the forward strand.
AGATACAAACAATAAAAAATGTGGGTATCAAGTTGCAAGATATTTTAAAAATTATTGAAAAAATATGTACATTGACATTTGTACACTGAAATTTTGACCTTTTTACGCAGACTAAAATAGAGAACTACAAATGATATATTTACATCCTATGTATAACTCATATTCACGCAGACTCTCTCAAATGTTTGTTAATTATGCTTATTTTTATTACAGATGTGCTTATTTTGAGTCAAATCATATCTTATTTTTGAGATTTACAATTGTGTATTTTTAGTAATGAAAAATGGTTAGTTACTGTGATGATCCTTTACAAACACACAAGAAAAAGATACACAAGGATATAAGAACCATTGGCCAATCACTTTATGATCGATGTAAATGGAAACTACAAAGGAATATTGTACTATGTAGCAACTGTAGAAAATTATTGACCCAGAGACCAGAGTTGCTATCAACATCACAAAGTGAAGAGTCTGATCACAATCAGTCTTCTGAGAATGTTATTTCAGAAAGTGATTAATATGATCCAAGTATATCAAGTTCTAGAAAGTCTTGCTTTGACTCCAGTAAAGAAGCGTAAGTATTTAATGATAGGTACTTTTTATATTTATAATTTTTTTATTTATATTATTTATTTATAATGCATTTACTTTCAAGACTAAGTTTTTCAGCAATTGCTGAAAAACTTAATGAAATTAATATGTTGACATATTAATTATTATTGTCCATATATATATATATATATATATATATATATATATATTTAGGATAAAAACGAAGACGTAGAGCAAGAAAGTCATTATATTTGGCTGCAGCCGACGTTTCGGGCAACTCTACCCATTTTCAAGGCCTAATAAATAAAAAGCTAAAATTAATGCATGACAAAAAAAAAAAAAAATATACGAATGTCAAAAACAAACTAATTCATAGCACAGAATAAAACCACTTAAAGAATAAAAATTAAAAAGCGTAAAACAAGCATAAGCCAAAAACAAAAATTAAAAATTATATACATGACAAATAACACATGATAAAAGTAAAACTTTAAAACTAAAAACATTCAAACAAATTAGTTAAAAACTTCACTAATAAAAAGTTAAATGAAAAAACGCAAAAGTGCACGAAACATACCATGCTCACTTGACATCCTCAAACAACTGAGGCGAAAAGGAGACAGGGTCAAGGGGAAAAACAGAAAAATTTAGTTGGTAGGCATTCTAATTAATATAAAGGGGATAACAGCTAGAATCAATATTTAAGCTGGAGTTCAGAAATTTAATGCACAAAGATTCATAAATACGGAGAGAGGACGGACATTTTATGATTTAAGAATTTTAAAGTTATTAACGGAAATGTCAACTTTACACTTAACAGAATGATTTCTAATGGCAGACTGTTCCTTTTTAGATAAAACTTTCCTGTCCTATGGCTAATACCCATATGGGAGCAAAATCTTGCCTGCAAAGAACGAACTGTGCTGCCAACGTAGTTCCCCTGGGAACACCCAGGGCAGGTAAACAAATAAACGACAGAACAGTTCATCGCAGGGGGATTTTGTCCTTACAACGGAAAAAACATTCAAGGGTATTATTATTCACAAAAGCAACCTTAAAATCAGTGTGAAAATAAAATTTCCTCACCACACTCAACAATTGCTTTTTCACAAAAGTGTTAAATTGGTAGAGGTCAGGTAAAACAAGATATTTACAATTCTTAGGAACATCATACGTTGGGATAAGTTTGGGGGAATAAACATTATTAAGTAATTTACCAATAATACCTTGTACAAGAACCCGTGGAAAACCATTTTTAAAGAAAAAATCAGTAAGGAATTCAAACTCATTATGAAGCAGAGCAAAGTTTGAGCAAATATTATAAGCTCTATGCACTAAAGTGCGAATCGAACTTAGTTTGTAATTAAAATCGCAAAAACTATAAAAATTAAAACCTAAACCCGTAAAAGTAGGCTTCCGGTATGTAGAAGTTAAAACAGTTGAGCCTGATTTGGAAACCAAAACATCAAGGAAAGGAATAGAACCTTGAACTTCCTTTTCCTGCGTAAATATAATGTTCTTATGAAGTGTGTTCAAAAAATTTAAAAACTGAACTGATTGATTATCCGTTTGGAATAAAGCAAACGTGTCATCAACATAACGTCTGTACAAATTCGGCTTAAGGTGAGGGGGGCACTCACAGAAGGCCCTTTCCTCAAGATGAGACATGAAAATTTGCAAAAACGGGACCCAAGGGGCTCCCCATCCCCACTCCATCCAACTGACGGTAAACTACCCCTTGAAAACTAAAAAAGTTATCCTTGACAGCCAAATTCAGAAGCTGCTCAAACTGTGCTCTGCCAAAGCCGTGAAAAAGTGAGTCCGGCTGTGGAAAAGCTTTATTTAAAATAATTGTAATGGTCTCATCCAAGGGGACATTTGTAAAGAGGGAAGATACATCAAAACTTGTCATAAACAAAGAATTCATATTAAACTTCTTAATTTCCGACACAAAAGAAAAACTATCCTTAACACTGTACAAGTTCACAGTAAATGATGATAACAGTGGGACAAGAAATTTGGCAAGTTTGTAATTAGCCAAAGGATAAGACGCTAAAATTGGGCGCAATGGAACACCGACTTTATGAACCTTAGGCAGACCATACCTTTTCGCCTCAGTTGTTTGAGGATGTCAAGTGAGCATGGTATGTTTCGTGCACTTTTGCGTTTTTTCATTTAACTTTTTATTAGTGAAGTTTTTAACTAATTTGTTTGAATGTTTTTAGTTTTAAAGTTTTACTTTTATCATGTGTTATTTGTCATGTATATAATTTTTAATTTTTGTTTTTGGCTTATGCTTGTTTTACGCTTTTTAATTTTTATTCTTTAAGTGGTTTTATTCTGTGCTATGAATTAGTTTGTTTTTGACATTCGTATATTTTTTTTTTTTTTGTCATGCATTAATTTTAGCTTTTTATTTATTAGGCCTTGAAAATGGGTAGAGTTGCCCGAAACGTCGGCTGCAGCCAAATATAATGACTTTCTTGCTCTACGTCTTCGTTTTTATCCTAAATGTAAAATTACGTCTCCTTAGGAGGGATCCTATTTCATATGTATCTACGCGTTATGGACTAGAGGGTTTGAGACTCCACCGTAAACTTGAAAAGTCTGTCAGAAAATTCAAGAAGATTGAATTGGACCTTGAATTTTTAGAAATCTGCCGGAATAGTGGTGTCTTTCCTAATTTTATTTATTACAAACTGTATCATAATTCACTCTATTCTTCAGAGTTTTATAGGTCATCATTGGTATATTATCTTAACAATGAAATTAATTACAAATTTAAGCTTAAGCATGATATTTCGAACAAGATTTGTGCTCTTAAAAGCCAGTTGAAGGCCTTGGTCTCTTTTTGTGATTATGCGTGCATAGTGTCTAATATTCATGTTTCCTCCCTTTCATATGTACGTTCTATTTCCCGGATTCATGACCGCAAGCTTTTTAGGTTAAACCTATCTCGCCCTTATTTTCTAGATCCTGGTCAGGTCATTAGGAATTTATCTGACTATACCCTGTCAAAGCGTGAAGGTTTTCTCTTGTCTCTTGGCCTTAAGTTCAAGTTTCCCAACTTGCGTTTTAAACCTGCTGACTTTTATTTTTATTTTGAAAGGATAGCCCATGATCTGAAGGTTCTTCCAACCGTTGATGCTAATGATTTTGGTAAGGTTAGACAACATATTTCCCAATTGTCCCATGAATGGTTTTTTAAAATTAAAGCTTTTAAGTTTTCTACAATTTTTCTGCATAGGGAGGACCGTGAAATTTTAAAAAGCTTGGGTGTAAATGAATCTATTGTTATTACTAAACCAGATAAGGGTAGCGGTGTTGTGGTTATGAATAAAACTGATTATATTAAAAAAATGCTTGATATTCTTTCTGATTCTTTAAAATTTGTTAAGGTAGATGAACAGGTTTCTAAAATTATTCAGCGATTGGAAGACAAGGTTAACCGTGTTTTGCTTAAGCTTAAACATGATTGTGTTATTAACTCCTCTACTTATGATGAATTGTACATTTCAGGCTCTTATTTGGGCCTTATGTATGGTCTGCCTAAGGTTCATAAAGTCAGTGTTCCATTGCGCCCAATTTTAGCGTCTTATCCTTTGGCTAATTACAAACTTGCCAAATTTCTTGTCCCACTGTTATCATCATTTACTGTGAACTTGTACAGTGTTAAGGATAGTTTTTCTTTTGTGTCGGAAATTAAGAAGTTTAATATGAATTCTTTGTTTATGACAAGTTTTGATGTATCTTCCCTCTTTACAAATGTCCCCTTGGATGAGACCATTACAATTATTTTAAATAAAGCTTTTCCACAGCCGGACTCACTTTTTCACGGCTTTGGCAGAGCACAGTTTGAGCAGCTTCTGAATTTGGCTGTCAAGGATAACTTTTTTAGTTTTCAAGGGGTAGTTTACCGTCAGTTGGATGGAGTGGGGATGGGGAGCCCCTTGGGTCCCGTTTTTGCGAATATTTTCATGTCTCATCTTGAGGAAAGGGCCTTCTGTGAGTGCCCCCCTCACCTTAAGCCGAATTTGTACAGACGTTATGTTGATGACACGTTTGCTTTATTCCAAACGGATAATCAATCAGTTCAGTTTTTAAATTTTTTGAACACACTTCATAAGAACATTATATTTACGCAGGAAAAGGAAGTTCAAGGTTCTATTCCTTTCCTTGATGTTTTGGTTTCCAAATCAGGCTCAACTGTTTTAACTTCTACATACCGGAAGCCTACTTTTACGGGTTTAGGTTTTAATTTTTATAGTTTTTGCGATTTTAATTACAAACTAAGTTCGATTCGCACTTTAGTGCATAGAGCTTATAATATTTGCTCAAACTTTGCTCTGCTTCATAATGAGTTTGAATTCCTTACTGATTTTTTCTTTAAAAATGGTTTTCCACGGGTTCTTGTACAAGGTATTATTGGTAAATTACTTAATAATGTTTATTCCCCCAAACTTATCCCAACGTATGATGTTCCTAAGAATTGTAAATATCTTGTTTTACCTGACCTCTACCAATTTAACACTTTTGTGAAAAAGCAATTGTTGAGTGTGGTGAGGAAATTTTATTTTCACACTGATTTTAAGGTTGCTTTTGTGAATAATAATACCCTTGAATGTTTTTTCCGTTGTAAGGACAAAATCCCCCCTGCGATGAACTGTTCTGTCGTTTATTTGTTTACCTGCCCTGGGTGTTCCCAGGGGAACTACATTGGCAGCACAGTTCGTTCTTTGCAGGCAAGATTTTGCTCCCATATGGGTATTAGCCATAGGACAGGGAAAGTTTTATCTAAAAAGGAACAGTCTGCCATTAGAAATCATTCTGTTAAGTGTAAAGTTGACATTTCCATTAATAACTTTAAAATTCTTAAATCATTAAAATGTCCGTCCTCTCTCCGTATTTATGAATCTTTGTGCATTAAATTTCTGAACTCCAGCTTAAATATTGATTCTAGCTGTTACCCCCTTTATATTAATTAGAATGCCTACCAACTAAATTTTTCTGTTTTTCCCCTTGACCCTGTCTCCTTTTCGCCTCAGTTGTTTGAGGATGTCAAGTGAGCATGGTATGTTTCGTGCACTTTTGCGTTTTTTCATTTAACTTTTTATTAGTGAAGTTTTTAACTAATTTGTTTGAATGTTTTTAGTTTTAAAGTTTTACTTTTATCATGTGTTATTTGTCATGTATATAATTTTTAATTTTTGTTTTTGGCTTATGCTTGTTTTACACTTTTTAATTTTTATTCTTTAAGGGGTTTTATTCTGTGCTATGAATTAGTTTGTTTTTGACATTCGTATATTTTTTATTTTTTTTTTGTCATGCATTAATTTTAGCTTTTTATTTATTAGGCCTTGAAAATGGGTAGAGTTGCCCGAAACGTCGGCTGCAGCCAAATATAATGACTTTCTTGCTCTACGTCTTCGTTTTTATCCTAAATGTAAAATTACGTCTCCTTAGGAGGGATCCTATTTCATATGTATATATATATATATATATATATCTATCAAATGGAGTCAAATATTTATTAATTCAAAAATTTCAGATGGTTTGGGTTCCTCAAGAAAGGAAGTAAAAGCTATTCAAACAATAGAAAAAGCATGTCATTCTTTAAAACAAAAGCTAGAAACATGTTTAGAAATTGAGATCCTAAGCCCATTAAAAGCTACAAAGTTGGATCATGAAACTTAAAAGTATGAATTTTAAAATGATACGCTATTATTAAGTAGGAAAATACCTAAACTAAAACTGAAGCATAAAAACAAAATGTAGGTATTCACCTTTGATAGTAGAAACTAGAAGCACAACTCCCTAAAGATTGGAGATCAATGGGACCATTAAATCATTTGGAATTCATTTGGTCACAAAATATTTTTTCATTTAATTTGACTATCTCAAAGAATGCTCATTTTGTTACACTTGAAATCAATATTATAATCCAAAAAATTTAATATGCATATGTAATGTTTTGTTTATAGCTATTATACATTCATGAATTTGCTTCAGGTCAATGATTCATCTCATGAATGAACTGGTTGAAGCTTTCCATTCTACTGACAGTTATGAGAGGAAACTCAAAATATTGACATTATCTCCATTTACCATATCAAAAACTATAAATCTATTTCAGATAACTGAATATTTAGTTAAGAAAAGCAGAAATATAAAACAAAGACTGAATTATTCCTGAAATTGAACCCATGTCAAAAGGGAAAGTAATAACTAAAGGTACTAAAGATTCTGTTCAGAAATTTTTTGAATCAGATGAAATTAGTCATTTGTGCCCAGGTACAAAAGACTGCCTGAGTATCAGAAATGAAAGTGGGTATAAAGAATCTGTGCAGGAAAGACTAGTGTTAATGAATCTGAAAGAAGCTTTTAGTCTCTATAAAAATAATCCAGAAGTCCCCAAATTGGCTTCTCTAGTTTTGCCAGCCTTCGCCCCAGACATTGTGTTTTAGCTGGAGCTGCTGGTACCCATTCTGTGTGTGTATGTACATACCACCAGAATGCCAAAATACAATTCTCAGCTTTGGGTGTCAAAGGGTTGGAATACACAACTCTTATGGAGAAAGCAGTTTGATGTCAACAACAGGAATTGCATGATGCAAATATGTAATCTCTGTCCAAAAGAACAAGGTATTAAGAATTTTTTGCTCACTTTTCAAAGTGTTAATGATCCTGAATGTGAGGAAATAAAATATAAACAATGGGTTACTACAGATCGATGTAATATAGTTGAAAAAACAGAATCTGTAGATGATTTTATAAATTCATTAAGCACAAAAATTGTCAAGTCATCACTTTATAGCAAAGAATCAGAGTACATTTCTAAAAACTTGAAGAATAATTTAAATAGCCATACAGCTGTAGTTCTTTGTGACTTTTCAGAAAACTACTCATTTGTAGTACAGGATGCAACCCAAGGTTTTCATTGGGAAAATACCCAATGCACAGTGCATCCCTTTGTGTTATATTATAAGGAACCAGAAAGTAATGAAACAACAAGTTATTGTTTTTTATCTCCAAATACAAAACAATGCTACAATAGTTTACACTTTTTTAAATACACTCATACCTATTATTAGAAAATCCCACCTTCATATCAAAAAATTACATTTTACTGATGGATGTGCAGGACAATATAAAAATTGTTTCAACTTTACATTTGTAAACATGAAGATTTTGGGCTGGAATGTGAGTGGCATTTCTTTGCCACAAGCCATGGTAAGAGCGCTTGTGATGGGATTGGGGGTACAGTAAAAAGATCTGTAGCCAGAGCAAGTATGCAGAGAACATTCGCAAATCAAATATTAACACCAGAAGACATGTTTGAATTTTGTTCAAACAATATAAGTGACAGCAAAAAATTTTTTTAATAAATTCTGAAGAAATTGAAGCTATGGAAAAATTTTTAAGTGACAGATATGAAAAAAGTATGCGGCTAACAGGAACACAAAAATTCCACAGATTTGTACCTATTAATGCAAATAACAAAAACATTTGAATTATCTTCTGATGAAGTTGGTGAACAAAGCTTTTCTGGGTGAAGATAATGTTAAGTTAATCCAAAAATATGAGAGTAGGGCTACATAGTTTGTACTTACAATGATCAGAAATGGTTGGGATTTGTACATTTCTATAATGAGGAATTTGATGACTTTGAGGTTAGCTTTTTTGCACCCATCAGGATATAGTGTTTACTATTACTTTCCAAAAATTAGAGATACATGCCACATATCAAGAGATAAAATTTTAGGTTTATTAAGCACACCAACTTTAAAGCCAGGAACAATGCATATTCAATATGTTTCCCCAAAAAATGAGTTGAAAAAACTTGTGTAATTATGAATCAATTTGTATTTTTGCTGTTTATTTTCATCCATATGAATATATCATTTGTAGTTCTATATTTTGGTCTGCAGGCGTAAAAATGTCAAAATTTCACAATGTACATATTTTTTCAATAATTTTTAAAATATCTTGCAACTTGATACCCACATTTTTTATTGTTTGTATCTTTTAACAATTAATGGAAGTTTAATAAATGAAAATTTGTTGGGGGGGGGTCAAAAAGAAAAATAATAAAGGGGGGGTTCCATTATTGTTCTACACATTCGAATGTGGTATTTAATAGACCTCTTCATGCTGATTCTAAAAATGTATAGTTTATAGGTCTACAGTAAGACGTTTGGGAGTTATTGCCCATTAAAGTTAGGTGGTAAAGTGGGGCCCATATCTCAAAAACTATGGGTCATAGAACTTTTTTATTTTGACCAGTGAATCAGCACCCGGAAGAACCCCATATGTCAATTTTAATCAAAATCTGAGTCGGAGTGGTGACATGCATTGAGTGATCTCTCCTGGAATGCTCCAAATACTGCTCAGGGGGTGGGGAAAATGATGTCAGGATGAGTACCTTGGTGAGTCCAGAATTCTCTGGAAAATTCTTGAAACTATGTGGTGGCAAAAAAAAGATGAACAACAACATTAAAGTGGATAATGAGGACAATGTTGCGTAAAAATATCCACAAATAATTGACAATATTAAGTCAACATAACATTATGCAAGAGGATGGTTAAGTGGGGACTCACCGTATTCTGAAAACTAAATGGGGCTTCTTTTGGCATCAGTTTCCAGTACAATCCTTTAGATTTCAAAGTTTTAGCCAGAGGACATACAGTAGGCCTACCCTACCAATACTTAAAAGTACCTTTCTTGGAAAAAACTACTTCTATTATGATAAGCTATATTGGCAGGATATAAACCCCATAAAATAGTACAGTATTCTTGAAGGTAATAAATAAGATAAATCAAACAATAATAAATTTTAAAAACTAAAAATTATAAAGAAAAAAATAAAGCACATACTGAAACAAGTAATAATAAAAACTACCCACTGCTAAGACTAAAAAAAAAGAAAAAGTACAGAGTGGCAATAACAAATACAGTAAAACCACTTAATAATGAGACTCCACTATCATAAAACCTTTCCTTAACCAAACACCTTGAGCATTTCAAAAAACCTCTATTAAAAACATGTTTTGTTGTTAAGGACTTGTTTTTGCTAACTCAGCCTGAGCTACACATGTTTGTCTCTACTGCCATTTCCCTGATCAAAAAAGTAAGTGGCATGCTGATTGGCTGATGCCTAAAAGCTGATGCATATAATTGGCTAGAATGTTTCTCCTTCATGGAGAAATACTTTTAAGTAGTGCATTTAATGTACTACATATACAGTACTATATAAAATATATATAACTAATGAGGGTTTAAATAGGTCATTAAAATATACTCTACAATATCAACCATTTTAGCCGATATATTTCATTAGAGAGAGGTTTTACTGCAGATGGTAATAATTTGACAACATTTATTGGCAGGAGACAGATGGCCCCACCTAGCAAAAAAAGGTACAGTATCCATGAAGGTAATCAATGATACAACTAATTAAACAAATTTAAAAAAACAAAAACTATGGTAATAAAAAAAATAATACATGTAAAGAAATGAGAAATAAAAAAATTAGTACCATGAACCAGGGTGACTTTGGAGAAAATCGAGTAAAACGTTTTACTATTAAATAGCTCCTAAATGAAATAAGCAAACAAAACTCTTTGGCATCAGAACATTCCCCTGGTATTTCTTATTCTTTCATGCAAATATCTTCTATTATTGTAAGTGCTGAATGATATTCAATTAGTAAAATTTTTAATACTGCAAAACTAAAGAATTTCACTAATTGAATATTATTTAGCACTTACACCTTATAACAATAATAGAAGATATTTGTATGAAAGGATACAAAATACCAGGGGAATGTTCCGATGCAGAGAGTTTTGTTTGCTTATTTCATTTAGGAGCTATTAATAGCAAAACTTTTTACTCAGCTTTTTTCCAAAGTCACCCTGGTTTAGGGTAATAACTAGGGATGCACTGGAATTTGGTTCTGTACACATAGTTATATGCATATTATATATTGTATATTAGGCCGGGTCAAAATTTTTTATTTCTTACGTACATAGTGTGAGGTGGTTCAATCAATCATAGTTAACACCCTGGTAAAATATTTTTTAATTCTGAGGACCCCTCCCCACCCTACCAGTTTCAGTTTTTTCAGAAAATTCATAAAATTCGAGATAATTTGTGATTTACTTTGAAATTTTTGATTATTACAAAAGTTTGCTTATAAAACAGTTACGGTATATTTATTTTTTAATGAAAAAAAATTTTAAAAATACAAAAATGCATGAAAAAAAAATTTAATACAAATTTTTAACTATTATTGGTAGAAATTTAGAAATTAAGAGAAATTCAATAAATTTTTTACCTAAAACTAATGTTTTTTTTTATTCCTTCCAGTGACCTTTCCACTCAAAAGTAGGCAGTTCTTTTCTAGACTAAGTATTTCAAAATAAATTTATGCCAATTAATATAACCAATTCTTTCCTGGCTAGATTTAGTTACTAAGTTCACACCCCGTTCAACGCTTTGGCTGTGACATGGAAAATCTAGTATTTCTAGAGGTTTAGTTCTAATCTGAAGCAATTGCTCATTGGTAAAATTACTTAGCAAAGGTGGAGGAGTGATTATCTGCTCATTCCAATTAATCAAATCAATATAATCATTTGCTAGAAAATTTATAGATCTTGGTAGCTCAAAATTTCTGCTGCAAAAGGCTGCATTGTGGCTTCTTTTTCTAGTAGCCATAATTTAATAAGATTTTAACTATATTTTATTTATTACTGATATTTTAAAATTAAATAACGTATTTTATACAAACTTTTAACTTCTAGGTACCTAAATAGGAATCTAGAAAGAAAAAAACAAAAATAATGTAATATTAGGTCTTATATCCAGTGCTATGAGTCAGCACCAGATTTAAGACCCTACCCCCTATCCCCAATCTCAAAAAAAGTTGGTGAATGGTCTATTCTGATGTAATTCGTGCCAGGAACCCGATTTTGGCCATCCGAAAGCAAAAAAAAATTAATATTTAGGGTCGATTTTTACGATTTCGATTTTTGGCCTATTTCCCATACAAATTCATATGGAAAAAAGGGAGTATCAGTAGGGAGGCATAGCGAAGGTCCCACAGCCTTGATTTTTGGTGTGGATACTACTATTACAAAATGATCAACCTCACAATATGTACCTAAGCAAAATCTTGACCTTGACCCCTTTTTGACCCAGCCTATTGTATATAAGTACATCTGTCCCTTGCTTAACAAAGGGGTTACATTCCTAAAAAGCTTTCATTATGTGAAAATTCATTAAGCAGGAACTAATTTTCTATCGTTTTATATGGGAAAAATTCATGGGAGACCATGTGTTGGGCAGGGGAGAGAGCTTGCCTGTGTTCCAGGAACTGCCAATGTAGCATGCTGCGGATTTAAAAATCTTCACCTTTGTTATAGCAAAATTTCCTTCGTAATATTCGATAGTAGGTAGTATTAAATAAAAACCTTCATTGTAATGAACATTCATTAACTGAACCTTCGTTAAGTGAGGGATGGCTATATTATATATAGTATTATATTATATGATGCAAATCCACAAGAAAAAAAAAAAATGATTCCAAGGCCTTTCGTGTATTCAGAAGTACACCTCATCAGGGAATATATATACGGTATATATTTATTATACAGTAATACCTTGCATAGTACAGTTAATGCGTGCCAAAAAAATACCGTACTATGCAATACCGTACTGATGAAGGTATTATTATAATGTGTTTTAATGTAATGCATTCCAATCATATGATTATATGCGTCTGTTCGCAAAAATATTTAGCCATTTGCTTACTGCAAATCAATGCACATGGAACTCTTGCACACACTTGCGCATAAAGAAATTAAAAAGGATAAAAATAAATTAAAAATAGTAGTATGTACAGTACTAAAGATTTTTATTAGTAAATAAACAATGTACTGTACATACAGTAAAGACAAAGATAATTTTTATTTTGAAAAATATTTGAACAACGTAGTTTGCACAGTTTTTTTCTTCTTTTTATCAGCATACATATCTTTATAGCATTGAATATCATTTTGTAATGCCTACCTAACTTTAATGCCTCGTTCAATATGAAGTCACAAGCATCTTCTACTTTTGCAATTAACATTGATAGCTCAGCCAATGTGAATTCTTTCGTGGGTGCAACATTTTCTTCTTCTTGATTTTCCTCTTTTTCTTCATATAAACGTTGCTGATCCATTTCCACAAGAGTTTCGTCATCAAGGTCAGCGAAATGCGAGTCAATGCATTGGAGCACATTGTCACAATCCAAAGCTTCCAATTCGAGATGATCTTTCCCAAGCTGCACAATGTTTTCAGAAACAGTTTTAATTTGGGATTCAAAACCAGCAAAATCATTAGCACAATGCGGTAGAAGAAATTGCCAAACAGCTCTCATGTTGCTCGCAGTTACTTCAAGCCATGATTCACAGATGTTTTCAATTGCATTTCTGATATTATAACATTTCCAAAATTCAGTTAAACTTATGGCATTCACTCCCGTTGTTAATTTTATGGCTTTTGAAAAGGTACGTCTTAAATAATAGGCCTTAAACGTAGCAATGACACCTTGATCCATTGGCTGTAATAAAGATGTCGTGTTCGGTGGCAGGAAAATTACATTGACATTTTCATTCAAGTCAGAAAGAGAAGTAGGATGACCTGGTGCATTGTCCAACAACAACAAAATTTTAAAATCCATGTCATTATCTTTGCAATAACGTTCAACTGCAGGGCAAAAATAATTTGCGAACCAATCTTCAAACAATTGTCTCGTCACCCAGGCTTTCTTATTTGACCACCATATAACAGGAAGAGCATTTTTTGAATAGGATTTAAGAGCCCTTGGATTTTCCGCTCTGTACACAAGCATAGGCTTTAATTTAAAGTCACCAGATGCATTTCCACCTAATAAAAGCATTAAACGGTCTTTGGCAACTTCATATCCTGGTTGCGATGTTTCTGCCAAATAAGTGCGTGATGGCATCTTTTTCCAGAACAAACCCATTTCATCCACATTAAAAATTTGCTCATCCTTGTAGCCATTTTCTTCAATCAATTTTTTTAGTTCATTAGGAAATCTTGCAGCTGCCTCATTGTCGGCACTAGCACTTTCACCGGTAATTCGAACATTATGGAGCCCCATACGCTTTTTAAAGTTATAAAACCAGCCACGACTTGCCAAAAAAGTTCCCTTTATTGTCATTTTCTTTTTTTAATGCTGAATAGAGACTTGTTGCTTTAGCTTGAATTGCCATCTGACTTAATGGAATTCTTTTTTGGTTACAGTCTTCAATCCATATTAATAAGAGACATTCCATATTCTCCATTTCGGAACTACGATTTTTAACAATCACTTTTGACATATAAGATGCTGTGGCCATTCCATGTTCTTTTATTTTATCTTTATTCCATAGAAGTGCACGTACTGATGATTCGTTAATTTTCTTGTCACGTGCTATTTTAGCATAACGTACAATGCACCATCTTCATGTTGTTTTATAATTTCTAGTTTTTCATCTAATGTTAACCATTTACATTTATTAGAACACTCAGCGTCATTGCATTTCCTCTTTCCACTCATATTTGCGTATAAAAGGGGTACAAGTACTTTGTATAATAAAAAAAAATTGTGTACAGTATAAGGCTACAACTTCACTGCTCGGAATCTGGAGTGATACTGATGTATGCATCGCGCTAGTACCGGTACATAGCTTAAAAGACGGTATGTACGTACTATCATACAGTAGCAGTCCAATATCAGTGCGTAATGCAGTTAAATTTTTTTTCATATTTTTAAATTTATAAACCGTATTATAGCAAAACCCATACTGTTCAAAACCGTACTATGCAAGGTATTACTGTATAGCTATATTATGATCAGTCTCATCTTGAAAACTACACATGCTAGAGGAAAACTGAAAATGGATTTGGAATCAGCATCCCAACAGCTATCTAGCCCACCCATAATTATATCTGATGAAAAATACTTGTTGCCCAGTGTATAATTACTATAAATATATGTTGCCAAGAGGATGGTATCACATATCAAGCCCACAGATACTATCGAGTACAATAAATCAGATACCTTAAATAAAGGCATTTTCCACCATATGACATTATACATGCTTGGGAGAAAATCAACCAACATGCAATATAACTCATTTGCTTTAAAATTTATATGTTGGACCATATTTAGAAATAATACCATACTGGATACAGGGATAGTCTCCTTATTCAGGCAGGATATAGATATGTTATAGTGTGTTCAGCTAAACTAGTTCCTGGCTTGAAGGGAAAGGATTAAAGGGATAAACTGAAGGAATTAGAACATTTTCCTTTGAATGAAGGTGAATTAGGTGACATTATTGAACCATACAATATGTTTGCAGAAGCTTAAAAAAATTCTCAGGAGAAAGTGACAACGGAACTAAAGGTTACAATAAAAAATAGAGATGATTTGTGGATTAAATCAATGAAAATGTTTCTTCAGTTCTAGGGTGGTAGATTTTCGGAATGGCTTGCTAATTGCAATGGTTGGTGAATAGTAATACAAGTAGTGATGCACCAATGCTGATTATCTAATAAATGAAATTTAGGGAAAAGATATGTTCTATATCAGGGGTGGGGAACCCTTGGCATGCGTGCCAAACGTGGCACGCCAACGACTTTTTTCCGGCACGCGATTCCCCAGGCTCACCTTAAAAAAAATTAAATAAATAAATATCGAAATTCTTCACTGAGTTTTATATTTTAACTTAATGTTTTCTACTAAAAAATGGTAGAGATTAACTTCTGTTTAATATATTATATAGGTAAAATAACATTTTATTTTCTCTGTAATTTTTATGTATTATTCATAAGGGATTAAGAATCAATAAAAGAATGTCTAATTTTATTTTCTTTCATTGTGCTTTAGTCAAGTAAAACAATTATGAGATTGGGCACTGTAATGTATTGGGAAAACTTGAAAAAACTTATGTCTGATTGATCTGATATATAAAAAACAAAAGAAAATCAGAATTATTGTTTACTCTCTTGCTGTTAAAAATTGCATTTTTAAATTGTGTGGCTGTATATGGCAGCTATAATTACACTTAAAGGCTAATAAAAAATACCCACGCTATCAACAGGGTAGAACGACCTTCAAGTAAAAATTCTGTCACTAAATTTTACATTTATTCAATCTTACATGACTTACAATAATCACTCTTACAATATTCTTTGATTTTACTGCTCCAGTGTAATTTTTGATTATTTGAAAAGGTTCTCCCAATACTTAAAAGGCACCAAATAATAATATGTTCCCCAAAATTTTGGTTGGCACATGAGAAAATTTTGCATCAAAGATTTGACAATTTTGGCACACTCACTTAAAAAGGTTGCCCACCCCTGTTCTATATTAATAATAGCATAAGTATATTTTCTTTCACTTTTTGCCTTACTGAGTAACTTATGGATTTAAATTTTAATTTTAATGTACTTTTCTGACGACTGTTTTATTTTTTTAAATACAGCTATAGTTTTAAACAGGCCCAATAATGTCTGTTAATGTAGTTAATAATATATCAATCACATGTACTATGCCTATATTATGAAAGTGTACAGGAATACCTCGAAATTCATTGTGAATTTGTTGGTAAACAGTTGAATTTTGGTTTTTTTTTACATTTTTTTAAAAAAATGACAAATCTGTGAATATGGATGATAGATTGCAAAACTCTAGGTAGTAAAAGATTGATGACGAATCTGCGAAATGACAAATTTTGAGGTATTCCTATATATTGGTTAGTCTATTAATTCAGTATATAGGAATTTAGGAAACTGGGAATATATTTGCAATATAGCTATAGCTTATAGTAGCCTATAGACTAGTAAGAACACTTCAAAAATATGTAAATTTTTCAAGGTTCTGTTTAAAAGTAGGGTATAGCCCTCTTGCCTTCTCAATGCATTCCAGACTGGAATGCATTTCCAGTATCAAACATATCTAAACTTTAAATTAGTAGCAAATTCTGAATTTAATTGCTAAGCATAAGTATCCCTTGCTACTTTTCCTAACTTTTATTCATTTTTGAGTGTCAAAGAAAAGCACTTTAAATTTTGCTAATATTTTAAATTTTTAATGGGTCCACCATCTGGTCTGAACAAAAAAATAATAAATCAGCACATTGAATAGTACTGGGCTCTTCTGAATAACAAACATGAAAATCAAATTATGTAGGCTAACCTAAGCTGCTACAAATGTTTGAAAAACCAGGCTAGCCTAAGTCTAGGCCTTGCTATATGACCACTAGCTTGTACCCATTTCATAATGAGTTCTACTCGTATTTTCTTGTCAAGAAATTTCTACCTTTATTTTCTTGTCAAGAAATTTAAGTTTACCATAAATAATAATATGGGTAATGGGTATCTAAGTGGCAAACATTTTAATTTTTCAGGGTGACTATAATTAAAATGCTCATTTCATGATTTAAATTTGAGTTTAAAATGCAATAAGTCTGTAACCTAAGACATTATAAAATAATCATCGAAAATCTATTTATAAAATTTGGAATATTTAATATTAATCAGCAAATAATCAGCAAAACCGATAAGCAAAATATCTGCCAATTATGCCAATGCTGATTAATCGGTGCATCACTAAATACAGGTATCCTTTGTTTAATGTGGTTAATGCATTGCTGGAAATTGGCACATTATGTAAAAATGAAAAGACTTTTCCAACAAGAAAAATTGGAGGGTCCTGGGTACAGTCTTGCAATGGCAATGAAAAAGTGCTGTAGTCTCGTGTTTTCTTCAGTGTGTTCAGCAAGAAAAAGGTACCATGCAAAATATTTTCTGTAATGGTACCTTTCATTGCCTGCACAAAGTACCCATGATTTTAATTACACCAAGATTCAAAAAAAGTTTCAAAGCTTCGCTATTGTCCAAGCCAACACATCTGATGACTTCTTCAAAATCTAAGCTACACGAATCACATAGCCTTATTGGAGGAAATGCAATTAATATAAAGCCTTTGTTTCGTGGTCATCGATTTATAAAGGCTTGATGACATAACTATGGCATCACTGGCTGGTCCTAGTTGGCATAAGGATGACAGTATTTTCATTAATTTTATACTTTTTTATTTGGTTTCTATCAATTTGCATAAGAAAAGGTCATTTCCTTTGTAATTTTTAACAAGGATTCAGAATATATTAATATTTTTTAATGGTTTGGAGTGGTGTTAAAACAAATATTATCCCATTATTGTATGGCTGTATAATTGTATATATAGTTTTTTCTGCTTTATCAATTGATATAGGTGTCATTACTGTAGGAGACATGGTTGTTGTGTGGCCTTAAGTAAAATTTACCACATATTATAAAATATAGCTCATGACTTAGATAACCTTGATAGGCCCCAGTAGCTTCATGTTTTGCAAACGAAATGCAATGTAAAATTTTGAACAACATTACAGGCCTACCAGTATGGCTATGAATTGCGGTAGACATGAAAAAACCCAAATGTTTAAGTTGCGATTGGTTGGAACTATCCTAGCCCAAAATTGTCTGCAGCTGGAGGTCCCTACCTTAACCAGTATTTTTTTTTACAAGAGTACATTACAGGCTTTGGAGGAATTTTGGAATTTTAGGTTAGGTTAGGTTAGGTTATATATTAAAACTGTTTTTCTGATTATTTTTTAATGTTTTAACAAAATAGTAAATTTTTACTATTATACCAGTCTCTGGTAGAGTTTTAAAAGCTGGTTTTCAATGTTTTTCAATGTGCTGAATTAAAAAATGATACTCATTTCTGTCGTAAATGATTTGTTAGAGTGTTATTAAAGCTTAAAGCTTTTAAAACTTTCTACCCTTTTTTTACCTGGGGGACCCCCAATCGGAACCTGGAGTTTTTGGGTGGAAAGAATCACAAAAATGAGTGGTTTCCGAAGAGTTTGAAAGTTAGAGTAATACAAAACACGTAAAAAACCATAGGAAAAACAAATTTCACCTTCAAAATTGGCCGAACCTAAAACAACCTAACTTAACCTAACCCCTAATGACCCTTTGTAATCAGACACCAAGAAATCACAGCACCATCTTTTCTTAGTCTTGGGAACCAGGTAACTCTTATGGCACCACATGAGAAATTTTTATAGTGGGAACACTAGGGGCCACTTCAGCCCATTGAGGTGGCTTCACTATGTAAAAACTACCTATACATTGGCAACAACCAATTTTTACAAAACTAATTAATTATCAATTTGAAACTAAAGACAGAATCTCTAGATCCAGAGGATCAGTCATAATAGGCTACTATCCACAAATGTTACACTCTATATCTATTTATAACTGACATGCAAACATATCAGATCCAAAGAATCCAGTCAATTTCATTATGGTACCCATCAATACCAGTACCTTGCCAACCAAAAATAAGTCACAGTCCATCACAATTGCGGACCAAGTCACAATTTACAACCATATACATTACAATATATATACTTAGGAGGAAAAGTGTAGGTGTGGCTGTAAAGACTGTACAGTAATGTAGAAATGTGTGTGCACCCATTTTGGGTCTCCCATTTAAAGGTGTTTGTGGGGCAAGTGAAGATCATGAGTTTTTCAATACCTCACAGTACTATGGGGGGCACTGCTCAGCAGAGAAATCTCTTTAAATGGGGTGTGTAAGGACAGAGAGTATCCCCTAACCCAAGATGCTGCCTCCCTATATCTCAACACTTGTGCTGAGCTGTGGGATCTATCACCTAAATGCACATAATATAAAGGGTGTCAGGAAATGATTGCCCCCCCCCCCCTGCTGTACAGAAGAAACTGAAAGGAATAGAAAAAAACAGACAAAACCACGCGAAAGAGCGTTTAATTTTGAATAAAAAACACTTGTTTTAATATCGGGTGTTGCCCCCATTTGCAGCTCTGACGGCCATTAATCGACGGGGGTATGATCCCAGAAGTGTCTCAAAGAGATCGGTATAATGACTCATTTCTTCAAGGACTTCGTTGATCTTTGCAGTCATAATTTCTGTTGAATACCGATTCTGAATGGGTTGTTCCAGCATTAAGGACTCCACCCGATCCTTCATGATGGATCCAACATGTTCACAGACATTAAGATCGGGAGAATTGCCAGGCCATTCATTATTTCCGAAAAAATCAATGTTATTGTCCTTAAGCAGTTGTTGAGTCGCAAGTGCTTTCATACAGGGGGCTTTGTCATGAAGAAAGGTTGCCTGTTAACATCCAAAACACACACGGGGTCTTTCAAAAACGGAATTACATGTTGGGCTAAAATTACATTTCGAAAATAAGGCCCATCCCAACTGGTTCCTCTTGGTTTGATAACCCAGATGAGCTTCCGAATAGAGAACATAATGAAAACACCCACACATACTGGATTTTTTACTATTTCGCGATACTTCTGGTCATCTGGGACTTCATCAGTTGTTGCCCAAACCTGATCACTCTGAAAATTTGGTTTTCTGGAGACAAACGAAGAATTCATCGCTGACAACCAAGTGAAGGAAATCGTCTTCCGTCCATTCCTCAAGATAATCACAAAACCATAGCCGATCTTCAATATTAAGATCACTCTTCCGTGGCTTAGCTATTTCATGCCAAGCACTCAAGCCTTGGCAAACTTAAAATTGATGCACAAGTTGCCGATTGACTATCTTACCACGACAGATAAGTATCTCTTTCGCTACCTCAGAGCAGCTCTTCTTTCGGCGCCGTGATGCAGCAAGCACAATGTCTTTCAATTCTTGAGATAATTTCTCAAGTCTTCCTCCTTGAAATTCTGTTTCACAATCTTCAGGTTCTTATTCCAATTCCTTTTGACAAAGTCTTCTGATCTTTTTAATCTCTCAGCCACCCAGTGTCGAGTTATGAAAGTTGCACCAGCTTCCTTTGCTTCACGAAATGTGACAGCTCAAATGCGGTCAAGAACTCGCTTTTTCTCTGAATCGTTCAAAATAGATGATGCCATGGTTTCTGTGGGGAAAAAAATGGTAAGAATTAAAATCACAGGAATAGAATATAATGGTTTTTATTCAGATTTTAACGCTCTTTCAAGTGGTCTCACCAGTTTTTATCTATCTCTTCTAGTTTTTGCTCTACAGGGGGGGGGGGGGGGGGGGCAATCATTTCCTGACACCCTGTATATGAAATAAACTAGTACCATTCATGCAATAAAAATGGGCTTAAACACTATCACCAGATACCCCTTGCAGACATCAAACTATCCAACCTTCTTTTGAAAGAATCAAGTGTATCTGAAGTCACCACCACTTCTGTCAGACTGTTCCAAAACTTAATTACTCTATTTGTAAAACCATGTTTTCTTAAATTTGTTCTACATCTTGGCTTAAATAATTTCATACTATGACCTCTAGTCTGGTTATTATGATCTTTAATGAAAAGAATCAAAATCTATCTTATCCAACCCTTTTATCATTTTATACACCTCTATCATATCACCCCTTAACCACCACCTTTTTAATGAGAACATGTTTAGATAAGCCAGTCTTTCCTTATATGTCAATTGTCTTAAGAGATGGGATCATTCTTGTTATTCGTTTCTGTACTTTTTCCAGTTTTTCAATATCTTGTATCAAATAGGGACTATTAAAATGAATACAGTATTTGAGGAGGGGTCTCACATATGAAATGTATAGTTGCTTTATAATATTGGGTGATTTGTATTCAATGTGTGTCTGCATGAGATTGAGTCTAGCATTTGCTTTATTTATGATTTCTATACAGTGATTTGAGGGTTTAAGTTCATTAGTCACTGTGACACCAAAGTCTCTCTCTTTATCATCATTTTTAATCCAAATTCCATTCATATTGTATTCAAAGTCTGGATTTTTTGGCCCAATATGCATAACCTTGCACTTATCAACATTAAATCTCATCTCCCACTTATCTGCCCAGGCTGTTACTCTGTCTAAGTCTTTTTGTATTGTCATTGCTCCTGCTACTGACAATATTATGGCCTAATTTTGTATCATCAGCAAATTTTGAGGTTTTACATAAGCCCTTCTCTAGATCATTTATATAGATAACAAAAAGCAGAGGTCCCAGCACAGACCCCTGTGGGACTCCGCTCAATACGGGTTTCCATTTAGATGAACTCTGGCTGAGAAACAGAAAACATTCTTCTATCCAGTCAGCTATATGACCTCTTATTTACCACAGGCTCTAACTTTCACCAACAATCTTGCATGAGGAACAGCATCAAATGCCTTTGCAAAATCTAAGTATACTATATCTACTGGCTCTTTATTGTCCAAATACAATAGGACTCCATCATAAAATTCAATCAAGTTGGTTAGACAAGACCTTCCATTTCGAAAGCCATGCTGGCTATCATTTATAAGGTTGCACTCTTCAAGGAACTCAGTAACTTTACCTCTAATGACACTTTCGAGTAATTTGCAAATAATGGAAGTGAGGCTGATGGGTCTATAGTTTTTTGCCAAGTTTCTATTTCCTTTTTTAAAGATTGGAGCCACATTTGCTTTCTTCCAATCCTCTGGAATTTCAGTACATATCAATGATTTATTAAAAATAATTTCTAGTGCCTATGCTATATTCTTTTTGGCAGCTTTTATAACTATTGGATGCATTTCATCTGGCCCTCGAGATTTTTCCATTTTTAATTTATCTATTGCTTTTAGGATATCTAGTTTTGTTACCCTTAATTCATTTATTTCTCTATCTTGTCCTGGTAGTATAAGATCAGGAATATTATTTAAATTTTCATTTGTGAATACTGATGAGAAGTATTTGTTCAGTTCTTCAGTTATTTCAAGATCATCATCTATAGTTTTATCATCTATATGGAGGGGGCCAATTTTCTTTTTCACTCTACTTTTCAAATTGAAGTGACTGAAAAATGTCTTAGGATTGTTTTTTGAATTCTTGGCTAGGCTTTTTTCCAGGTCTTGTTTGCTATCTCTGATTGCTTTCTTGTAAGTGGTTCTTTTACTTTTATATATTTCGGTGTCTGTACCATTTTTAGTTCTTTTGAATTTATGAAATGCTTTTGTTTTTCTCTAACTGCTCTTTTTACAGTACAGTTTATCAAAGATTGTTTTTTATTTTTTCCAGTTCTGATTTTACACTGTGGGATATGCTTCCTTTGTATGTTCATTATTATACTTTTAAATTTTTCCCACATACTAGTTACTGTCTGTTCAGGCTATAGAATATCTGTCCAATTTATTAGACACAGATCATTTACTAGTCCATTTATATTTCCTCTTTTAAAATCTAGGATTTCTACTTTGTTTTCACTAGGTCTTAAATTACAAACAATATTAAACCGAAGGATAAAATGATCACCTGAACCTAGTGTTTCTGAAACAGATATCCTGGAAGGTATCTGGATTATTTGTTAGAATTATATCTAGAATGGCATCAGCCCTGGTTGGCTCCTTTACTAACTGGAGTTAAACCATTCTCAATTATACAGTCATACCACCACACTTTCTGTTCCTAACAAAGAGTACAATCCGAGTCACAACGAGGACACCACCACTTGAGGAAGAACAGTGTGCCTGAAGAAAAGCTGTAGCTTTTTCTGAATTTCCATAAAATTCGGCGATACAGCGAAAATAATCAAAGGAGCACAGACAAGAAGCCATGTCCACTAACTGATTCAAATTAAAATCAGTGGAAGCGCCATTTTTTACCCTTTTCCCGTTAGAGAGTTTAAGCTTCAATAACTCTAACAAATCATTTGCGACGGAAATGAGTATCATTTTTTAATTCAGCACATTGAAAACCAGCTTTTAAAACTTTCTACCGGAGACCGGTGCAAGAGTAAAGAAATACCGGTTAACCTTCGTTCAAACCGCATCAAAAACCATCAGAAAAACATAGTTTTGATTTACAAAGCCTGTAATGTACACTTGTAAAAATTTACCCCTTAACCTAGGCCTAAATGGCCAATGCATCAAACCTAGGCCTACGTCTATCATGCTTGGCTTTGGCAAAGTCTAGGCCCTAAAATACCTACATAGGCCCAAGTGGCTTCATGTTTTCCAAATGTAATGTAACTTACCAACGTAAATATTGATATATTAAAGGCAAGAAATCAACATCAACATCTTCTGCACAAATATTTGAGATGACATTGTTATCACTCCATATTGACTATTTTTCAGTCGATACAAATAACACTACAGTCTTGACAAATCCTCTGGAAACCGGCAGTCCGGGGCAGTTCTCAATGATTGATTCCTCTCGGTTTCGTAAGATCACTGAAGACATCGACAAGGTCTTTGGAGCGAGAAACGTAGCTTCACGATTCCCTAATGTTCACCATGTTGGATATTCATAGCAGATAAAAAATTATATTTTTTGATGACGTTTATTGACGTCCAGAATTAATAGGCTATAGTGGCATTGTAATTTAAGCATAGTACAAGATATGTTTAAACTAGGATTTACATGATGTAGGTGTTATTTATTTGGATTCAAGGCGGATTTAGGCATTTCAGTAAGGGGGTTCCAAATAAAAAAGGGAACCCCCTAAAATGAAAGGGGCACAGTACAAAATTTTTTTTCTTAAAACAAACCACCATTGAGCGAATGTAAAATCAATTGTATTGTTTTATTAGATCATTCTCATTCAATATGATACAAATAAAAATCTAATTTGGGTACAACAGTTATCATAGAAAATTTTTCAAATAATTACAAATGTCTTGCCAATTAAAAGAACTATCAGAATAGGATGAAGATAAAAATAGTGATATGGCTGCACCAGTACTAAGGGCACTTATGAAAACCATTACAACTACAAATGTGGAAGTACAATGTATACGGATAAAGACTCAAAATAGAATTTGAATAAAATAAAATAACCATGATCTATTTACAAAAATAAAGTTTGTTTTCAGAGGCATACACATCATTCAAATAGGGCACTTGCAAGAAATTGAGGGGGTTCCAGACGTCGCCGACCCCCTCCATAGATCTGCCCTTGAAATTTTAGTAACACATTCAGGAGCGTAGATAGGCGTAAGCAAAAAAGTTTGTGCTTATACATTGATTTGGAAAAAAAGTAAATTTACATTTAAAAATTATTTTTTATGAAATCTAATTATGAAAAACATTATTTCCAATGCTGTAGTTAACACTAAAGGCTGTTAAGAAGTATTCTAGTGGTATTTTGTATATAATAGTACGTGAAATGACATCACAAACCTCGGTTCCATGTAGAAGATTTCTGTATAAATTAAAAGCTCATGGGAGCACAATTTCTGGAAGTTAGGGCTTTTTTTTTCATACTAGTTCTCTTTTCGGGCCCAGATTGAGTAGTCGCCTCAGAGTACTGTGGTGTAATTTCAGTTGAAGATATATAAATAGCCAAAACGAACTACCTATTTGCACTTATGATTTTGTGTTGAGGGGGAGTGTTTACTGTAACTCTAATCACCAAAAAATTTTAATTTACGCTATGACAGGGGCCCCCTACGGCGTTTTGCAAGGGGGCTCCCAAATAACTAACGCCGCCCCTGACTACAGGGATCAGTGTTAGGTCCATTATTATTGAATCCGCAATTGGGGAAGGTCTCTTCTGCTGATCTCACCTTCTCCGATAAGACATATAAAATATAAATCGCCAGAAATTATAAGTAGGCTCTACACTTCATACGTGAGGCCTCTCTGAGTATGGCATTCAGTTCAGTAGTCCTTATTTATTTAGAGCAAGACAAAGACAGACTAGAAAAAGTACAAAAGAGAGCCACAAGGATGATACCATGCCTTAGACACCTTAGTTACAAAGAGAGATTGAAGCACCTAAACATGTTTTCCCTAAAGCGAAGAAGGTTACAAAGTGACATGATAGAAGTATATAAAATAATAAATGAGTTAGATAATATAGGCTTCACTCTCTTTTACAAAGGATCACAATGATAGGACAAGAGGCCATAGCCTTAAGCTTTTTCAGCAAAGATGTAAATCACAGTTAGTACAACATAGTTTTTCAAATAGAATAGTAAAATTCTGAAAGAGCTTAGATGAAGAAGTTGTGAGTTCCCATACTTTGGAGACTTTCAGGAATAAACTAGATAAATTAATGACTGAAAGAGGTATTTGGTAGTGACGTTTTGCTGGAACTGGTAATGGTGTGGAGAAGAGGTATGTGAACCCTTCCCACACACACACACACACACACATATATATATATATATATATATTATATAGCGATACATGTATCTAGATACTGCCCATCACTGTATATATATATATATATATATATATATATATATATATGCATTTAACTGCAATGACCACGCAGTATATAAATGAATAGAAACGACATAAGTATTAAGGAACGTTTCTGCACACGAGGAAGAGAAATCACGAATAAATGAAAAATGAGGCGAACCGCCCGGGAATCGAACCCAGGGCCTTCCAATTGCCGGTTGGATGCGCTACCATTACACTACGGACCTCGATCATTCACAAATCGAAATTCTCCTACATAGGGCAGAAACCAATGCCCTGAGAGGGCACCCTCGCAAATCGTGAATATGTGCAGTTAAATGCACATATTCACGATTTCGAGGGTGCCCTCTCAGGGCATTGGTTTCTGCCCTATGTAGGAGAATTTCGATTTGTGAATGATCGAGGTCCGTAGTGTAATGGTAGCGCATCCAACCGGCAATTGGAAGGCCCTGGGTTCGATTCCCGGGCGGTTCGCCTCATTTTTCATTTATTCGTGATTTCTCTTTCTCGTGTGCAGAAACGTTCCTTAATACTTATGTCGTTTCTATAGATATATATATATATATATATATAGTGATGGGCAGTATCTAGATACATGTATCGCCGATACGTATCGATCGATACTTTTGTATCGGTATCGGTATCGCTTTAGCTACTTGACAAAAGTATCGATTTATCGGTATCGCTAAGGTCAATTTTCTTAAATGTATCGAAAAAAATCGATACTTCGATACATCGATACATTAATAAGAATTTGTAAATATTTAAATAGATGTTATAATATGACACTACTGAGTTATATTTATGAATATACATAAATAATAACATTAAATATTTATTTAATGACAGTACTACTCTACATTTCGTGAAAATGAGCTTGATTTTCTCCAGGAATACCTAACCGTACTACAACCCATTGCAACAGCACTTGATAGGTTGCAGTCCGACAAAGAATGTTTTTACGGTTGCCTGCTTCCGACATTGTTAGCTGTAGAGAAGAAGCTAGACCGTTTGAATTCGGAGGCATTGCGTCATTGTCAGCCACTTCTCAATGCAGTCACAGTAGGGTTCACTAAGCGGTTTGAAAAGTTTCTGTGCCTTGATGCGTCGCATGAGTGTAAAGCAGCAATACTGGCATCGTCTTCAAATCCTCTGTTCAAGTTAAAGTGGATGACAATAAAAGGAAAATTTAATACTAACATTGTCAAAAAGAGGATTCAAGCAATGTTGGTTAATGCTGTTAAGAGCCTCAGCGAGCAGACCCCCCAGCAACAACTAAGTGATGCTGCATCTGACGGAAGTGCAGATGATTTCTTCTGTTATGAGTTTGCTTCCACTAATGTCTCTGTAACCCAAGATTCCACTGAGATGGAAGTTTTACAGTATCTGGGTGACGGAAGTCATTCTCTCCAATCTCTGAGGCAGTACCCAGGAATTCTACGGGTCTTCCTGAAGTATAACACACCACTACCATCCTCTGCTCCTGTAGAACGGTTGTTTAGTTTGGCTGGTCACATTCACGCTCCAAAAAGGAATAGACTGTCTGACCAGATGTTTAGCCAGCTGGTATTTTTGAAGGGTAATAGTAATTACTTTTAATTGTTAGTGTAATATTTTCAGTCATTCATGTATCCTACAAAATTAAAACATACTTTCATTAAATAAAGCAATTGTTTTTATTTACATCTATAAAACCCATTAAAATGTCGTTGATTTTACTTACAGTGCGTACAAATTACTAGTATAAACAATAATATCTAATACCTACATATTAAATGAATAATTATAAAAATGTACCGGCGATACATGTATCGGCGATGCATGTATCGGTATCGGTATCGCTTAAGACATCTAGAAAGTATCGGTGTATCGGTATCGCCTAAGACGTTCTTCATGTATCGATGTATCGGTATCGCTTTAGCGATTTTCATGTATCGATGCCCATCACTGTATATATATATATATATATATATATATATATATATATATATATACAGTGGTGGGCACCGTTAACCAAAAAGTTAACTTCGATAACGATAATCCGTTAACCCCAATTTTTAACTCCGATAACGATAATCCGATAATTTTACTACAAAGTTAACGGAAGTTAACGATAACTATTTCTTTACTAACATTTAAAAAAATCAAGGAAAAAAGCTTTAAAACCCATAGAAAATGTTTATTTATGCAAAATCCAACAATAAATAGGTATTTAACTGTATTTTTATCAAGTTTTGCAACTTTTTTGCTTAATAACTTTTTTTTTTTATTTTAATAAAAAATGTACTGATTACATGTTTTGAAACCCTTGTAACACTAACCATTAACTAAATTTTAATTTACCAGAGAATTATTATGGCGGGAACTGAAAGGTAAAATTAAATTTTAGGCACATTTATTAAAGACTATGACACAATGTGCTGGTTGCCCTTCAGAAAGACCAACTTATCAAAGTTAGGCCCAACTGCCAGTCTTGACCTCTTGGGCCTCAGGATGTCCTTGCCGAGAGAGAAGAGCCGTTCCACTGCGGCAGAGGACGGAATTGGCAGACTGAAGTTATGGCGGTTTAAATTCATTCGCGGAGCGGTGATCTTCCGTGAATGACTCCTCGCAGTTAACGTGTTAACGGACTTTAACAGACTAAATATCGAGTTATCGGACGTTAACTGGTCCGACAACGATAAATGGAAATTAACTTCCGTTAATAGTCCGTTAAAAAAGTTAACTTCGTTAATTAACTGTTATCGGATTAACGCTTTAGTGCCCAACACTGTGTATATATATATATATATGCTGCAAACCCACAAAAAAGAAAAACGATTCCAAGGCCTTTCGTGTATTCAGAGCTACACCTCGTCAGGGGATGAAAGAGAATGAAGATGCCCATAAATATATACAACGTATGGAAACCAAAACAATTAGCACATACTTAACAAGAGTTAATGAGAGGCAAAATTAATTTTAACAAGATGTTGTCAATTTTATACATTCCCCCACTGTTATTGAAATTGTTTTTATAATGGATAAATGCACATTCTAGAATATTTCTTTCTATTATATCTCTGCTTTCAACAAGCGCTTTAGAACTATCCCACTTGATGCTATGATTACATCTATACATATGGTTAAACAAAGCATCGGAATTATTAGCTGTTCTACACGCATATTTATGCTGTTTTACCCTAATATCTAACTTTTTACCCGTTTGGCCTATAATACTGAGTTTATTGAGTTATATTGTGTACATCCGATCGAATACACACAACCAACAACATTATCCGGGCTATTCTTTATTAGGCGTGATTTAACAGTATTATTATACTTAAAGACCACATTGATGTCAAGTGCTTTAAGTAAAGTCGGAAGATATTGAACATTAACATGGTAACGTAGGCTAAGGATTTTTACAATTAAGTTCACAGTTGAAAAAGAAAATGATGGAAGCCTATCTTTTCTGGATCTAAAAATTTGGAGATGCTCTAATCAGTTCAAATTTGAAGTCTATCGCAAGCCTACTAATAAAACTCTTATGTGCATTTTTATTCTGACCATCATCCCTCGATTAAATCCTCTATTTTCTCTGCTATGTTTCTTAGAGCATTGAGAGTTGTCAGTCCTGAATTTTTAGATTTCGAGTTATGCAATATCATGAATATTGGTACTAAATTATGTTATCCTATTTCATTTTTAGATAACTGTCTTAGGAAAGCCAAGAATAGGTATTATAATAATGTAATTGTAAAGGAATTTGAGTGTAAAAATATCCTTAGCCTCCCTTACCATGTTAATTTTCAATATCTTCCGACTTTATTTAAAGCACTTGGCATCAGTGTGGTCTTTAAGTATAATAATACCGTTAAATCACGCCTAATAAAGAATAGCCAGGATAAAGTTGTTGGTTGTGTGTATTCGATCGGATGTACACAAAGTAACATAGTATATATAGGCCAAACGGGTAAAACGTTAGATATTCGGGTAAAACAGCATAAATATGCGTGTAGAACAGCTAATAATTCCAATGCTTTGTTTAATCATATGTATAGATGTAATCATAGCATCAAGTGGGATAGTTCTAAAGCGCTTGTTGAAAACAGAGATATAATAGAAAGAAATATTCTAGAATGTGCATTTATCCATTATAAAAACAATTTCATTAACAGTGCGGGAATGTATAAAATTGTCAATATCTTGTTAAAATTCCTTTTGCCTCTCATTAACTCTTGTTAAGTATGTGCTAATTGTTTTGGTTTCCGCTATGTTGTATATATTTATGGGCATCTTGCCTTTTCTCTTCATTCCCTGACGAGGTGTAGCTCTGAATACACGAAAGGCCTTGGAATCGTTTTTCTTTTTCCTTGTGGATTTGCATCATTCATTTATTTCACGTGTTTAATTGTGAAATTCATCATATATATATATATTATATATATATATATACATTTTAACTGCAAACAACACACAGTATAATTAATGTAAAGAACGACGCTTAGAAGAACGTTCCGCACAAGATGAGGAGAAAGAACGAACAAATGAAAAATGAGGTAATCACCCGGGAATCGAACCATGGATCTTCCGATTGCCGGTCAGATATGCTAACCATTACACCATGGGCCTCGATCAATCAGAAGTCGTAATTCTCCTACATACGAGCAGAAACCAATGCCCTGAGGGGGCACCTCCCGCATGTCGCACATATTCATTTGTTCGTTCTTTCTCCTCATCTTGTGCGGAACGTTCTTCTATACAAGCGTCGTTCTTTACATTAATTATACTGTGTGTTGTTTGCAGTTAAAATGTATATATGTGCGACATGCTGGAGGTGCCCCCTCAGGGCATTGGTTTCTGCTCGTATGTAGGAGAATTACGACTTCTGATTGATCGAGGCCCATGGTGTTGTGGTTAGCATATCTGACCGGCAATCGGAAGATCCCGGTTCGATTCCCGGGTGGTTACCTCATTTTTCATTTGTTCGTTCTTTCTCCTCATCTTGTGCGGAACGTTCTTCTATACAAGCGTCGTTCTTTACATATATATATATATATATATATATATATATATATATAGTTATTTAGTTTATTTTTTATTTGGGTAAATCTCATCACCCACACAGAGTGATGGGATGTAGGGAGGCAGCATCTTGGGTTAGGGGATACTCTCTGTCTTTATACCCCCCATTTAAAGAGATTTCTCTGCTGAGCGGTGCCCCCCCCCCCCATAGCACTGTGATGTATGAAAGACTCATTATGTTCACTTGCCTCATAGACACCTTTAAATGGGAGACCCTGAATGGGTGTACAATCAAATACTATACAGTCTTTACAGTCCCACCTACTCCTTTTATCTTAATTGTAGAGCTTGTATTATATTATTCAGGTTGTAGCTATGTAATATATGGCTATATAGCTATATAGCAGTATGGCTGTATGGCTGTATAGATAACCATGTGATGTCTACAATAAGTACAGTAGTGGTATTGATGAATGATCCACAAGATCCAAAGTTTTGAAGTTAATGTACAGCTAGTAGATGTATGACAATCTGCAATTAGCAGAGATCAATTGGATCTTAATTTTGCATGTAACTGTATTTATGGTTTGTTTATATTAACAGTGGAGACACCCAGATGGGCCGAAGGGCCCCTACTGTGCCCACTATAAAATTGTTACCATGTTACTTTGCCGCATTGCTAGTGCTTTAGATCACCACTCCTCCAAGTTGGTAAGGGTCAAATGTTTTGGCTTCCCAGGAGTTAGGGAACCTGATGGTCGTTCAGGCATCCTGACTTTCCTATCAGTTCCATTAAATTTTCGTTTCGACACGTTCTGCTTTCCATAGCGCGTCATATCGTCAGGTCGCCATTTTGAATTTAATTTTTATAGCGAAGTGATCATACATTGTGCCGGCTGTAATTTTTCAACTAGATCTTTAGCAATTTTGGAATAATCTTAAAGATGTCATCACCTGAATTTCGAAAAAATAACTATATGGCCGTATTCTACATAACAATACAACACCTTTTTCAAGAGTACTGTTTTTTATGTAAATACGTTATAGGCAAGTTATGAAATATAATATCTCGTTGCCATTCATTCATATGCTCAATCAATCATGTGACATCATATATTTCCACTGCGGCTGCGAGGCAATTATTTAGTTTTATTTGAGTTGTGGAGTGTGATGGTTGTTCGATGTCTTTCGAGGATTTAATTGAAATAGTTAAAAAAAGTGATAGGTTAGTTTGCCAAAATGCTTTTTTATAGTAGCATTTGATATGATTTACTCAAATCTGATATTACTTACTGCGCAATTGAACCGAAATATCATGATATTCAACTCCGAATAAAATGGGTTTTGGTTCATTTACACAGCAAATGAATATCAGATTTGAATAAATCACATCAAATACTACTAGAAAAATGCATTTTGGTATGATTTTGCACGTGATTACAGTTCTTTAAGATTTACCCAGTTTTGGTACTACAGTATCCTGTTATCTCCCCACCAAGTTTTAATATGGTTAATTGAATGCGCGGTTAGATCATCTGTACGCCGTTGACGATTGGTTAGGTTAAGTCGTGATATTTCCGTTAGCTTCTTTTTCTATTTTTTTCCACTGGTACATTGCTAGAAATGCCGTAAGTTTTAGTTTGATATATGAAACACCAAAACATTCGTCCTCTAAAGCAGGTCACGAAACCAAAAATTACCTGAGTTCGGCTAAAGTTCTTCGATTCTCACTCCACTCATGTAGTTAATATCGCTTTTTCCTATGAAACCTTCCCCTGCACATCTCCATTGCCTATTGCTACAACTGCCATATGTTCGGCCATGAGACACTGATCTGTTGCTCTCAGGTCAGTGTGCTATCTGTAGTGGTTTTCATGTTTCTGTTGTGATAAATCTCACAAAGTAAACTTTCATCCGTGGCCCGTGTATTTGCATTTCTTGGTCTTAGATTTATAGAAGATATTTGCTTCAAAGACTTCTTAGTATCAGATCTGGTGGAGTCACTCTTTAGATTAATAATAGTATTAAGTGGAGAATTTACGTAACTTTTTCCTGTTATCTATGGAATTTAGAGTCACTTGTCACTTTACTCTTTGTTTAGGATCTGTGCGTCACTTCTGCCAGACTTCTTATGTTGAAGGTCAGGGATACTCTCACTATTAAAGGATTTGAGAAATGTGCTTGTAATTGTTTCTTTTGCTATCAAAATGATGCCGATTTGATGCACACGTTTTCAGTGTTATCAAAGTTTTTTTTAGTTTTTTCTTGAATTTCCATTTTATTCAACAAATACACTACAGAGTGTTACAGAAAGTATCGATGGTAACTTTAAATATAAATATTTCTGTTCTTATGTATAGGTGCTGTAATTTCTTTATCAATCATAATAGTTAAATGAAATCTCATTTTATATATATACACACACACACCTTACCTTACAACCTTACAAAGGTTTCGCGCGATGATTCCTCATTTCGCGAAAGTCAAGCTTGTCGCCCCTCCTCTCGAGTTGGTCTGGTGAAGTAGTGAGTTGATTTCTTTTGCTCTCCACCTCACATAGCCAGGTACGCCCGGCTCATCAGCTCATCGGGGATATATATATATATATATATGGGTTGAATTTCACAATTAAATATATGAAATGAATGAATGATGCAAACCCACAAGGAAAAAGAAAAACGATTCCAGGCCTCTCGTGTATTCAGAGCTACACCTCGTCAGGGAATGAAGAGAGAAGGCAAGATGCTCATAAATATATACAACGTAGCGGAAACCAAAATAAAATTGACAATATCTTGTTAAAATTCCTTTTGCCTCTCATTAACTCTTGTTAAGTATGTGCTAATTGTTTGGGTTTCTGCTACGTTGTATATATTTATGGGCATCTTGCCTTCTCTCTTTATTCCTGACGAGGTGTAGCTCTGAATATACGAAAGTCCTTGGAATCGTTTTTCTTTTTCCTTGTGGGTTTGCATCATATATATATATATATATATATATTGAAAATTAACTTAGTAAGGTAGGCTAAGGATATTTTTACGCTCAAATTCCTTTACAGTTACATTATTATAATACCTATTCTTAGCTTTCCTAAGACAGTTATCTAAAAATGAAATAGGATAACATAATTTAGTACTAAATTTGGTACTAAATTATGTTATCCTATTTCATTTTAAGATAACTGTCTTAGGAAAGCCAAGAATAGGTATTATAATAATGTAACTGTAAAGGAACTTGAGCGTAAGAAATATTCTAGAATGTGCATTTATCCATTTTAAAAACAATTTCAATAACAGTGCAGGAATGTATAAAATTCACAATATCTTGTTAAAATTTCTTTTGCCTCTCATTAACTCTTGTTAAGTGTGTGCTAATTATTTTGGTTTCCGCTACGTTGTATATATTTATGGGCATCTTGCCTTCTCTCTTCATTCCCTGACGAGGTGTAGCTCTGAATACACGAAAGGCCTTGGAATCGTTTTTCTTTTTCCTTGTGGGTTTGCATCATTCATTCATTTCACGTGTTTAATTGTGAAATTCATCCCATATATATATATTTTAATTTGGGGTAATTTAGGGTAATTCGTTGCAACAATGGTCCAGGGTAATAAAAATTTTGGCTGTGGAAGCCCTGGCACTGTTTCAACTTTCAGTTGAACTGAAAGCGTCATGTGATCAGCGTCACGTGATCACATTGGTGTGCAGTATTGTTAACTACTAACTTTTATCAAGTTTGTGTTGCTTGACAGTGGTTTTTTTATTTGCTTTACTTATTACATTTAGCTATCTTTTCATAAATTTTTACGAAATTCTCGGGACCAAGTGATTTACAATGAGTGAACACACTGCTATTCCCTGTTCTAGGGAAGCAGCCATTTTAGCACCAACATCCAATCCTCAATTTAAATTAAAATGGTTGACGATAAATAGCAAATTCAACACAAACATCATTAAGAAAAGAGTTCATGAAATGTTGGTAAATGCTGTCAAGAATCTGGATGAGCATTCCACAGGCACAGCTCCACAGGAGCCGAGTGATGTTGCATCTGATGGAAGTTTGGAAGTTCAGATGCCTTCTTTGATTACGAGTGTGTTTCATCTACCGTTACTCCAGATCAGGACTCATCTGAAATGGAAGTGTTGAAGTACCTGGGTGACAGCAGTAATTCCTTCGTATCACTACGCCAATACCCGGGAATTATGAGAGTATTCACTAAGTACAATACTCCACTTCCATCCTCTGCTACCGTGGAACGGTTTTTCAGTTTGGCGGGCCACATTTACTCTCCAAAGAGGAATAGACTATCCGATAAGATGTTTTGCCAACTGGTATTTCTTAAGGGTAATACTCATTATTATTGATGTCACAATTCACAACCATCTTAAAGGGGCAGATCACCTACAATTTCTTATGTTCCTCGTTAAAAGTTTATAAACATTTAAGTCTTTCTGTGAGCTAACTTGGTATAAAAAACATTTTTCTTAACTGAATTGATCGTTTTTCACGTCCAATATACAAAGTAAAAATTTATTTACATATTAGTAAGATTTGTTCATTCTTATAGTAATGTATCGCGATACGTGTATCGGTATCGATATCGCTTTAGCCATCTATAAAGTATCGATGTATCGGTATCGCTTTAGACGATTTAAGAGTATCGATGTATCGGTATCGCCTCAGGGATTTTCGTGTATCGATGCCCATCACTGCATATAAGGCTGTCTGAGATACAATAACTTCAAACCTTCGAGGAGTATCATATGCTTTCTCTAAATCGAAGACAACGTATAATCAGGAATGAAGGAAAGGCAAAGGAAAGAGGTTAGAGGAACGTAAAGGAGGATAAAGATGATATTCCTACCATGGTAAGAAAAAATTATGAAAATTCACAGTAGTCAGGACTCGGGAGTAGGCAGATGATCAAAGGAACCGAAATTTCTCCTACATTATTTGCATTTCCTAGCAGTTCCGCTGAAGAATAGGCACGGAAACTGCAATCGGAAAAGGTTTTCCGTCTTGGAGATCGTTTTATCATTTAACACTGCTGGATCCTGTATAAGTTTTCAAAAACTAAAGTGGCGGAGGACCTTAAAATTTCCAGAAGTGTTACCCACTGGTCAGAATTTTTCACGAGAGGCAGTTCATGTCAGTTGTGCCGGAAAAGTCTTCATGATACCAAAGAAGGATCATATTCCGAGGATGAGTCCCTGCTGTTGTCTACTCTAAAGGATCTGCGAGTGTTGAATGACTCCAAGTAATTAGCTCTAAAAATTCAGAGGGAGATCATCGGTTAAAGCTGACGCTGAGCCTAGTAAAGCCATAGCTCAATGTCTAGAAGTGACTAGAGCTGCTACACTGGGGTTTAACAAACAAGTTTTGGGTGATACTAAGGAAGCACCACTGAGATCAACTGGTTGGGCTTGTGAAACGTTTATCTGTGTCACTTTCTTGGAATATCGCGATGCTTCGTCACGGAAGCAATATCCTCGAAATTTGAGGAGGACATTGAGGAAGAATACGGGAGAATAAGATTGGTAAAAGAAAAGTTTGGCCAATTGAACAGAGTCTACCCTTATTTTTCCTACACAGTTAAGGTAGCAAATGATTGGAAAATCCCTATAGTCTGAAGAGAACAATCCCTGCTGATCTAGCCGATATCTTACCAATAACAGTCTTGTTTCACCTCCCCGCCCCGCACTCCATTTGATATAATCACGTATCAAATCTCACTGATCTTTGATTTCTGAAGACCATGTAATGAACGAATGAACCAGCCTTCAAAATTATGAAGGAGAAGGATAAATACCATAAGAGCACCATCACCTTTATTGGGGCAACAATCAATACAAAATGAACAACTTGGACATATTTTAATAGTTCCACACCACGAAGTAGTTCATAATACAGATATTGTAAGTTGACAACTAATGAAGAGTTTTCAAGAGAAAAACAACTGTGTTCATCTAATGAAGGTCAAATATTGAAGACACTACTCTAATGGAAGCTAGAAGTTACCTTAGAAAATTGCACTTTTAACCTCTTCGATGCATATAATGCAATTTTCCTAAGTTTTACCTCGCCCCCAAAGAAGTGTCTCAGCAATTTCTTGCCAAAATCTTTATTTAGCGTTGTATACATAGAGTTCTGACATACTGGTATAGTAAATTATGTTACAGTTAAAGGTATAGACTTGGTTGGAACGTATTTATATTCGTTTATAGGATTTCTTAAATTACCGTTCACATTTACAAGTTACATTAACGAATGATTTCTAACTTAAGACGAACACCGTAATTTTACAATATTAGGACTGTAATATATATATATATATATATATATATATATATTATATATAATATATATATATATATATATATATATAATGTGTATATATATATATATATATTTCTTACTATAAAAATACTATTTTTAATGGCATTATCTCTCATAGCATATATCTTAAGGTTAATTATATATATAATACATAATGTACATCATTTACACCTATAATATTCAGTCACCTGTAAAAATAACTGTGCCAACTTATATATATATATATATATATATTATAGCAGTTGGGAAAACTTTAAAAATGGAAATTGCAGTTGCCAAAAGGTTATTTGAGCGGATACATCTTTACGTTTTGATTATTCTAATATCACATTTTAACAATTTTATTAAGTCGTCAAATAAAAATTAAAATAGGACTATGTCCAACAGAGTTACAGACTCGTTTCTACGGTGACGGAACGATAAGTACGGGTAAAGTTCAACGGGTACCCGCACTATCTGTTGTAAATACGACCTCGCCGAGCGTTAAAAGATGGCGCGGCAGAACTCGGACCCACGTTTGGTGGAGCCTATTGCTCGACCCCCAATCCCTTTACGGCCCACGCATAGGGTAAGTACATAGAACAATGCTTAATTGCACCTGTATAAAGATTTTTTAGCTGGTTGGCATTATTCTTTGAAATTGAATGAGGTATTAATTATTCCTTGTTAATAAACCAAAATTATACAATTACTTAATTTTGTATACAGAACTGCTTTCCTGTTAAATAAATGGTACACCCACTATTTTTTCAATAAATTCATTCTAAAATATTTTGCCTTTATTTAACTTTAGTTTCCTTCCAACTGTCAGACATACTCTAAAAACCCCCATTAAACATTTGATTATGCAGGGTGATTAAAAACAAAAAAGTGTTCCCCCCGCAAATAGCAGGTAATAAATTATTTTTTTTGGGAGCACCTTTTTAGGGTTACCCTGTGTATTCTGTGTCCCATTTCAGTAGCATTTTAAATGTATAATTCAATATACTTTCATTCTGAGTTTGATTAGACGTTCTAACTGAAGCCTTTTTAATTCAGTGTACCTTCATTAAATCGGTTGGGTACGTACACGTTTCAGCTGAAATTTATAATATTACCAAACTACTATTGAGGGAGTGAAGGTGTATGGACTGCACGTTTTGACTGAAACGTATAACCGTTTAAACGTTGGGTACACGTTTCAGCTGAACTTTATACTATTACTAAAGTACTACTACTGAAGGTGTATGAATTGCACGTTTTGACTGAAACGTTTAAACATTGGGTACAACTGCACGTTTTGACTGAAACGTATAACCGTTCAAACGTTGGGTACACGTTTCAACTGAACTTTATAATATTACTAAAGTACTACTACTGAAGGTGTATGAATTGCACGTTTTGACTGAAACGTTTAAACGTTGGGTACAACTGCACGTTTTGACTGAAACGTTTAAACGTTGGGTACAACTGCACGTTTTGACTGAAACGTATAACCAAATTAATAATGATTGCGCAGTAACTTATACGTTTCAAATGTTACTATAACGGAACACAAAAATTTGTAATCAAACGTTTCATATACGGTCAAATGCGCATAAACTCGGTATTCCCTGAAGAGGTCTGACATTGAACACGTAAACATTCATTTAAATATCGTATTGTATTTTGATAACTTTCGGTTACAAAATTAAAAAAAAAAAATGTTTCCACTCATCTTAATATCATTTTCTTTATGTTCTGTTTACCCATACTTCATTTTCCATACAAATTATGGATGTTTTTAGCTATAATCTTACGTGGATGGTTAAAAAAAAGAAGTCTTTCGCAATGAGATAGTGTCCTTCATCAGTTTATATCTATTTGATCCCAATTAAACTTTTCTTCTTATTAGTTTTTATGTTATTCCTATTTTTTTGGACTTGATGATGGAGTTTAGTTTTTAATCGAAACGTCTTCATTCGATTCCTGCCGTTAGAAATCGTTCCTTTATTAAATTTTAATTTAAATTATAATAAAGTAAAAATATTAAAATTATTAAAATAATAAAAATATTAAAATACATAAATGCTGATTAAATTACTTATTTTAATATTCCCATTTTTATTA
Organism: Bathynomus jamesi; assembly: GCA_023014485.1. NCBI lineage: Eukaryota > Metazoa > Arthropoda > Malacostraca > Isopoda > Cirolanidae > Bathynomus > Bathynomus jamesi. The sequence goes on from JAJOZX010002097.1 coordinate 264,643, forward strand.
ATTTTAATTAGATATCATATTGATTTTCTTATTTATCATAAATTAATATTAATTAACCTTTATTTCACTATATATATATATATATATATATATATATATTAATAATAAATACCTACAAATTTATTCTTTTTAATTTTTTTGACAATTTTATTCAGTATAAAAATGTAAAAAAAAAAAAAACCCCGTAAAAATTAATATTAAAATTAATTATTTTCTTTTGAGGCATTTCAGCTATTTATATATATAAAAAAAAATTATATAATTTACAACTGGATGCACTTCCTATAATTTGTATTAAATCATCTATATAAAATTTATAGGCGTAAATTGAAATTATATTAGCTTCAAAGTACAGTGTATAAAATTAAATACATATATGCAGTACGGTATATGCTCATATATATATATATTAATATATATATATATATATATATATATATATATATATATATATCATTAATAATACCAGAAGTATTTTTGGATGTTATAATTTAGATTTTATAGTTAAATATTTTATCATCCGATACTGTTTTTACGTGTGTGATGTAAATTATGTATACACTGTGTATATATATATATATAGAGGGTGGCATAAAAGTTAGGAGTCAAAGGGTCATCATTGTATAAATTATAAATTTTTTAATTAGAAAGTGGCACCTTTGACTCCTGACTTTAGCGCCACCCTGTATATATATATATATATATATATATATATACACACACACACACACATTTATTATATGCACTCCCAGTGTAACTGTTTTTAAATATACTCAAAGTGAGACAGTTGGTTAAATGAATCCTGTCCTGAAACTCGATGTTTTTAAAATAATATTTATTCATAAGAGACATGGCGTCTCAGGACAGGACTTTTTTATTTTACTGTACAACCAAACCAAACCTTATGTTCAATATTGTATTTAATGGTTTTTCGTCAATTTTTGTTTGGAATCTTTCTCTCAATATAACTTAATCGACGTTATTGCGGACTAAATTGTGTTAGGTTAGGTTAGGTTACGCTTAGGTTAGGTGAAGTTAAATTAGCGTTGGTTAGGTTAGATTATATTAGGTCAGGTTAGGTTCTTAGTCTTTTAGAGCTTCACTAGAATATCCCGTCAACCAAATCGGTATAGGACCTTTTTTATGGTTGCTTTTGGGCTTTATATTTTCATGGGTTTTGCAAAATTAAAAAAAATAGTATTGAAAGAATTAAAATACGGATGTTGATTTTCGTTTGTTTTACTATATTTAAGAGATGATATAATAAAATGTTCTAAAGAAGGTTTTCGGAGAGAGTAGGTTTTTCTCAGTGCAAGAAAAGGTAATTGGTTTTAAAAGGGTATTTTAAAGGGTATTGTGATCATACCCTAACATACCCTCGACGTATCTCAACGTATGAGGATATATATCTTTTTGATTAGGTTAGGTTAAATTTTATTTGTATGGCTAGGTTCGGTTAGGTTTAAGGTCAGTGTGGTTTGGTTAGGTTAAGTTTGCAGGACCTGGTTTGGTTAGGTTAAGTTTGCAGGACTTGGTTTGGTTAGATTAAGTTTGCAGGACCTGGTTAGGTTAGGTTAAGTTTGCAGGATCTGGTTTGGTTAGGTTAAGGTTGCAGGACCTGGTTAGGTTAGGTTAAGTTTGCAGGATCTGGTTTGGTAGGTTAAGGTTGCAGGACCTGGTTAGGTTAGGTTAAGTTTGCAGGACCTGGTTTGGTTAGGTTAAATTTGCAGGACCTGGTTTGGTTTAGTTTCGTTACATCAGTAAGGTTAAGTTTGACTAATCAGAGTCCGTTATGATTTAGCTTAGTTAAGTTAGTTTATATTTAGTTAAGGTTATGTCAGGTTAGGTTAAGATGACAAAACTACATATTTAATGAGAAAGAGAATATTACATTTAATTCATAATAGTGGTTTTCAACCGTGCGGTGCCGCAGGTGCCTTCTGAGGGTGCCGCTAAATTTTATAACAATGATGAAAATAAGTAATTGAAAATTGAAAACATGCTGAAGATATTAAAATTTCAAATGGAACAAAATATTCGCCATTTATTACATCCATTCGGAGACTGTATAACGGGTGTTGGAGGGGGGGGGGGGGGATTGGGTGTTGAACAGTGGGAGCCGAATAATCCTCCGGGGTGCCGGGAAAGAAGAACAAATGGCATTAGGGTGCCTTGAGACAGGAAAACTTGGAAACCACCGTTTTTTAAAAGATAGAACAAAACTATAATGGAATTTGCCTCAAAATAGTTTCAAGAAGGATTTGATTTAACTGAAGTGTCGCGCAGCACCATAACGAATCAACCAACGGACGAAAATTTCGTTTTCTATAACTTTAAAAGTTTCTGTCTTTTGTTTTATCATTTAATCATTCACTCATTCAGTGTTCAAAAAACTGCTTACAAAAATAAAAAAAATATCGAGTTACATCTATTTTAATAAAGTTATGAGGCTTTCACAAACTTTAAAGCCATGTTCCTCAAAACTTTGTTTTGGCACATCTTCGTCACTGGGCCGCGCGACGCCTCAATTTTGTTATCCACGAAACTTAAAATTGTTGTTTTTGTAAATGAAGATTAGAGAAAGTTATACCGTAGGTTAGGTTAGATTATAGGTAAACTTTGGTTAAGCTACAATGGGTCATATTTGGTTAGGTTAGGTTATAGGTAAAGTTGGGTTAGGTTAGATTAGATCATATTTGGTTAGGGTAGGATAAATAATTTTGATTTTTGTCGTCTTTGTTTGCACAAGGCCAAAATCTTTTCGGGAAAATCTTTGCATCCCCCAAAATTTCTCATCATCCCAAGAATTTGGGCCTTGGTTAAAATTACCGTCTTGCAGAAGAGTTTGAGCTCCATGAGGAATTATCACGGATAAGCGTCATTTATAGTCAGAATTGGTGGGACAGAGGGACAGACTAGGTCTGAGACACCCTACATCGAAAAAACTAAACATACACTACGTCAATCAATCAATCAATCAATCAATCAATCAATATATATATACTGTACAGTATATGGCATTTAGAAAAGGTCACTCTTCCGAAGGTTTCTCCTGCCGATACAATTCTTAATGAGACCCAAACGTCTGAAGTTCGTCAGAGTGTATCGTAGACGCCACAAATTCTCGTTATTAACAGAAATCTGTGCTGAAGAAGATTATCTAAGTGTCTATGTCAAGTCTCGACAAGAGACGCCTCGTCAAATCACATTTATCAACAACGTTGACACAACGGTCAACCTCTAGAAAACACACCTACGATATTGTCAGCAGACTTCAAGAAAATTAACCAAGTATAATAACAGTTGAATTTTTAAACCAGTTTTCCAACAACCACCGATAGGCCTTCAACGCCCTTCACATACTTTAACCCGATGTTTGTAGACTTTCTTTTCTCGGCTTACCTCAGCGACCTCAGTCAAAAATACCATTATAAAATTTTACACATGTACAAATACTCCGTTTTCTTTGCGTCTGGACGTAGAACTTGTATTGTGTCATTTATCGAGCTACCAATTTAAATAAACAATCAATTACTGGTGTACGGATTAATGTAATTTATTGTCTGTTGTTGTATTTAACATCGTGTTTTTTTTACTGACAATTAATCATAACATGCCAAGCCAATTGTAATTATGATTAATAACTACTGCATTTTGTATTGTATGTACCATACTGAATTTGTCATTGCAGTATTAAATTTGTTAATTAAAGGAAAAGGCTAGGCAGTCCCTCGAAGCTACGTTGATTTATTAAAATGTCTTTAAGAGAAAATGGAACCAAGAAAATTCTTTAAAGTCTTACGTTGGTTAAATGTGCCCCCCCCCCCACCTCATTCCCCAAAATAGGTAACTAAAACCCCATATTAAAAACATTTTCAATTACCTCTTTGTATATATTCTTTTTCCTTGTTAAATCAACGGTGTTCCCAAACATATAACTATTACCACGTCAACCCACTTAAAGATAAATTACCGCAGCCTATACAAATATATTATCTGAACTCGCCTTAATAAGGTTGCCACTTTATATATATATATATATATATATATATTATATTATTATATATAATATATATCTATATACTATTATATATTGCAACACTTGTTAGACATTTTTTATTTAAACTAAAGATTTTCAAAGATGATACCAAAGCACAACATAACATATTGAGTCGCATATTCTGATTCAGTTATTAATAACCTGAGAAGACCATTTTATATATATATATATATTATATATATATATTATATATATATATATATATATACACCCGTACCGTTAGCATACAACTATTAAGATAATTAAATTTTATTAATTACTAATTAAATTTTGTTTCATTGGTATAGTTTAGCTAATAATAATAATAATAATAATAATAATAATAATAATTAATTTTACAGTATTTATAAATTTAAAAGTTCTAAAATAATTCTAAAAATTCTATTTTACAATTTTTACACTTTAGAAGAAACTGTCGTAAGATATAGTCAGGAAACGCTTTTACAATTTCATGTTAAAAATGATGTAAAACTGGAGTAGATATACAGAGTGGTTATAAAAGATGTTCCCAGAAATAACGGGTCAAATAATTTTTTTTTTTTTTAGAAAAACTTTTTGGATTACCCTGTATATTATTTGAAGTTAGACTTATAATATTAAATATTAAAAAAACATTAAATTTAATAATAATAATAATAATAATAATGTTTGGGACTTTTTAACTTCTTTCGTAAGGGCAAATATCACGTGACGGAGGAGACCTACAGCTTTACGTCATATCCGAATCATCTAAAGGTGACTACATAATCTGATCGCGGAAGGGTGTTATCCGTCCAACAACTAAGCAGACCCAGCGTCACTAATCAAAAGGGGAGCAGTATTGCGACGTGGCCACGAAGTAACCCACAAAAATAATGTTTATTCACTGAAAGAATTTTGAATTTTTACAATATTTTACACTGTAAATTTTATCTTTAAGATGTATTTACAGTTTACAAAAGTTACAGTCTGGAGGAAAAATGAATTTGAGGTTTAAACTGTAAATTTTTATGTGTTTATCAATACTTATTGTATGTTACTGTATGCTATTGTATATATTATTATGTACATATATCGTACGTCAGCGTTTGTAGCTCAGTGGTAACACCATTTCCCTATACGCGAAGTGAAGACGCTGATGTCGGGGTTCGACTCTGGATGCTGCTGGTAATAATAATAATTCAGGAGTTATAGAAATGGGTTGCGTGAGTTGGCCTGAGCGGTGTGCCAGTTTCTGGCCCTCCCGACTTATTATTATTTATATATATATATATTATATTATGTTATATTATGAATCCTTAGTGCTTTCTGGGTAATTACGCATATATATATATATATATATATATATATATATATATATATATATAATATATATACAAGGTGGCGCAAAAGTCGCGTATCATAGGAATTTTCAGTGTTGATTATAATATTATTTTTCCTTTTAGGTAGGGGATGGCTGCGAAATTAATAATTGTTAACAAATTAACAAAATCGATTTGTTGTACCTGGTATTCCGTACCTTAAAACCAAGCTCATCCTCTCGTCTATTGTTAATTTCGTAGCCATCCCTACCTAAAAGAAAAAAAAATAATATAGTCAACACTGGAAATTCCTATGATGCGCGACTTTTTTACCATCCTGTATATGACTTACGACACAGAGTCCTTCATCTTAAATGTTGTTTGCATTTAGACAAAAGTACTGAGAGCAGAGTGAACTCTTGCAAACAAGTGTTGAGCCACAACTTGGCCTGTCTTCTGGGGTCAGTGCCCAGCATATGGCCATCACACCAAATCTGAAACCAAACACAGTTCGTTTATAATCATTTAATTGTATAAAATATTAATACTTAAATCAATATATTGAAGTAAATGTTAATAAGAATATATACGAAGGTAATTCAATAAGTATCCGCACTTTTTATTTTCACAATTTTATTTTCACATCTGATAGATTATAAACACCGCTTCTCACATAGTCTCCTGTTTCGCAGTGCACTTAGTCCAGCGATCTACAAGCTTCCTAATGCCATCACAAAAGAATGTTTTTGGCTGTGTGCGAGCCAATCATGCACCGCCTCCTTCAGGTCATCATCGCCTTGGAATCGCTGACCTCTCAAAGCGTCTTTTAGTGGTCCAAACGGGTAAAAATCCGAAGGTGCCAGGTCTGGACTGTAGGCTGGATGGTCGAGAACTTCAAATTTAAGTTCTTGAAGGCATTTTCTAGTCTGTGCAGCGGTATGAGGGCGCGCATTGTCGTGAATAACACCTTCCGACAATCTCCCTTTCCGTTTTGTGCGAATTGCTTGTTTTAACTCATTCCGAGTTATGTTATGCTAACACTGTTTGGGAATACACGAGACCCTGTCCTTGAACATTATCTAGAGCGTGGAACTACAGTAACAAGTGCATCGTATTCTGACATGCTTCGGAATGAGTTAAAGCAAGCAATTCGCACGAAACGGAGAGGGAGGTTGTCGGAAGGTGTTATTCTGTTACACGACAATGCGCGCCCTCATGCCGCTGCACAGACTAGAAAATGCCTTCAAGAACTTAAATTTGAAGTTCTCGACCATCCATCCTACAGTCCAGACCTGACACTTTCGGATTTTTACCTGTTTGGACCACTAAAAGACGCTTTGAGAGGTCAGCGATTCCAAGGCGATGATGACCTGAAGGAGGCGGTGCATGACTGGCTACGCACACAGCCAAAAACATTCTTTTGTGATGGCATTAGGAAGCTTGTAGATCGCTGGACTAAGTGTATTGAGAACCAGGGAGACTATGTTGAGAAGTGATGTGTTTATAATCTATCAGATGTGAAAATAAAATTGTGAAAATAAAAAGTGCGGATACTTATTGAATTATCCTCGTATGTATAAAAAAACCTTGGTTTGTTTGGAATTGTTCATTCTGACGGAGGTCAAGCTTGTCACTCCATCTTAAACCCACAGTTTAACGTGGAATCCAAACCACGCCCCACCACGGGCTGTCAGAAATTACAAAGTCCCCGCCCGGACTCGATCTCACGACCTCCCGATCAGCGGCCTAGCGTCTTAACCACAAGGCTTCCCAGGGTACCCATTTATCTACCAGCCAACTTTTTTATTGTGTGAATGGATGAACAGCTGGGTTTTGTTGCGCGCCGCCTGCCGTCACCGGGTCTCGATCCCGGGTCCGATGGATTCGTAGTCAGCGATGCTGACCACTACACTACCGAGGCGCATATATATATATATTATATATATAATATATATATATATATATATATATATATATATATTATAGTGTTCTAAACTTACGTAGTAAACTTTGTATGAAGGCAATATCTTAACAAAAATTTTGCGATATTTGATAATTTTATTTCAAAAAGGGCAACAATAAGAAAAACAACAATAATTGTTTATTTTAGATGTTCAAAGTGTCTTCCTTCAATTTGAACACGTTGTTCACGACGTCCGACTTCTGATCGGCAGACATATAAAAGTTTACTAGATAATTTTTAGAAGTATATACAGTATATTTTATATATAAAAAGGATGAACAACGCCCGCGTCACCATTCGGAAGATTTGATATAATTTTATAGTATTTTTTTTTTTTTTTACTAATTTTTTATATTAAATTTTCATAACGTTGACGTCGGAGTTGATCAACCTTTTTATCCCTAAATTCAGGTTCTTTAGGAACACCCCTTTCTCTACAATTATATATATATATATAATATATATATATATATTCTTATTTACTATAAATGTTTAAACCATCTTCATGCTCCTGACTGATTAACACCGTTCCCCTAAGGCTAAGCGAAATGAAGACACTGAGGTCGGGAGTTCGACACCCAGTGGTGCTGGTAATAATAATTAATAATCCATGCGGGAATTAGGACAATGAGTCGAATTAGTTGGTCTAAGCGTTGCGCTAATTTCTGTACCTCCTCATTGCGTATTTGACTGTTTGAAGAAAATGTTAAGACTAAAAGAGAGGTTAAATGAAGATTTTATAGTTACTTACAGATCATCTGGACAACTATGGGGTTGAGAAAGCCTGTACCCATCTCTTAAGTAGGCAGCCATTTCAAAAGGATCGATTTCTATATAGGGTTGTTGAGCCGATGTCATCAATTCCCACAACAGGACTCCGAACATCCACTGAAAAGGTGTTTGAAAGGTCATAATTATTTATTCATTCTTTCATTTATTATTTGTTCATTATTCATTTATTATTCATTTATTAAATATTATCTTGGTCTAGTTCTGTTCGACTAAAATGTAAAAGGTCTCAGTGCACTATAAGCGTATATTGCTTCATTTATCGCCTTATAAAGGGTGATCCAGAGAAATGGGACCCAAAAGAAACCCTGTAACTCTTAAAGTATAAGTCCTTTTATAAAATCATACGCATCATTCTAAAGAGGATAGTTACAAGTTTGTACAGGATTGTATAGGTTTTGACAATACAAGACAAGATAAGATACAAAACAAAATAAAAGCATGGCAGTTTTGCGTCAAACGTTTCCAGGCGAGTTAATCTCAAGATTTGGAGACGTTGAATGGCCGCAAGGTCCCGGATTTTTCTCCCTTAGATTATTATCTCTGGGGATATTTAAAGAGTAGGGTCTACAGAAATAACCCAACGACCTTGCAAGAATTGAAGGCCGCCATCACAAATGAGATAAGGCCATACCACCGCACACTCTTGCAAAAGTGATGCAGAACTTACGAAGCGAGAACACTGGAATGCTTGGCAACTAATGGAGCACATTTGAAAGGAGTCATTTTTAAAAAATAAATATTTCATAATAAACTTGTAACTCTACTCTTTCGAATGATATATAGTTTTTATGAAAGGAATTAAATATTAAGAATATTTGGCTTTTTTTTATGGGTCCCATTTATCTGGATCACCCTAGTTATGCGATATAATAATCGTGTTTTTTTCATAACAAAAAAATTTATTCTCGCGTAATAATTGCCATGGCAACGGGCTGAGGCTTAAATATATTATATAGGCTAAGCTGAAACTGACATTAGCATATGTATATTTTTGATAACTTCTGTCAACAGTTCCACCCGAATCGTTCATTCAGACGAAACTCAAGATTGTTGACGGGGGTAGGGGTCCTTGGGAGACCTACGGTTGAACATGGAATCCTAACCATGACCCCGAAAAGAAACGTTTAAATCGCTCAAATCTCGAACCATAAAGTCGAAACCAGGGCTCGAACCTGCGTCCTTCAGATTTGCAGTCCACTAGGTTACTGAAACGTAATGATGGGATCGTTTAATCTCTTTCGCAACATCTAAGGACATATGACGGATGGGACCTACAGCTTTATGTGGGATCCGAACCACTGGTCGCTATATAATCTAGACGCAGAGGACGGTCTCCCATCCAACTACTATTCAAACCCATTGTCACCTAACTTCGCTGATCAACGAAAAGCAGTGTTACGACACTGGCCACGACGTAGCCCCGTTATATATATATATATATATATATATATATATATATATGCGCCTCGGTGGTGTAGTGGTTAGCATCGCTGACTACGAATCCAACGGCCCAAGGATTGAGAACCGGTGACGGCAGGCGGCGCGTAGCAAAACCCAGCTGTTCATCCTTCCACACAATAAAAATTGGTTTGTAGATAAATGGGTACCTCGGGTAGCCTAGTGGTTAAGTCGCTGGGCTGCTGATCGGGAGGTCGTGAGATCGAGTCCGGGCAAGGCCTTTGTAGTTTCTGACCGCCCGTGTGGGTCGTAGTTCGGATTCCACGTTAAATGTAGGTCTAAGGTAGAGCAACAAGTTTGACCTTCGTCAGAATGAACAATTCGGGCAGAAGCAAAACCAAGGTTAACCAAGGTGAGTGTATTTGTAACTGAAACTTTATTTCTGTCTGAGTATAAACATCACACATTTAGAAGAAAATTTAACATAAAGATTCTTTTATCCCGCGCTACATCACTACTCTAAAACCATATCAGAGTAGAATTATGTTCTCTTCCCAATCTCGTTTATTCCCATTTTAGTCTTTGTCCAAGAACCAGAAAACCGAAAGTGGGAATCTCAAAGGAAGAAATTTTCAAATTGATCCTTTTCCATTCGCAGTGTAAGAATTCCCATTTTTTTAAATGTTCGTACAGAATACCCCGCTGGCGTACAATTGCGTCATTATTTTTCATTCTCTTTCCCAAATCAGGAAACTTTTTTTTTTTTTTATTAACCGGGAAGTCAGCATTTGAGCATTCCTACTTTCGGATTGGGAAAATAGGTTTGGAAATGTCGCCAAGTGGGGAAATAGTCTAAAGAAATTACTCACCACATCAGAAGCTGGAGAAAATCTATTGTAAAGAACAGCCTCAAGGCTAAGCCACTTGATTGGCCTATTTTCGTTGTCACCCAAGCAGTGATAATCTTGAGGGAAGAGGTCACGAGATAGGGCTGTGTCTGTTAGTTTAATTTCAAGATCCTTATCCACCCTGAAACGCGGTAAAATAATGGTATGACAAAAACTATTCGGTTTATCAAATTTTGTGTATTTTCATCAAACGCAAATATTCATGTTTTCATTTGTCGGAAATTGGTGTTACACTTTCCAACATTCTGTCTAACAGTTGTCACAACTTTGATCCTAAATAACAACATCTAATGACACGTGTTATGAAGTCTAAAGATCAGTTTTTAATTGATTAATTTATCGTGAAATTGATCTTTATTTTCTTACATGCAATTCCTCGTCGCAACATCCTTGTGCAAAATCTTCTGCAGATGAAGAAACATGAGTCCCTGGCACACTCCAATTGCCACTTGCACAGCGTCCCTCGTCAGTAGTTTCTTACCCTCGAAATTGACGCCCTTCTGCATATTTCCACGAAGGTATCTCGAATAGTTAAAGAAATAACGTTAAATTACGTTAAATTACTTTGTTAAATTAACGTTAACTTATATTTATGCGAACGGGCAAGTTAATTTAACTTAATTATATCTATAAATAAATAATGTCTGTTTAAGAAACGTTGTAGGACGTTTGTGGAAGATCCATGGAACGTTTGTGTAGAACGTTAAGAATTCGTTTGGAAAACGTTTATGAGATCGCGCGAGACGGTGGTGTCTGTTAGTTTGTAAAACGTTTGTAGAACTTCATGGAACGTTCATGGAACGTTTATAAACCCATTTATCAACGTTTATGAGAGTTTAGTAAATGTATACCTTTGTTTGCTGTGTATTTATTCTATTTTGTTATAGAGAATAATACACACACACACACACATACACACACATATATATATCCTTAGATAATGTTACTAAAAATGATCTTAAATTAATTATTAATGAACATTAATAATATATTTGATTTTTTCCTTCATTTAAATTTGGTTGTTCCGCGAGAGAAATATAAAATATAAAATATAAAATATAAAATAAAAATATAAAATGCGATATATGAAATATAAAATGAAAATATAAAATAATATATTTGCGTCTAAAATATGAATCGTAAAAATCAGTGCGGTTATAGCACTCGAAACGCGTTCATTCTTCTTACAATTTTAGATTCGTTTGTTCCTGATGGGGATACAGAAGGAGAGGTCTTCGAGGGTCTTGAGTGCAAACCCCTAATACCGAGAGAAGGTTCTGATGACGAAGTCCGGCCAATAGGAGACCTTCTCTCAAAACCAGTCGCGCTTGCGCAGAAGAAGAATCACCTTCGGGATAAAGACAACAAAATCATTATAGAAATATATAGATCAGTGATGCACAAACCCTGGCCCGCGGGCCAAATGTGTCCCCCACGGGTCTTTTCAGTGGCCCCACGGGTCTTTTCAATTCAACGAAAAGTTAGAATATAAAAGTGACCCAATTTATGACTTAGATGGAAAGTAAGTAGGCTAATACATTTAGTTATTTTCTTCGCTTGGCCCCACATCAAAAAGTTTGTGCACCACTGATATAGATTAATTCCTTTTACTTTTATGTTAATATAATTTAACGGGATACAACATAGCCATGTGATTACACCGCTTCTGCGAGATCAGCGAAGTTAAACGATACTAGGTCTATTCAGCAGTCTGACGGGTGACCGCCATCTGTGTTCGGATGATGTAGTGACTCGTAGTTAGGATTCCACGTTAAGCTATAGGTTCCCTCTGTCATATGACGCCTTCCCTTGCCTAGTAGTAGTAGTAGTAGTAGTAGTAGTATCATGCATTTAAACAACAACAACAGTACCTAACCTGGTTTAGCCTAACTCAAATTAATCTACCATAAATCTATAATAATAAAAGGACGTGTGTGTGTGTGTGTGTGTGTGTGTGTGTGTGTGTGTGTGTTCCAGCCATAACTCCAAAATGGAAGCAGTTACAAACATGAAACTTCACACACATATTGATTAGGTCCCCAGGTTGTGCACCTGGGTGTTAATAAATTAAATAATTAAAACTACTGGGCCCGAAGGCCCCAGCACCGCGATAAAACTACAGAAAAGAATGCAGACGTGAAAATCTTGAGCTTCACATTGTGTCAAGATTTGTGAATCTTAAGATTTTCATGATTATAGTTTTACTGACCAAATAATTGAACCCCCAATTACTGTCGGTTCAATTATTTGGTCAATAAAACTAGAGAAAAGAACGCAGTCATGAAAATCTTGAGCTTCACATTGCCGCCCGTAATAATAATCTATAATAATAAAAGGACGTGTGTGTGTGTGTGTGTGTGTGTGTGTGTGTTTCAGCCATAACTCCAAAATGGAAGCAGTTACAAACATGAAACGTCACACACATATTAATTAGGTCCCCAGGTTGTGCACCTGGGTGTTAATAAATTAAAAATTACATACTGGGCCCGAAGGCCCCAGCACCGCGATAAAACTACAGAAAAGAATGCAGCCGTGAAAATCTTGAGCTTCACATTGTGTCAAGATTTGTGAATCTTAAGATTTTCATGATTATAGTTTTACTGACCAAATAATTGAACCCCAATTACTGTCGGTTCAATTATTTGGTCAATAAAACTAGAGAAAAGAACGCAGTCATGAAAATCTTGAGCTTCACATTGCCGCCCGTAATAATAATCTATAATAATAAAAGGACGTGTGTGTGTGTGTGTGTGTGTGTGTGTGTGTTTCAGCCATAACTCCAAAATGGAAGCAGTTACAAACATGAAACGTCACACACATATTAATTAGGTCCCCAGGTTGTGCACCTGGGTGTTAATAAATTAAATAATTAATTTAAAAAAAATAAATGACGTCATCAAGATCATTACGTCATTACGTATATATATATATATATATATATCTCAAAACATATGGTAAAATTATTGAATACCGATTAGGTTTATTGAATGCCCGGTTAGGTCAACTGTACTGAATGTACACCCATGACGATTGGTTAGGTTAAGTCGTGATATTTTTGTTAAAACGCGGGATATTTTGCTACCCGCACGAAGGGCGGGTTCTCTACTAGTATATAGTAAATTACTTAAACATAATTTTACTTAAAATTGTTTCCTTAATTTATTAAATTAAATCACAAATAAAAGTAAAATCAGCATTTTCATATTTTTTTTCCATACCTGAAACAGTTTTTACGAGAACATTCAGGGCCTTCTGCGTTAGAGGATCGTGGCAAAGCCCTTGGTAAACTCTCCCAAAAGTTCCTTCCTGAAGGGGGTCTCCAACCACAACCTAAATTTATTATTATTATTATTATTTTATATTTACTACAGAAAGTTATGATTCAGTGTATTTTTTGCTTAGTGGAGAGAGAGAGAGAGAGAGAGAGAGAGAGAGAGAGAGTTACAAGGAGTTACAAGGAAAAGAAGAACCTCAAAAGGCCTTGCGGCCCATACAGAGGAGGTACCAATGGCAACGGGTGCCAGGGAAAATTTTCTACACTCAAATAGTGTGCAAGATTTGGTCTAACCTTTTCTTGAAATGATCCACAGAGGAACTGTTCACAACTTCTGAAGGTAAACTGTTCCACGTGTCACAGATCTTATACGTAAAGTAATTCCCATACACACTAGTCCTAAGCCGTTTCAAATCCAACTTCCAACCATTGTTGCGAGTTGGATTATCATTTAAACTAAACATACTTCTAAAATCGACATCGTTGAACCCGCGTAAGAGCTTGAAAACCTCGATGAGTTGACCGCGCAGCCTTCAAGTTTCCAGCGAAAACAAGTCCAGGGCGCGTAAGCGTCGATTGTAGCCCATACGCCTAACGGAAGGGATTAACTTTGTGGCCCTCGCCTGCACTCGCTCCAGCATCTCAATATCTTTCCTGAGGGTGGGCGACCAGAACTGCACAGCATACTCCAGGTGCGGCCGAACCAAGGAATTGTACAGAGAGAGCACAATCTCCTTGTTCCGGAACTGAAATTGCCTCCTGATATAATCCAACAGCTTCTGGGCTTTCTTTTCCACCTCTACGCACTGTTTCGTAAACTTAAGGTCGTGCTAATTAGCACACCCAAGTCCTTTTCCAAATCAGTCGCCTCGATATTACTCCCCAACATCGAGTAGTCCGACTTGGGATTGGCGTAGCCAATGTGCATCACTTTGCATTTACCCAAGTTAAACGGCATTTGCCATTTTTCGGACCACTCTCCTATTCTACCTAGGTCCGCACGCAGTTGCTCGATTGCTTCGGGCGTCCCAACATTGGCCCCAAGCTTGGTGTCATCAGCGAATTTGGCGATCCGACTGACGATGCCACCGTCGATATCATTTATGTAAATGATAAACAACAGTGGTCTCAAAACGGAACCATGAGGAACCTCACTAGTGTAGTGACCGAGAGAGAGAGAGAGAGAGAGAGAGAGAGAGAGAGAGAGAGAGAGATGGTGAAAGGGGGCCAATGACAATCCCGGTGCTCGTAATCATCTTCGTGGATCTGTCAGTCATCTCGAACCATCGGATGAAATCATGAATAAATTTACGAATGAATTCGCGAATGAACTCACGAATAATTTGCGAATGAACTCGCGAAAAAGTCGTGAATGAACTCACAAAAAAAAAATTCACTAATTAACTCAGGAATGAACTCACCCTCCAGCGGTCCACAGTCAGCTGTTTTATCCTCTCCGATGGATCATTTTGCCTCGGATCTCTCCACGAATTCTGAAATGGATAAATATGGGTAAATTTAATCCTAGATTTTAAGTTTAGGGTCATAAAGGGGTGTATTAGAATGGTGTATTAATGGCCATATATATTATGGCCTTTTTTGCGAAATCGGCGATTTGGCAAAAAAAGGCCGATTTAGGTTAATTGAATGCCGGTTAGGTCAACTGTCTGCCCTTGACGACTGGTTAGGTTAAGTCGTGACATTTTCGTTAAACAACGAAAATATCACGACTTAACCTTTTGCAAAAAGGCCGATTTCGCAAAAAGGCCGTAACATACAGTTACAGCAATTGCGGATACTTGTGGTTTTTGGTCCAGTTTGTGTAGAGCAAGCCTATGGTAGTACGAGTGTGACCATGATTGATTGATTGACACAGGTAAACACAAACTTACGATGAATCTTGCTCCTGAAGAATCATGCACCAGGAGTGATAACAACTAAGGGTGTCTGCAATACAAACTAACGAAAATTGCAATCAATTGAATACGATTATAGAATATGGATCTTTTATGGACTAAATTTACTAACGCGGAACATTGTCGCTTTCAATGATGATGAACCACGTACGAAAGCCTCGTCAATACTTTAACCCCCTATTTACTTGGCAATGCTGCTGCGAGCTGCTCGTACCTTGAAATGGGTGTATGGGGGGAATGGTGCTCTATTTGAGATGTTTAAGTCTTTATACTTCCACTTAAACTATGAATACATCGATGATTTATATTATATATATATATATATATATATATATATATATATATATATATATATATATATATATATATTAAATAACTCGCAGAAACAAATGAAACATCTGCTCCGATTACTTTCCTTGAAGAGGAGTTCAAATAAATTCGAAAGTACTAGGAGTGAATGTTTCACTTACTTTTTCCTGCGAGTTATGTCAGTATAAAGAAGTTCACGCATTTAATGTGAATATCAGCCATATATATATATATATATATATATATATATATAGATTTGTATTGTATACACATGTTAAATCTAATTATGAGTTTACTTGCGAACGAAGTGAACTCGGACTGCACCAAGAATTTTGTGACAATCTCGAGTTGAAGAGGGAATGGGACGGTGAGCAGCCCCCCTGGGAATGTCTTTGAGAGTAAAGGTGGGACAAGGGGGAACTTGCGTAGTGCAGGGACCCTACGAAGCTATTGTTTCCATTTCCCTGAGGATCAAGTGCCTGCAAAGTTCAGAGGTGTTGCAGGTAGGTTAGACGGGTAGATTAGGTTAATGAGTGGTGAGTAGATATTTAGGATTTTTAGTTAAAAAGCTGATGGTATTTCATTCATATGGGGGTTCTATACCAATTAAATGATTGGTGCCTTTATATATATATATATATATATATATATATATAAATTATATAAATATATAAACAAATGGTCAAATAACCCATGTTTAGACTCAAACCATATTTAAAATAATTATTATAATCAACATTGCTAATGGACATAAAATGCCAGTTGGTACCCGGATACCATGGAACCGTTCTACCGACGTTGTATTTGCGATATACTAAATGCCGAAGTCAGTCCAACGGATACTGGGTATCTTAAGGGTATTTAAAACTGGAAAGATATGAACGCTGCTCATAGCTCATAAAATGACATCACCACATGAAAAGATAATCCTTGATACCTCTCGAGTAGGTGAAGAAGGTGGTAGAGGAAATTTTTTCAGAGACGCGATTGTTGCGTAAGAGTTACTCCTCATGGAGGGGGCCACACCCCCTCCGCCGGGTATTCTCATGCCCTCCATAGTAGATGAGTTTCCGACTCCAAGGTAACTTGGACCACTGTAGTACCGACAGTTTAGAGATTGTCTGAAGGATATCATTAGGATTCCGTTTAGTGAAAACGATATTTTATAAGTAAACAGCGCTAATCTTAAGCAGTGTTAAATATCAATTAAGTCTCTAAACTTAATGGCTATATGTATCATTTAATGTATATTATTTGCCATCTCATGTCAACAGTTTCGCCAGAATTGTTGACATCATGGAATACCTCCTGTCAAACATGGAATTCAAACCCTGACTCCGCCAAGGAAGTCTCAGAAAAAATACCTCGATCCCTCAAATCTGAAATCACAAACTTCCACCCAAGATTCGAACTCACTAGGCTACCCAGGAAACTATATATACAAAATGGACCTATACTCATTACGTCAACGAAATATTTTATTTCCATTAATAAACTAACTTAACTTCACCTAACTTAAATAAGCCTAATTTAACCAAACCTAACTTAGGACCTTTTCCGTTCTATGGGCATTATTGAAATGAGAGAAATTAATATTTTTTAAACTTATTTTAATTTTTTATTAATAATGAGTCCATTTTGAATAGGAGAAATTTAATTTCTTTAATTTAACAGCTTTGAACATAAATAAAAACAAAAAATATTTGTCGTTTCTTCAAAAATTTGACGGTAATTTGCGTTGAAAATTGCACGTAGACTATAGGCCATCTAATTCTTAGTTCGAATAATTTTTTTAATTTACCTTATTAATCTAGGTTTGGGATTTAATTTATTGACTGCCCGGTTAGGTCAACTGTACGCCCTTGACGATTGGTTCGGTTAAATCGTGATATTTTCGTTTAAACTAACGAAAATATTACGACTTAACCTAACCAATCATCAAGGGCGTACAGTTGACCTAACCGGGCATTCAGTTGACCTAACCGGGCATTCAGTTGACCTAACCGGGTATTTAGTTGACCTAACCGGGCATTTAATTAACCTAACTTACTGTAGAAAGTTAAAATAAGTGTAAAAAAATATTAATTTCTCTCATTTCAATGGTGCTCATAGAACGGAAAAGGTCCCTAACTTAATCTGACCCACAATACTTTGTTGATTAAATGTCAGGTCAAGAGAATAATTATTTCCCACTCAGTGTTATTTTCATTCTCATTCACGGTTTGCAAATGAGAATGCATAAAATGAGAAATTTAGATTTCAGAAAAGCGTTTCTTCATTTGAACGAGAATATTACATCCATTCGCGGTAAAGGCGCCAAATGACAATCGCTAGTATTTCCTAACTGAATTTAACCTAACCTAAAACTAGCATAACCTACTCTAACCTAAACTCATAACCTAAAACCTAACTGCATAACCTACTCTAACCTAACCTAACCTGAACCGAATTGGGAAAGCTGTGGATGAGATCAAGGATAGTATGGAAGGCGAATAGATAGATTTGAGAATTACCTCCTGAGATTCTCATTCTTGGGCGCCGAATGAAATTGGAATCACACTGAGTGGAACGATACTTACCCAAAAGAATGACATTAGTTAAGTAGAGAATGTACTTAGTATATATATAAGGCGCTCCGGACCACAAGCTGCCAAGCACCAAAATTAAAAACAGAGAAAAATGCAGTTAAAGTTTGTCAACTTGCAAAATGCCATAACTTTTGAACCAATAACGATATTTGATTGATTTCGACCATACGTACAGGTCCACAATCTGCTCCCTGATTCACCCATGGGATAGAGGAAGTGACTCAC
The DNA here is from genome assembly GCA_023014485.1 of Bathynomus jamesi. NCBI lineage: Eukaryota > Metazoa > Arthropoda > Malacostraca > Isopoda > Cirolanidae > Bathynomus > Bathynomus jamesi. The sequence goes on from JAJOZX010002097.1 coordinate 283,356, forward strand.
CCACGGGATAGAGGAAGGGTGGGGGAATATAGTGGTATAAATAACTCAATTCTGACCCCACTGGCGCTTGGCAGGTTGTGGTCCGGAGCGCCTCATATATACCTTGGTTACCTTGGTTTTGCTTCCGGCCAAATTGTTCTTCTGACAAAAGTCAAGCTTGTTGCCTTACTCTACCTTAGACCTATAGCTTAACGTGGAATCCGAACCACCACCCACCACGGATGATCAGAAATTACAAACTCCTCGCCCGGACTCGATCTCACTACCTCCCGATCAGCAGCTCATTTCATTGAGACTAATTACCTAATCTAACCTAGCCTAACCTAGCGTGACTTAAACGGGCCTTCTTACTAAGATAAGCTAAGCTAACACAAGGAACGCGTATCGATAAAATGTCATACAAAAAGCGCCTATAAACATGAATTTCGGTCCATAAAGATGCTATTATTAGTTTCCGGTAAAAATTATTTACAATACAAATGTCAGCCCAACATAACGAACGCAACTTTCATTAATAATGAAGCCTATATTTCCGTTCCAAGAACGTGATTACTATTTCCGTTCCAAGAACGTGATTACTACGTTATTCAAAAGAAAACGTTTCCTTTTTTACATTCATTAATGCATAACAACCGTTATAATTTATAAAAATTAAAATCTCAAATTTTGAATCGAGATTAATTTATTTCAAGTTTTCTATGATAGTAAAGGCGATTAAATTTTATAATTTGATGCAACTTTTATAATTATAATTTATAAGTTTCAAAGAAAAAAATAAGTTAAAAATACAAATTATCCCTAATATTGAATAATAACCTTTTGGTTGAACTTTAGAATGCTGATAGAATAATAAAATAGGGATACTATTAAAAAATAAAAAAATAAATAATGAAAACGTGAAAATTTAAAAACAGAATAACAGAAAACGAAGAAAAAAGGGTAAACACTAGAAAAAAAATCTTAAAATCCAATAATAATTAATAGTCACTGAAGCAGATCAATTATAATTAACTCTTCAAACCATTTCAGATACTGGTACTTGTGGGTTATCTGTCGCCACTTTTTAATATTTTTTTTATTTATTTATTTTTATATATTAAGAGAAGAGGATTCTTTATACTGTACGGCATTGACGATTGGTTAGGTTAAGTCGTGCTAGTTTGGTTAAATACCGTTTTATTTAACCAAACTAGCACGACTTAACCTAACGAATCGTCAATGCCGTACAGTATAAAGAATCCTCTTCTCTTAATATATAAAAATAACTAAATAAAAAAAATATTAAAAAGTTTTTATTTAACAAACTAGCACGACTTAACCTAACCAATCGTCAATGCCGTACAGTATAAAGAATCCTCTTCTCTTAATATATAAAAATAAAAAATAAAAAAATATTAAAAAGTGGCGACAGATAACCCACAAGTACCCAGATACTTAATAAACAGTGATCAACACTTAATAAATTACATCTGTATCTTACCTCTCCTTCTCCCTCTTAACTTTGAGATAAATGAGAGCGGCAAGGGTAATTACAAGCACTGTGGCTGTACTGGCGATTCCCATGGCAACGAACAGAGACGGAGGTTGATATATGGATTCATTGCGCGGCAGAAAAGTTTCTATAACAAGATGGAAAGTGTTCATAAATTAACGACAAAATTACCGAATAATAAATTAATAATTAGTGAAATGAATTATTTTTTTACTTCGGGCTTCGTATGAAGGTTGGGATGCAATGGGGGGGGGGGGGGGTAACAATATTTTATTTTTGATTTTTTGCAAAAAACATTGACCTTTTAAAAACCTGTTTTTTTTAAATGTTGTTCAAAAGTAATTTTATTCAAAATATAAACTCGAAACTAATCAAATAATACAAAAAAAAAGCATTGCTTTGCCAAATCTTTGGACCATATCAACTCTTACTTTTGAATATATATATATATACAGTGGTGGGCACCGTTAACCAAAAAGTTAACTTCGTTAACCGCTAATCCGTTAACCAAAAAGTTAACTTCGTTAACCGCTAATCCGTTAACCAAAAAGTTAACTTCGTTAACCGTTAATCCGTTAATTCGTTAAACATGTAACGGAAGTTACCGATAAACCGTTAACGTTAACTTTTATTATAAAAAAAATGAAAAACACAATATATATATATATAATTTAATTTTCCCTCTTCTCGTTCTCCATTTTGTCCATGAGATGCATGTTGCCCTTCATGAAAATTAGCATATCAAAGTTTTCATCAGACAGGGATGATCTCTTGGCCCTCAGGATGTCCTTGCCCATAGAGAACAAACGCTCCATTGCAGCACTGGAGGGGATGGCTGTGTTGAACTTGATGAACAAGTCCACCAACACTTGCTCACCCAAGAAGGCAGCATCTGTCAGCAAGTCCTTGGAGTTGGTCTCCAGCCAGGTCTTGACCAAGTTCTGGGCCTTGCCCTTGAGTGACCTGTGGCTTCTGCTGCTCTCTTTTGTCTGGATGACAGCACTGAAGAAGTCATCCTCCTCCTCCTCGTTATTGCTGCCTCCACTGTTGCTGCCCACTTCGTTGGACTGCTGCTTCATGGCCTCCTCGACTGTACCCTCCATGCTTTTCCTCACCCTGGCGACCTTGGTGTTGTCATACTTGTCCAACCAGATGAGGCGAAACCTGGGATGGAAGGCAGCAGCCAGCTGGCATTCGTCATCCTCCAGGAGGGGCCCAAATGGCAAATCTTTCCGCCTGATTTTACAGTCGACCATGTTTTGCTCAAACCAATGCCATAAATAACTACCATATTTGGTAAGACACAAATTGTGGCGACGGAAACAAATATATCGCCTGATTTTGCACTGCGGAAATGGAAATTCGTTCATCACTATTAACAGTGGCGGATTAATTGCGCACCTGCTCAGCACTGAAAATAATAGAAACTTTTAAACGTTTATTTATGAAGTTTTTGGGTTAACGGACTTGAGTTAACGGAAGTTAAATGTAACGGAAGTTAATTAGTACGATAATGATTTTCAAAGTTAACTTAAAAGTTAAATCGTTAACGAAAAAGTTAACTTCGTTAATTAACGATTAACGGATTAACGGTTTGTGCCCAGCTTTGTGTATATATATATATATATATATAAGCAAACAACCACAAGGAAAAGGAAACACAAAGTCACGTGTTATTTTGTGATTCTAGTGCATATATATATATATATATATATATATATATATACACACACACACACACTATACACACTTTAATTAATAATTATCTCATAATGCTAAGACAAATAGTTGCTTTGCTAATGCAGTAGTAAGATGCTGAATAATTACTGTTGCATATTATGTGTATGTTTGTACATTGTACAATATACAGGGTGCCCACAATGTTCTGTTACTCCTGTGTTTTTTTCTAACACGCCATAGTTCTTTCCTGTTGAAGGTGAATGAAGTATACAACAGTGTGTAACTAAGTAATTATACCACCGAGGAAGGTGTTGTCAAGGAAGCTGCTAAGGAAGATGTCACGCCAAATATGGCGACAGATTATTCTCTGCCATGAGGCAGGCCCGTAGCCAAGGGGGGAGGCCAAGGGGGGTCAAAGCCCCGCCTGGAAAATAATATGCCCCCCTGGGAAAACCAACCGCAACGGCGTTCCATGCTACAAAAACGCCAAAGCCAACTTGTTTTACTTGCCTTTGAAAATAAGAGAACGAAGCAAATAGACATGTTTGAATTCCTAAAGAATTTCGCTAAAAAAAACTCGCCGCATACAGTTATTCTAAAATTAAAAAAACTTACAAAGACTTTTATTTACACTAAATTTAGACTAAATATTGTATTCTATAACCCAATATGCCTATCTATATGTATCGGTTTGATCATTTTTTTATTTAGCCTACGGTGTTTTACTTGTTATAGTTTTGAATGTAATTTTCTGCAGTATATTTCGATATTTACAAAAAATGACATTACATTTTTTCATTGTCCCCCCTGTCAATTTCTCCGCCCCTCCTACTGATTTGGTCTGGCTACGGCCCTGCCATGAGGGTGATGATCCTTACACCGATCCTCTGGACAGTTAAATATATTAAACCTGTTCACTTGAATGAATAAAAGAAATAACAGAGAACTGTAATTATCTTTATTCTACATATTTAAGTTATTTAAGTTATTCCTTTATTTAGGAATAAAGAACAATTGGAGAAAGGTTAACAAAACATTGGGAGTAACCTGTACTATTAATTTCGCTAAATACATTTATTAATTACATACCAAAGAAGTACTTTAATAGAACTTATCATAGTGTGGTTGTGATTTTGAATTATGACATATTTTCCTGTCTTTGATTGCTCCTAACTATTATTCTAGGGCCTAGGCGCAACATTAATTAATATACAATTTTTATAATTTGGTAACTCATGTTGTTTATTTTCCCTTGTGTTTTCGCAAATATTTTATTGGTTCTATACTTAGGTATCTATATTTGAAATGTAAAATATGCTAAAAATAGTTACCAACCCCATGCTGTAATCAATGCCGTGCCCTGGGGAGGTTTCCTGGTTGTCCGGAAACACCCCCTGAGATCATAAATTAATTACTATTATTATTATTATTATTATTATTATTATTATTATTATTATCCAGGTTGCCTGCTTCAGGTCAACACTCAGTTGGAGTGTTCAGGTCATATTATGTATCAGGCCTACACAAATAAGTTTTTTTTAAAAACCATGGACGTCACGAAGGTTCAGTTATGGAAATACCCACTTCTAAAACCCTGGGCACGCCCCTGTGTAATCATGTAGATGTAAGTTATCTTTAAAGATAATTTGTTATATATTTAAGCTGTACATACAGAATATTCTTGTTTTTACAACATATAACAAATAATTTATTGAAATTATATATTTATTTTCTATGTAAATGCATTTCCTATTGCATTGAGATGAAAAATCAATAACACTTATTTTTGCAACACCATACAAAGTGATCGTAAAGTCATGCTGCAACCTAAAGATGACTATACAGTAAACCCTCGTCCAACGCGTGTTTGTCTAGCGCGAATTTGCTTATACGCGGAAAAATAAACGCGAACAATTATTTTCCGAAAGGGAAAATTTGATTATACACGGTCCGCCAAACACGCTCTAATACAGTAGTAGTATGCGCGCTCTAGTGTTTACTCCTACACTCTCCAACACTCCCGCATCTCCCTCCCTCTCGCGTCCCCGCGCATCACCCTTTGTCTCAGTCCCGCTAATGCGTTAAGTTCAGTGAAGTTGTGTTGGATTGTTTTTGTCGTATTTTGCCGTTGTTTTGCTATTATCCTTAGACAGCAGTATGGCACCAAAACGTAAAGCATCTGCGAGTGATAGTGAAGAGAAGAAAAGTCGTAAGGTTATGACATTAGCCATAAAAAAAATAAAGATTCTGGATAAGTTGCGCGGTGGTATGAGCATAACATCACTTGGCCGCGAGTATCACGTGAATGAGTCTATCATACGCACCATCCGAAAGAGTGAAGAAAAGATACGTGCTATTTTCATTTATATTTTTGTTTATCATATGTAAATATCATTATGTTTATGATTTTATTATGTTCTTATTTCATATACAATATAGGTAGGGAAATTCATTATATGTGAATAAAAAATCTACGTATCTAAGTATTAATGGAGACTTTACGCGGCCGCGTTCACGTATCTCCATTTATCCCATAAGGTATTAAGTTTGTCCAACGCGGATTTACTTAACGCGCCGTTCTCGAGGAACCTAACCCCCCGGCGTTGGACGAGGGTTTACTGTAATTATGTTTCCGGATTACAACAATATAAAAAATACATACTTTATATGGTGCTATGGTGACTGGCTTTTGAACAACCACACATACATACACACACACACACACACACACACACACACACACACATATATATAATATATATATTATATATATATATATATATACATACTGTATATATTCAGGAGATAAAGTGGAAGTGACATCGGATTTTAGACAAGACGAACATTGCTCCACAAACGGGAGAGATGAATACAACAGAAGAGCTAAAATAAATTCGGATTTAGAGAAGTTATCTTGAAAAATGGAGTGTGGTGTGTGTGTGTGCGTGTTTGTGCAGATTGTAAAGTAAAAATGGTTGAAATACAATGCTTTAAAGGGAGTAATCTGCAACTACATATACATATGTTGGTTTACGTCGTCGTCGTCGTTGGCCTAGGCAAGCTACGGCTTGGGACCGTAGCGCATCTATCCGGTATAGGTTAACCTGGATGATGTAGCCATAAGCACTGCCGCTAGTTAAGTGCCAACCAGTGATTATCTCACTAGCCGTATTGAGTCCGTTAGGCGAAACTACGACAGTACCAAAGGTGGAAAATATAACCTTTGGTTTTCTATTATTTATTTGCAAAATGGACATGGTATTAAATTAAAATAAATATTTGAAATAAATAATTAACTGACAATTGTGATATATAATTAATTATGTTTACATACAATAAAATAATATAGTATACATAAAATTAGTATTAATGTGGTTCACAATTGAATTATAATGGGTAACTAATTTAAAATGAATTTATAACTATTCCGAAATTCAAGACGGTAAAATTAACATTTATCTTGAAACTAAAATAAGAGTATTCACTACACACTCCCCCACCAGAGAGGAAGTTCAAAGAGTTCCGAACGACACAGATTTCCGCTGAACCTTGTTGGTAGCTACTTGTACCTCACTTAAGGTTGATTCCAAAAACGCAGGCTTAAGACGATCGATAGAAACCTTGTCGATCTTGGAACCGCGCTGGATGAGAAATGATTTGCGCGTACGTCGGAGAACTTCATAGGGTCCGTCATATGGACATTGGAGAGGCCGTTTTGGGACAGGTACACGAACGAAAACGTGGGTGCAAGACTGGAGGGCTGGGGAAACAAAGATGTTCTGTTGGCTAGTCAATCGAGGGGGAACAGGCTGAAGGGACTGCATGTGAGAGGAAAGTGTTTGAGCGAATTCCGTAGGATCACATGACTTATCCCCTGCAGTGAAGTAGCCACCTGGTAGCCGCAGTGTTGTTCCATAGACTAGTTCAGCCGCTGTAGTCTTCAGATCACTCTTAAATGCAGAGCGAATACCAAGCAAAACGAGTGGAAGCTTATCCATCCAATGGGAGTCTTCGTGACACATAAGGGATGACTTCAGCTGGCGATGGAAGCGTTCGACGAGGCCGTTAGCTTGCGGATGATACGCACAGGTATGCGCATGTACTGTACCCAACAAGCTGGTAAACTTCTTCCAAAGCGAAGACTCAAATTGGCGACCTTGGTCAGTGATGACTTTTGTCGGCAATCCAAATCTTGATACCCATCCATGAAGAAAGGCTCTTGCAACAGTGTCCGCTTGGATATCAGGAAGTGGGATGGCTTCAGGCCATCTGGAAAAGCGGTCGAGACAGGTGAGCAGATAACGTTGGCCTTGAATCACTGGAAGAGGGCCAACAATGTCTACATGAATTACCTCAAATCGCTGGGATGGGGGCGGGAATGCGTCAAAGGGGGACCTGGTGTGCCTTTGGACTTTGGCACGCTGGCAGGCAAGGCACGTTTTGGTCCAATGTGTGACATCCTTCCGCATCGAGGGCCAAACAAAGCGAGAGGTAACCAGGTGTTGCGAAGCACGGATACCAGGATGGGAGGGCTTATGAAGATCCGTGAAGACTGTTTTCTGTGACATGGAGGGACATAAGGGCGAATAGCAGCTGTTGATACGTCGCAATAGAGGGGCACAGACAATCCTGGCATACTCATTTTCTTGAGGGAAAGTGAGTGAGTGGAGTCTTCTCTGAGCAGTTCTTGTAGTTCCGTATCCTTATCTTGATCTGTGCAATAGCATTCCACAGTGTAGAGCTGAGGGTAACAGAAGTAATCTCTATCTTGAAAGTGCATCCGCTGGAGTGTTCAAGACACCTTTGATGTGGCGGATATCTGTGGTAAATTGCGAGATATAATCGAGTTGCCTGATGACTCTGGGAGAGTGATTACAGCTGTTTTATTGAAGACAGTGATCAAAGGTTTGTGGTCGGTAAAAACACAAAACTCTCGGCCTTCAAGGAAATGTTGAAAATGCTTCACGTTTAAGTAAATAGCAAGAAGTTCACGTCCGAAAGCACTATAACGCGTTTGGGCTGGCTGCAGCTTTTTCGAGTAAAACGCGATGGGTGCTGTTGACCGTTAATGGTTTGTTCCAACACTCCACCGATCGCAACATCTGATGCATCGACCGTCAGAGTTAGGGGGGCATCACTGATAGGAAATGACAGAGACAATGCACTATTGATAGCATTTTTGGCATTGTCGAACGCCTGTAAAACTATCGCTACACCATACCAATTTCGTTACCTTGCGTTGTGTGTGATCATAGCGTGTAGAGGAGCAAGAAACACTGGCACAGTTTTTAATGAACTTGTGGTAATAATTTACCAAACCTAGAAACCGACGTAACTCACGCTGATTACTTGGCATAGGGTAATTTTTTATCACTTCACACTTGTCCTGAAGGGGGGTAATTCCGTGCTGCGAAATTCTGTGTGACCAAGAAATTCCAAGGTTGGCTGTGCAAACACACACTTAGATGCATTAATAGTAAACACCGTATTGTTCTAAGCGTTGAAAGAGGAGTGAAAGATGTTCCTTATGTTCCTCTTCCGTTGAGCTGGCCACAAGCAAATCACGATGTAGGCATAAACAAAGTCTAAGCCTCTGGTGACCTCATCTATAAACCTCTGAAAGGTTTGCGCAGCATTCCGTAGCCCGAACGGCATCTTCAAAATTCGAATAACCCAAATGGTGTACAAACTGCAGTCTTGGGAATATCCGAAGGCTCTACGGGAATGTGGTGGAAAGCCTTAACGAGATCTATTTTACTGAAGATAGATTTGCCGTGGAGAAGAGAAGTAAAGTCTTGGACATTTGGTACCGGATATCGGTCCGGGATGGTTGTCGAATTCAAAAACCGGTAATCCCCACATGGTCTCCAGTCTCCTGACTTCTTCTGGACCAGGTGTAGGGGAGAGGACCAACTGCTTTTGGAAGGTCTTATTATCCCAAGATCCAGCATAAGCTGGAATTCCGATTTGGCAGCTTTCAGTTTGTCCGGGGCAAGACGTCTGGGTTTCGCAAACACAGGGGGACCTTTTGTTGTAATGTGATGGGTAATGGTGTGCTTAATGGTATCACCCATCTGCATTGGTTGAAGAATTCCTGGATATCGCTGGAAAAGGCACTGGTACATGGAATTAGGGGGAACGAGGGAAAGTGCAGAGTTCGAGGCGTCCGGAAGGGCAACCTGTTTGGCAAGAACAGAAAGCAGTGTGGCCTGGTCGCATAAGCGTCGCTTGTCAAGATCCACCAGGAGTTTGAAATGCTGGAGGAAGTCAGCGCCGATTATGGGATGCCGCACTTGAGCACAAATGAAAATCCACTTGAAGGATCGGTGAAGGCCCAAGTTTAGTTCACGCGACTGAGTACCGTACGTGGGTATGCGTGAACCGTTAGCAGCGTATAGAGGCGGAGATTCCGAGTGCGTATGACCAGATTTTTGAGGGAATACACTGACTGACGCTCCGGTATCGACCAAGAAATTGATACCAGAGTTCCTGTCCTTTATGAATAACAGGTTGGCAGTGCGAGTACTAGACGCCATTAGGACTCGCTGCTGGGGTTTTCGACGAAAAATTGCAAGGGAGATGCACTTCCTAGCCTTCTTTCCAAATTTCGAGTGGTAGAAGCAGATCTTCCCGGAACTCGAACGATGCCTCTTCTTAAATCTTGACCGAGAATGGCTTCTTTGCCGTTGATTTTGTAGCAGAGAACAAACGTGGTTGAGTGTTGACTTAACTCTTTCACTTTCAACTCCAGTTCGATTGTGTGTTCACGTTGTTGACGGAGCTGTGTCAATCTCCACTACTTTGTCGGCAGTTTCTGCTAGTTTATCAACTGGAGTAGCAGGATCCATAGTGGCCAAGACACGCTGAGCTGATGGAGGAAGTTTCTGCAAGAACAACTGTCTAAAGATGTCCTTATCGAAGGTTTGTGCGCGTTCGCCTAGAGCGCACTGCATAGCCCTCAGCATTTGAGTGGGCTTACGGTCTCCAAGTTCTTCTTTTGAGATTAACTGATGTAGTTTCTCACGCTCGGAGACAGTGGTGCGGCGCAGGATGGCAGACTTCAGATCGTTGTACGGGTCCTCACTCGTGGAAGGAGATACGATGACGTCACGGACTTCAGAGATGATGCTCGCTGGTAGAGAGGACAAAACATGATCGTATTTCGTCCTGCTAGTGGTGATCCTTCCCAAGTTGAATTGTGATTCCACTTGGTGGAACCAAATAAATGGATCACCCGGCCAGAAGACGGGGAGCTTTACGCTCAAGTGGGAGATGGCACCAGCGTCGTCAGGCATCTTTCCTATGCTTGCTAACGTACAAGCAAGACGACAAGTTCCCAACGAAGGAGTGGAGGTTGAGACGAGCGCAGGCACAGAGCGTACGGGCAGGGGTGAGGGGCAGAGGGCACGAGCGACATTACAGTCTGGTCCTAGTCGCTCGGGTGAAGGGGGTGATGGGCACGAACGACGTTACAGTCTAGTCCTAGTCGCTCGGGTGAAGGGGGTGATGGGCACGAACGACATTACAGTCTAGTCCTAGTCGTTCGGGTGAAGGGGGTGATGGGCACGAACGACATTACAGTCTAATCCTAGTCGTTCGGGTAAAAGGGGTAATCCAGCTCCGGGGTCATCAATTGTTGGTTTACGTCGTCGTCGTCGTTGGCCTAGGCAAGCTACGGCTTGGGACCGTAGCGCATCTATCCGGTATAGGTTAACCTGGATGATGTAGCCATAAGCACTGCCGCTAGTTAAGTGCCAACCAGTGATTATCTCACTAGCCGTATTGAGTCCGTTAGGCGAAACTACGACAGTACCAAAGGTGGAAAATATAACCTTTGGTTTTCTATTGTTGTTTGTTTGTTTTTTCTGTTTAAGGTGCTTTCAACCCTGCTGGATTATTTGCAAAATGGACATGGTATTAAATTAAAATAAATATTTGAATATAAATAATTAACTGACAATTGTGATATATAATTAATTATGTTTACATACAATAAAATAATATAGTATACATAAAATTAGTATTAATGTGGTTCACAATTGAATTATAATGGGGTAACTAATTTAAAATGAATTTATAACTATTCCGAAATTCAAGACGGTAAAATTAACATTTATCTTGAAACTAAAATAAGAGTATTCACTACACATATAATGTGTGTGTGTGTGTGTGTGTGTGTGTGTGTGTGTGTGTGTGCAGATTGTAAAGTAAAAATGGTTGAAATACAATGCTTTAAAGGGAGTAATCTGCAACTACATATAATGTGTGTGTGTGTGTGTGTGTGTGTGTGTGTGTGTGTGTGTTTGGTGATTATTGCATGTATTTTGCGCACTACTTTTGCTTTTAAAATTTAAGCTTTTAATTGAAAATAAAAAATTTAAACTCAACTTTTCTGAGTTCATAAATAAAGGAAGAACAACCTAATGGTCTACTTGTAAAATACACTTACCTCCTTTTAAGCATATTTTCCTTCTTCGTATCGTCAAGTGAGTTACGTTTTTTTCTAAGTTACGTGACGTTGCTGTCACGTTAAGATGCAAATTTACCTGTACTTCTGCGTCAGTCACACCTGAGCAAGGTAAGGTCAAACTGAAATTCAGATAGAAACATTAATAAAATATTTAATAGTACGATTAAAAATTTATTTTTTATTTAAAATCATTACACACACACACACACACACATATATAAGGGCATATATATATATATATATATATATGGGAATGAATTCAATGGTTCCCTGAGGTTTTTTATGATACACACAGACCGTGCATGGAACAAGGAACTCTTTTAGGAAAATTAAATCCACTATAGTCCGAATAAGTAATGGTAAATGACAAACACTATAGTTTTTTCTTTTTCATGATGTCAGCCCGACGTGGGCAACGGGTCACTCGCAAAGAGGTCCCAAAAATATAGCTTCTCTCACCAGCTATCTGCAAAGCAGATAGGATCCAGCTTTGGGACAGGATCTAGGGTTTAAAGCAGCCTAGTTTAAGTTTTGGTTTTTGGCTAAAAATATAATAGTTACCCCTTTTTCTTTGATGTATTCAATCCGACGTGAAAGCAGCGAGTCTTTTGCTTATATTGAGGTTCTAAATATAGCGGGGCTAGGCTGCTTTAAATCCTAGATCCTGTCCCAAAGCTGGATCCTATCTGCTTTGCAGATAACTGGTGAGGGAAGCTATATTTTTGGGACCTCTTTGCGAGTGACTATAGTGGATTTAATTTTCCTAGAAGAGTTCCTTGTTCCATGCACGGTCTGTGTGTATCATATATATACATATATAATGCGCCTCGGTGGTGGGCCACGGGTTCGATTCCTAGTGACGGCAGGCGGCGCAGCAGCAAACCCAGCTGTTCATCCTTCCATACAATAAAAAATGGTTGGTAGATAAATGGGTACACTGGGTAGCCTAGTGCTTAAGACACTGGGCTGCTGATCGGGAGGTCGTGAGATCGAGTCCTGGTGAGGACTTTGTAATTTCTGACCTACCGTGATTGGTCGTGGTTCGGATTCCACGTTGAGCTATAGGTCCAAGGTGGAGCAACAAACCAGCAGCAGCAAAACCAAGGTTAACGAAGGTTTTTATATATATATATATATATATATATATATATATATAATTTTAAAAATATTGAAAAAATATACAATTTTAGTTTGATTAAATGATAAGCTTCCAAAAATTAATTAATAAAGTACATAACAGAGTAACTTTCTTACTATATTCTGGCTAATGCCAGACGATTTTATTTCGCTTAGGGTAGAGCTTTACGTATTTTATAAAGGTTTAGCAGGACGCAGATAATCGTTCTAGCTTGAAATTTCTTTATTGACAGATTTTGCATATTAGATGATGTATATTTTATTACAGTGTCGCCTAGAAAAGAGAAAACGAAGAAGAAAAAATGGGACGAGGGGAAATTGAGGGGAGGAGAGAGAAAGAGGGTGAGGGGAAAAGGAGAGTGGTGAGCTTAGAAGAGAACAGTTACCCGGGTTCAAGACTCAACCGAGGTGCATGCGAGGTTTCTTCGCAGTTTGGGGGCTGAATTCTCGTTGGGGGTAGGGCTACCCGCCCCACGAAAGGAGATATACAGTTCTCCTACATGAAAGTGACAACTAATGCCAACGACGGTATCACGACATTTTCTCGAAGGACGGAAAAGATAACTCTCTACCTCTGTCGAGAGGAAAGTCCAAAAAGAATAAAAGATGAAAATACTAACCAGAACTGCCAACTGGAATTGCCAACCGCTCTCCTTTAATTTTTTTTTTTTATCATGGAGCTGCTGATATCCTGTTTAAATTATTAAACAAAAAGTCGCTTCTTGTAATAAAAAGAGTTACTCCTTCAGTGAATGCAGAGAAACTTTAGAAAAGTGTCATTTTCAATTTCGTTAGTTATCCATGTCTTAAAAGGATATATACTCCATTTTCATAATGTAGCAAAGCACTATACGAGTATATACCGAGTGATTACAAATGATCTTCCCGATTTTAAACATTTATTATGAAAAAACTAACAAAGCTACAGCGAAAAGTAAGATATACAAATAAAGAAGAACTCAAAAAGTTTTATTTACAAGCTATTGAAGTTCAATATGAGCTCCTTTTGTGACTCCTTTTGAGGTTACAACATTCCTGAATGAGCAATCCCTGTATATGAGGCGCTCCGGACCACACGCTGCCAAGCGCCAAAATTAAAAAAAGGAGAAAAATGCAGTTAAAGTTTGTCAACTTGCAAAATGCCATAACTTTTGAACTAATAATGATAGTTGATTGATTTCGACCATACGTACAGGTCCACAATCTGCTCCCTGACTCACCCACGGGGTAGAGGGAGAGTAGGGGAAAATAGTGGTATAAATAACCAAATTCTGGCCCCAATGGCGCTTGGCAGGTTGTGGTCCGGAGCGTCTCATCTTTCAAACGCAGAGTGTCCAGGCATCTCGAAAACCTCGGATCTTGATTTTGGCTCTCTTCTTCCTATATCAGGTGTGGGGTGGGTGGGGCGTTTTTGCGAGCATTCGTCCTTGGCTCCTCCTTCCTGAATAAAATATATTATTTGCAGCTGACAAATTACTAGAAAATTTGATGACGTCAGAAAAAGAAAATGGGGTGCAGGAGGAAAGCGCTTTTGCCCTTATTGGCGCATTACAGTTTGTATTTTTGGGCTACATACGGTGTAACAGAGGTTTTTCGTTTATTTTGAGAAGAACTGTCGACAACGACGACGTTTAGTCGTTGGCAATTGTTGCCAATTTTATGGGAACTGTTGGTTTTGTGGGATGTTAAATAAGTCATACTATTAAAGAGGAGTGGAATGGGTATGATACCCAGAATCAACACGAGATTCTATTTTCAAAAGAGGAATGAGAAAATAGGAAGAAAACTACTTTTCCTTTTTGTTGTCTCGCTTCTGCTATTTTCTTTTTCTTCCCTTTCCTTTATTCCAGTGTCGGTACGCGCGCGCCTGCACACACACACACACACACACACACACACACACATTGTTTAACCCTTAACAATTTAAGTACAAAAATGTCCTTTCCAGGTCCCTGGAATCCCTCGTTGTGTACCTGAATGTCGAGACACTGGTTGGCACGAAGCCGTTTGATGAGATGTTGAGGGTTGGCAGTGCCATCGCTTCTCCGTTGTCATACTCCACCAGTGCCAGGTATGGCATCTGAAAAAAAAAAAAAAAAAATATATATATATATAATTCTCCATTAGTGAAGGATTTATTTATTTTTTGCCAATCTGAGTTTTACAATGAAATTACAAATAACACGACTGCTTCCATTTTATATATATATATATATATATATATATATATATATATATATATATATATATATATGGGGGGTGAGAGAAATAATGAGCTAAAAATGTTAATGTTTAATAAATTATATATAAAAATAATTGGTTCTATTTATTGGCTTATTTGGAGGGCATAATACTGAGATAAAAAAAAGAAAGAATATATATATATATTAATATATATATATATTATATATATATATATATAATAAATTTTCTTTTACTCTATTATAACAATTACGACCTTACGAGTCATTGTACAAAAATTAAGTAACTTCATATCAATTATTTTTATTTCCTCTCTGCAAATTAATTAGCGAAGTCAAAGCGCTTTTGTTCACAAAGACTCGCGTTACAAAGAATAAAAGCATATATATATATATACTGTATATATATATATACAGTATATATTCTATTGTAATATCTTTAACCATTTTTTTTAACGTTTCAGCAGCTCTATAACCTCAGGTAACAAAAAATGTTAAGTTAATTAACCTATTTTAAAAGTTCTTGCTGTTACTTTTGTGCTTAGAGAACGGTGTTTTTTTTGTTTTTTTTTGTTTACTGCGATGAAGTAAAAAGAAAAAAAAAAATGTTATTTTGTATAAAAACAGATGCTGAATGAAATTAACTTTTTTCTTTTACTTTGTAAAGATTTTTTCTCCTAGTATAAATACACACACGCACACACACACACACACACACACACACGTATATATATATATATATATATATATATATATATATATATATGATGAATTTCACAATTAAACGCTATATATATATATATATATATATATATATATATATATATATAAAGTCGTAAGTGAAGTATGTAATATATAATTTATATAAAGAAATTTTTTTTTTTTGAGAATATAATTTAAATATTTCTTTATGAAATAACTTTCAGTGGAAAATAAGGTTTTTTTACTACAATTGTATAAACTTCATTTAATTTAGGAACGGAAGTTAGTCAGGTAAAATATTTGTTTAACCTTTTCTTTCTTTTTTTTGTGTGGTGTGTGTGTGTGTGTGTGTGTGTGTGTGTGTGTGTGTGTGTGTGTGTAAGAGAGAGAGAGAGAGAGAGAGAGAGAGAGAGAGAGAGATTACAGGCTAACAAAGACCCTAAAATCCCCACTAATGCTAACCTCAAAATGAAGGAAATAAGCAAATAAAAAAAAAAAAAATAATGAAAATTTTTATATCATATTTACACTTATAAATATGTAAAACTTTCACAGAAGAATATGTAGTAGTGGCAGTAGTAGTAGTAGTAGTAGTAGTAGTAGTGAACAGACAAGGCTCTCTTACTCCTCCGCCAACAACTGTTGACAGAAAAATATTGTGAAAGAAGATTTATAGGAAAGTATGAAAAAGTATAATGAAAAGTATAACTTCAGTGTTCATTCACACCGTGCGTACACTTATATCGCGTACTCAATTACGCATTTGAGCGTGACCCGACAATTCAGAGCAGGACAATTCAGCGCCGACAATTCAGCGCCGACAATTCAGCGCAAGACAATTCAGCGCAAAGACAATTCAGGGCAAGACAATTCAGCGCAAGACAATTCAGCGCGAAAATACCAACAAACAAGAAGAAAGAACAAATCCAGAGGGAAGAGAGGCTTGCAACTGTTAGGTTAGGTTAGGTTAGGTTAGTTTTCTAGTTTTTGAAATAAAATCTTAATTTTAACAATTCTAACAAATTTTGTTTTTTTAAATAAAATGTTAATAATTATACTCCTTTGAATTTTATCTCCGATTTGTCACTCCTTCGTTATGTCACTCCTTCGTTACGGTATTTATGTCACTCCTTTGTTATGTCACTCCTTTGAAATGTCACTCCTTCGATACAGACCCAATTTAGCATATATATAAATATACAAATTTTTCACTTTTTTATTTATTGCGATTTATTTTTATTATTTTTAACTAAACTTTTAACTGTACTGACTTGCGCAGAATTGTCGGCGCTGAATTGTCTTGCGCTGAATTGTCTTTGCGCTGAATTGTCGGCGCTAAATTGTCCTGCGCTGAATTGTCGGTGCTCCGCATTAGAGAACGGTAGATAATAAAAGATAGCATAGACTACTTAATATAATCTACGTTATACATTTTCTTTAAAGTTTTATATTTATTATATACAAGTCATCATTCCATCGCGCATTATTTCCTCAATGAAAGCCAACGGCCACATTTTTAAAACTATGAAATTCTACTCTAGCTAAGTATCATCCCTGAAGTTGACTGTCTATTCGGACGTTCTGAATTCTCAGAGTATCTATCTGAGAGCTCCCAGTGCTCTGAAACCAGACTAGGCCAGCGCCTCCTGCTATGTACATTTATTGGCAAAGAGAATATTACTACTTCTACTCTATCCTTACTAGCTCTCCCTTCGAGCGCGAGAGAGAGAGAGAGAGAGAGAGAGAGAGAGAGAGAGAGAGAGAGAGAGAGAGAGAAATTTCTTTAAAAAAATAAAAAAATTCTCCATAGAAAACGTTCACAAGATTTTTCTCTTTTAAGGGTAACCTTTTTATTTAAATAATTCATTAATAAATAAAAGAAAATATAATAGGTACACTAATAATAATACTAATAAATTAAATAGGTATAAAATACATTTAAATAATTATTAAAGTTTACAAACAGAATAAATTAATTTTTAAAAGGTTTCGCGCTTGTTTGACGTTCCAATAATGTTTGAGATCGTTCTTTTTAATTGACATTTCCGTGAAAACAGTTTCAGAGAAATGAATTAAATTAAAAATTAATTAGATTATTCTGATGAAAGAAAATTTAGTTTAATTTGCATTTTGAATAAAGAACTTACTAATATTCGACACACACACACACACACACACATATACACACACACACACACACACACACACACACACATATATATACACACACACACACACACACACACACACACACACACAAGTTATTGATGCCAACCAAACATTTTTCCAGATTGGAAATAGCCCTTTTTGGCATCAGAATTATCTTACCGGTCTTTTCATAAGGCCTTGCCATATGAAGTGCAGTTTAGATAAGTTTGCTGGCACTGGAACGGTGAAATTGAGGGCGTACGTGTTGGCCACTCCTTCCCTGACGTAATAGAGCTCCGCATCCAGCCCTAAAGATAAACAATATCGTCTAAATATCACATAATTATCGTAGTTTTTAAATCCTAAAATAAAAAATTATTGTATTAAATATTATATGACTGTGTCGACATTCAAAACTGCAATAAAAATATTGTAGAAAATATCGTATTAATACATTGTTTTTTTAATCCAGAAATAAAAAATTATCGTGTTAAAATATCAGATAAATGTCTCGGCATTCAAAGATGAAATAAAATATACTGTATAAAAATTCATATAAATATATCCCCCAATGTTATTATACCAGAGGGATTTGAATTAAATGCTGCTATCGACTCGAGTGCAGTGGGGGGGGGTTAACACTTACAACACCTCCGGTTGCGAAAACATATGCGTTGCATTGTATGTTATAATATGCGCCAGGTTGTATTAACTTTTTACCTCATCGTAGAGTAGTGTTTGCGCCCGCGGCTTCTACTCAAGTGGTCCTGGGTTCGAATTATGGTATGGTAAAATTTGCATCATATATTTAAATCGCAATTATTATTATTATTATTATATGTCGAAAAGATATAATTTGAAATGAGTTTTCCTTCAAATTTCAACAAAGAAATATTTTAAATTTTAATAAAAAAGGAATCAGATTTTGATTATTTAAATACTATTCAAAACATTTTGAATGACTAATGAGTTTACCCACTCAGTGTTCAGCGGCACTTTATTAATTCTGTTCCGGTTGACGACCGACGATTTTATTCCGTCGCGGGAGAGACCCTTGGGCATCGGAGGGTTAACCGAGCTGAATTTTACCATCTTCTTTAAATTACCTGACTTGAGGTCGAATTTTAGAGAAGTAAAATTTAAAATAGCGAATTAGTAACTACGGTACCTGAATTTACAAATACGAGCGGAGTTTAAAGTTACTTCACCTCAACCGAACCTAACCGGGTACACTATTCCTATAAAGGGATGGAATAAAAAAGAAAAGTCTATATTGTCGGCGATTTTTCACCTTTATTGTGTTGTACATTTGCGGAAAATAATTCGCAAAAGATTTAAAAATAAAAAAATAAAAGATCCAAAAATTACTAATTGTTAATATTCCTTTATTATTATCATTATTATTATTATTATTATTTATTTTAGGAGAACGTGTGTGTGTGTAGGGGGGGGGGGGAGGGAACGACTTTCATCGAACCGTACGTACAATTTATATACTTTTCCTTCATAAAAATGTAAATTGTAAACAGGAAAAAAAGTAATCAATTTACGAAAGGATTTATTGAGTCTTTTCTATGAATACGTCATTGGATACGATATCTTTTCCCTTCTCTTTACACTGATAATTTATCTAGATTAGGAGCCATAATGAAGGAGAAAAAGAATAAGGAAGAAGGAGAAAAAATAATAAGGGAGAAGGAGGAAGGAAGGAAGAAGAAGATAAAGAAGTGGAAAAAAAAATACTACAAACCTAACCTAATATGAGGGAGAGGAGGAAGAAGGAGGAGAGTCGCAGGAAGAGGGAGAGAAGGAGGAGGAGGAGGAGAAATAGGAAGAGAAAGAGAAGGAGGAGTAAGAAAAAGAGAGGGAGAAGAAGTAAAAGAGGAAGAAGAGGAGGAAAAGGAGGAAGTACCCCCCCCCCCCCTTTTCATTATTATTTCCCTTGTTGTAAACAATGATTTGTTTGTCTTATTTAATAAATGTCAACTTTTGAAACAAATAAAATCCAGTTTAAACTCTCTCTCTCTCTCTCTCTCTCTCTATCTATCTATCTATCTATCTATATATATATATATATATATAATATATATATATATACATACGCAGTATATATTAAAACCATAAAAAGAATTATTAAAAATAAACATACCTCTATATCTAGAGTTATTCCTTATTTGTATGTCTGTATACAGCGAATAGTCAATAAAATGCAAAAGTATTCGTTGGAGGAGAACGTAAAGGGGAGCTAGGTCCCCTCCCATCCCATAATATACATGCGTACCCCTGTCCAGATGGCAACATGTTGGGTCGACAATTTTTGAAAATATGAAGTGAAAACAATATGCAGATTATTTCAGCACACACACACACACACACACACATATATATATATATGTATATATATATATATATATGTATATGAGTGCGTGCGTGTGTGTGTGTGTGTGTGTGTATACTACACACAGTGCTTTACATATTCTAATATATCCTACAGTCGGAACTGTCTAAAAATATGATACCTAACCTTGTAGACGGAAATCAAATTACACGTTTGATGTACTTTTCTCCTTACAAATATTACACATTCATATAAAATATATTTTTTATCGCATTTGAAATAGCTTTAATTTATTCAGAAATAGTTTTAAATATAACGTGAAAAATAATTCCAGACATATTTTGAGGAAGTTTTTCTTTTGAAATTTGAAAATATATTTTCTTGAATCAGTTTGAAGAGATTAGATTTAGTTATCTATTTTAAACCAATTACCATATTCTACATCTATCGAAGATTTGTTATATTGAGTTTGCTATTTTGTTATATTTTTTTGCAATATTTTAAAAATATTTTTGCTATATTTTTTTTTTGTTTTGTTGTTTTGATACTTCGTTCGGTTTGGGTTTTGATATTTTGCTATTCTGGTGTTATGTTATTTTGCTGGTTTGCTGTTATTTTGCTCTTTTGCTTTTTGCTGTTATTTTGCTCCTTTGCTATTTCTTTATTTTGTTCGTTTACTATTTTGTGATGTCGCTGTTTTTGCTATTTTTACTTTTCTCTTTTGAACTTTTGCTAATTTCTTTCGTCTTTTATTTTGCTACACGGAACCATGATAATTTTTAATGTTAGGTTATTTAAATAATGTAAATAATTAACTAATATATTTTAAAACTGAGAAAATATATATTACGAGTATATATTCACTAAAACTGATTTAATATGCAATAATATAAATATTAATTAATAAATTCTAGTTTGCGAACATTTTCTGGGTTTTCAAATTTGATAATTACTGATATTTTCCTTAAATTACTCAATTTAATCAAAGCCTTTTTGAAAATATTGTGAAGAAGAGTACCAACGGAAAAGGAGGAACGAGGTTTAATTATAAACTCACCGAAATTTAAGAGATAATTGAAAACTACGGACAAATTCGTGTATCGGATATTTCTAAATCTTTTTAAGTAACGCCTCTTTCAAATTTATTATTATTAAAAAGAAAAATTATCGCTCGATTTTGGGTTGACGGATGCAGAAATCTACATTCTACACGTTTCTTTCCTTTTCTAACAATTAGAGATACGACGTAACCACATCGTAACACCACTTCACGTCGATCAGCGAAGTTAAGCGACATTGAATCTAGGTGCGTAGTTGGATACGAGATTAGCCTCCGCGACCGGATAATGTAGCGACCCGTGATTCAAATTCCACATAAAGCTGTAGATTCCCTCCGAACGAGGTTAAAATACTTGTAAAACACATCTTATCACTTATGTTTCAAACTCTTGTAAATATCCGTTACAGTAGACATTAATCTTTTTTTCTACTGTAAAATAATATATATATATATATATATTATATATATAAATATATATATATATATATATATATATATATTATATATATATATGTATATGTCGCAAGTTGAGTGAAAATAAAATGCAGATTTTATTAAAACTGAAAATACTTTTTCATTTCTGCAGAAACATCTTTTTTGCTCCTGAAAAAAATATTCCAGATTTGGAAGACATATCTTGATTCCTTTGATATTTCTGTCAGCAGCTGAAACTGCATATAAATATGAAATAGGAGAGAGAGAGAGAGAGAGAGAGAGAGAGAGAGAGAGAGAGAGAGAGAGAGTAATAATTGTTGTTCCTTCAATTTTAAATTCGTCTGTTTTGTTTAGAGTTAGTTTAGGTAGAGAAGAGGGTATGGACCACCGATTCTACCATAAGATATATATATATATATTTTGGACGGTCAAGTGCCTTTTAAAGTAAAGAGGAATGGCACTAAAGTATTTAAAATTTTTGTCACTGTTTCCGCCTCTTGGGGGATTTTATAACTGTATAATAAGAATAATAATAATAATAATAATAATAATAATATTAATTAATAATAATTTGCAAATTTTTTCAATTTTTAAATTGTTCTTAAAAATATTAAATAAACTTCTACAGAAATTCTGAAAAACAAAAACATGTATTGAGTAATTCATGTCTATTCCTTGTTCATGTTTTCGTTCATGTTTTTCACATACACAAAAAAAAGAGGTGTAATTATATTCAGGTAAAAAGGTAATGACAATAGTGGTTATACATTTTAGTCGGGCGAGACTAATTACGACGTCTCAGGTAAATGGTTTCAGGTAAAGTTTTTGAGAAAAAAAAAAAGAAAAAGAAGATTTTCTCCCAGTCTGCAATTTCTTGAAATTCCTAAAATGTCTTTTGGCACCTTTTTTCCTCGATACAAAACTGTCATTAATCCAATCGACTAAAAATGGCCAAACCGTATATATATATATATATATATTAAATTTTGATTTAGGGATAATAATTTCGCTGATTCCCGTATTTTCTCTTATGTTTTGCACGAGTATAAAGCGTAAATTTAATTTTTTTTTAAAAATATTATGTCAGTGACCATTTTTATTTACATGTACATTATATTTTTTATTTTATTTATTTATTTTTTATCGGTTTTAATTATTTTTTATCGTCCCTTTTTTTTTCTTTTTCTTTTTCCTGTTCTTTTTTGCGATCGAGGAGTCTTTCCTTAATTATCGGTGACGAAATGGGTTCGTCTGTATTTTTTGCTTCGCATTTTTGCTCCAACTCAAAATAGATGAGATAATATATATATATATTTATATATATATATATATATATATATATATATAAAAGCAAACAACCACAGGGAAAAGGAAAAAGAAACACGAAATCCGAGCGCTTTCGTGATATATTCACATCTTCAAGGAAAAACAAGTAATATTACTTGTTTTTTACTATATCACGAAAGCGCTCGGATTTCGTGTTTCTTTTTCCTTTTCCCTGTGGTTGTTTGCTTATTAATAAGATCACGTGTTATTCTGTGATTTTACTGCATATATATATACTGTCCAGTGAAGATGACAAATTACGCGTTTGTCTGTTTGGTAGATTGCGTAATATAATTTGGCAGATTTTCATTTTCAGCGTATATCTGTCTTTCTACTTACTTATCTACTTATCTATCTACCTACCTAGACTACCTCTCCACTTATCTATCTATCTATCTATTTATTTATTTATCAAATTATTTATATTTACCTTTTCATAATCTCCATTAATTTATTTATATTTTTTTTAATGATCAGTGATGAGGTTAAAAAACTGATACAGTGCTCAGGCCACACGAACGTGGACCATTGCTCTCAATCCTGGATTATTATTACTATCATAGTACCATCGGGAATCGAGATCCCGACCTTAATGTATTCACTTCGCTTATAGGGAAACAGTTTTACCAATTGAGCCCCCACCACTGGATTTTTACATTTTGTATAACGTTGTTCTTTGTACAGTTTTGGTCTTTATACTACTTGCGAATAATAAAGTAACTCCCTTTTTCCTTCTCACAATCTGTCCTGAGAGAGGGTGTAAAGACCTCCCATTTACTCAAAAAAAAAAAAATCATTCAAAACACAATACTTTCTCTTGCTTATGTTTTGGTTCTCCCTAGACTAACCCTCCGTGAACAAGGCTAAGATAATTATAATTATATTTAGAATTCCAAGAATCTCTCTTTTAAAGTTTTACGATTTACAGCGATTAAGAGTGTAAATAAAACGGTTATATTTAATGAGATGTAAGTTACAGTAAAAAATAAAAATTTGATGAGATGTAAGTTACAGTAAAAAAATTAAAAATTTGATGAGATGTAAGTTACAGTAAAAAAATAAAAATTTGATGAGATGTAAGTTACAGTAAAAAAAATAAAAATTTGATGAGATGTAAGTTACAGTAAAAAAATAAAAATTTGATGAGATGTAAGTTACAGTAAAAAATAAAAATTTGATGAGATGTAAGTTACAGTAAAACAATTAAAAATTTGATGAGATGTAAGTTACGGTAAAAAAATAAAAATTTGATGAAATTGACCAAAAATTTAACTTTAACCGAGTTACAATTTAAAAAAATCCTGTACATGAACGAAAATCAGGTGAGCGAATTTAAATAAATTTTAATATTAAAAATATTTAAAATTTTATTTTTATTTTTAGTTTAGACTTTAGACAATTCAAAATTTATTCGTGGTGCGAAGGAAGCACTTTGCTTGGATTAAAATTTAAAAGCAAAGTGAATTTACCTTCATTTCCTGTGATAATTGCTTCGGGTTTTCAAAATGTATGCTTTCATTCAAGCAAATTTCTTTATTAAAAACTTTGTTTGTCTATCTATTTCTATTTATCTGTCTATCTATCGTCTATCTTCCGTCTGTCTCCTGTCCGCTCGCATTTGGTTTGCAAGCGTATCTTTTGAGTGCAGGGATAGGATGTTTGTCTAGCAGTTTATCTCTGTTTACTCGTCCGTCTACTCCTCCATCTATCTATCTATCTCCGTCTCTCTGTCTGTCTCCGATCTATTAGTTTGTTCGTCTATCCGTGTTTATATAAACTATCCGATCCCTTTTGAGCGTGAAACGAAGAGAACTTTGTTTACCAAAACTTCCAATGAATTTATCTGTTTTATAACATCATTTATTTGTTTTTCGTAAAAAAAAGCTTAGACAATTTCATTAAAAAACCAAAAAAAAAACATGTCATCCTCATGTTTTTTGATTATAAATTCATCACAATGAATAAAATAGTATTTTTCTCTCTAATTTTAAATAATTAATTTTTTTTTGCTTAAAGTTTGAGAGAGAAACTTGTTTATGGTATAAAGATTTTCCATTCTGGACAAAATTTTTAATTAAGACTTTTTTTTCCAAAAAACTTGTTTTTTTTTTTTTTTATAATTTTTTTCCCTCCTAACCCTAACAAAGAAACAAATCCAAAAAGATAATAAACAATTATAATTGCTTTTTGGAAAAGTGGGAAAAATAGGATATATATATAATATATATATATATAATAATTATATATATATAATATATATTATAATATATATATATATATAGATATATAGATAGATAGATAGATAGATAGATAGATATATATACTATATATACATATACAAAAATATGAAAATAATAGATTTTTTATAAGTCTTTTGAAGCTTTTTATAAGCGAAGGTAAATGACCTAATTGACAAGGCGATATGTTTGGAATTTTTTATAAGAAATAAAAAATACTAATTGGAAACCTTTAATTTTATGGTTCTTTTTATAATTCTGAAGCTTATTAAATTTATTATTTAATAATAATAATAATAATAATAATAATAATAGTCACTTTAAAATACTATAATATATATTAGAATAATATAATATTGTATTGTCTATCATTAACTACAAATGTTCACTAATTTCAACCGTTATTCTTAATCTTGTCTGTAAAAAAAAATACAAAATACGAAAAAAAAACTGAACAGAAGACCCTTCCACTTCTGCAGTTTAAAATGACGAAGTGGAATAAAGGCAACAGTTACAGACGGTCAGACGGTCCGATTTCTAGAATCCTCAGCTGCGCATGCGCTAAAAACATTATTTTAAATCGTTTCTAATTAGTTTACTTGTTTTAGTTCAGGGATTCTCAACCGGTGGGTAATTACCCCAAAGGGGTAATTAGGGATATCCAGGGTGGTAATGGAAGCCATACATATTTTGGATCACCTGAAGTTCAAGGCCCCCAGCCTTCTTTATTTAGCTTTATAAAGCTAACTAACGAAAATATCACGACCTAACCAATCGTTAGGTCAACTGTACGTCCTTGACGATTGGTTAGGTCGTGATATTTTCGTTAGTTAGCCTTATAAAGCTAACTAAAGAAGACTGGGGGCCCTGATCTTCAGGTGATCCCATATTTTATTTAAGATTTGGTCTTTAAAGACAATTGTATGATTATAAACTACTTTAACTTTTGGTTAATTTACGCGTCATTTGGGGTAACGGGGTGAGCGCCAATGCTCCAAGTGGGTAATGGAAATAAGTGGCTTGAGAACCCAGGTTCTAGTTTAAATGTATTTTCATTTTAGTTTGGGGCCATTGGCATTCTGTTATGTTTATCATTATGTATGTATGCATGTATGTATGTAGTATGTATGTATGTATAGCTTTATGTGTAATTCTAGCTCTTTGCTAGAATTAGAATCAGACATGAAAAGATTAAAATACTATTTTAAAATCTATGAAACTTGAAGATCACTAAAATCAATTCTTTATGATCAATTTTTTTTGCTTATACTATAGAGAGACGTCCAATACACGCCCAATAATAAATTATTATATAAATGTACCCGAAAAAAATCTTTTTATCAAGGTATTGCATTTCCTACAGGTTAATTAAGATTTCCTGACAATCAGATTTGTCAATATATCGCGTTCGAGGTACTCAAAGAGCTTGTTTACTTTAATCAACACAGAGGCAATAATAATTAACTTTATTGGTTCAAATTTAACGTATTTGATCAATATATCGATTTAACTGCGAGAGTATGTTAAGTTTTATCGGAAATGGAAGTGAATTTATCAGAAAAAGGTTTAATTATTCCTGTGTCATGTTGCAGTACAGTAAAAATACTGTACTATTATAACTGGGGACATTTATAATAGTTTTGAACTATAGTTAGTTTTCGCCAATGTTTTATTTTCAATAAATTCACTCCTTTGAAGTAACTCTTTTAGTAAATTTTAGTATAATCAAATTACTTTTAATAATTAGTGAAGAGGGACAAAACGTGGCACAGAGCTCAGGCCAGACCATATAATGCGGCCCAGTGAGCTAACTCCCAGATTATTATTAACCAGCTATCGGGAGTCGAACACCTGACCTTAGTGTCATCACTTCGCTTATAGGGAAACGCTTACCCAGTGAGATACGGCCGCTGGCATTAAATTATTGCTATTTGGATATAATCACGGAGTATGTAACTTATCCATATTTTAGCAGTGACTGATTTAATTTAACAGAATTGTGAATTTTAGTTGACCATTACAAATAATTTATTTTTTCGTTTTATATAAAGCTGAACTCGTACGGTTTCATAATTCTTTTTCTTTACTCGAATAGAGAACTTTGATGAGAAATTTTATCGTTTTGTAGCCCAATTTTAAGAGAGCTTTTCCTTTCTGGTATCAATTGTATCGACAATCAAATAGTGTACAAAAACACCAGAATCAAGCCTTTCTTTGTATTTTATAAGTGACTCGAAATTACTTCGATGTATGTGGTATTTATACTTAAAACTTAGTCTTTGATACTCCTACGAGTATATATAGTTACAGCTCTCTCCGGAAATGTTAAATTACCATCATTATCGAACTTATTTTCATGAGTAGATTTTATAAAATGAAAAAGATTGTTAAATTAGCCAAGATTCCTGAAGGGTAAATAATAAGTAGTTTCAAAGAGTAAATTTGTGATGAAGTCGTTAAACCATTCTCTCCTCACGAAACAAGTCGGTTAATGTTATACTGAAATTCATACCTCTTAAACAAGTCCATAATTAAATGTCGGTTATAAACGGTTGTTTTGATGAAAAAATAAATAAATAAACCAAAAAAATAATTTCACTAAACCTAAAAATCTTTATGATCGATAGATAATTTTATCGATTTTGAAAATGTTGCACAAAGAAAGTCCGAGTTCGAAAACCAATGGCGTTCCAGAAGGTTATATGCGCAATATCTTCATTGGGTAAAATAGACTAAAAACTATATCTTATAATATTCTTTCTACACGCACCAGAGAATTGTTTTAATACAAACCCGAAAGGTGGTTCCAGTACATTTGTCGAAACAACCAACTAGCTAAGCTACCCAACTTTGCGGATAACTTATTTATATATTTGAGATAAAAAGGCAAAAGCCATAAAGAATGTTTTTTTTCCTGTGTAGTGTTGGCAGTACACCTAATAAGTAAGAAGGGATATACTGTATATATATATATATATATATATATATATATATATATATATATATATATATATATATATTGATGGGGTTGTTTAACCCTTTCGCATCATCTAAGGTCATATGATGGAGGGGACCTACAGCTTTACGCGGGATTCGAACCACGGGTCGCTACATCATCTGGATCCAATGTCGATTAATTTCGCTGATCGACGGGAAGTGGTGTTACAACATTCACCACGACGTACACAAAGAATTGACGAAACTAAAAGGACACCTTCGGTTTCTCCAAAGTTTGTGATTTGATGATGAAAGTCATTTAAAATTAATACAATTATTGAATGAATATATTTAGAATCGTGTTGCTTACCCTTCATTAGGTAAAGATGACACACGCTCTGGTATTCCATTGATGAACCTTACCATTTGTACTTGAGGACAATCATCGTGATGTCTCTATATTTTTATCAACCTTCTCTCTCTCTCTCTCTCTCTCTCTCTGTATATATATATATATATATTATTAATCCCGTCTTTATATTATGATCGTCTAAAATGGTGAGAGAATTAATGCAAATTTCAAAAATTAATTTTGAATTTTAACGAACGGCTCCAGCCTCTAAAATTTCCTATTTACTGCGAATTTATTTCATTTCAAGGAATTTTTTTTTATGAATTTCACAAAATAAATAAAAAGAAATTTGAAATTATATATATATATATATATATATATATATATTTTTTTTATTTATTTATTTTTTTTTGAGACGTCACGTTTTCTGTAATCATTAAAAATGTCAGGATCGGGGTAACTCTGAAAATTCTGAATGTTAGTCTATCTCATTTCTGCAAAACGAATTAAAAAATAAAAATATAAAAGATTGCATATAAAATTAACTTTCTCAAAATCTTTTTTTAAAAAAATATATATACGTTATGAATAAATAATTATGTAATTATAATTTAATTATAATTATTAAATATCCTTTCTAATTAGTATATAAATAAAGGCTTTACATAAAGAATTTAGTAATTTTTAAATTTTTTATTTGTACTTGTATGCTTTTTTATGTGATTTAAGAAACGCGTTTTCAATTGTACAACTGTACCACTTCTTCAAGTCAGTTTTGATTGGTTGGTAAGTCGAATTTCAATTTTAATTCAATAGTGTATGTTGTCGTCCTTAATGACCCGCCAGAGTATTTTAGTGATAGAGCTCCGGGCTGTTAATCAGAAAGATCTGGATTCATGTCTAGGCTCGGACTTGAGAGCGGGGTTTTCCTTGGTGGAGTAGTAGCAGTGGTTCGCACCCCCCACGAAAAGCTGTAGGTCCCCTCCGACGTATGACCTTAGATCTTACAAAAGAAAGTTAAACAAGTTAGACATTATTATTATTATTATTATTATTATTATTACTCACCCTTCAATAGTGAAAAAAATTAAGAAAAATAAGAACTCATTACGTTAATTAATGTCTTTGTGACGTCATAAACTTCATTTTAAGGTTTTAACAAATACAGTAATAATTAATTGAATGTAATTACTGAAAGTTAAATTAGAGCCTAGATTTAACAACTCTTGTCCATCTTCACGAATCGTTGCAGATCTAATTTTCAAAGCTCTTTTACACATTCAGTAAATAGAGCCTTTGATGAAGTTTTTGTTTTATCACTGTGAGTGAAAATAGTTACCATAGAATCTTCTAGTGAAAGTGGTTACCGGAGAATCTTCTAGTGAAAGTGGTTACTGGAGAATCTTCTAGTGAAAGTGGTTACCGGAGAATCTTCTAGTGAAAGTGGTTACCGGAGAATCTTCTAGTGAAAGTGGTTACCGGAGAATCTTCTAGTGAAAGTGGTTACCGGAGAATCTTCTAGTGAAAGTGTTACCATAGAATCTTCTAGTGAAAGTGGTTACCATAGAATCTTCTAGTGAAAGTGGTTACCATAGAATCTTCTAGTGAAAATAGTTACCATAGAATTTTCTAGTGAAAGTGGTTACCATAGAATCTTCTAGTGAAAGTGTTTACCATAGAATCTTCTAGTGAAAGTGGTTACCATAGAATCTTCTAGTGAAAGTGGTTACCATAGGATCTTCTAGTGAAAGTGGTTACCATAGAATCTTCTAGTGAAAGTGGTTACCATAGAATCTTCTAGTGAAAGTGGTTACCGTAGAATCTTCTAGTGAAAGTGGTTACCGTAGAATCTTCTAGTGAAAGTGGTTACCGTAGAATCTTCTAGTGAAAGTGGTTACCATAGAATCTTCTAGTGAAAGTGGTTACCATAGAATCTTCTAGTGAAAGTGGTTACCGTAGAATCTTCTAGTGAAAGTGGTTACCGTAGAATCTTCTAGTGAAAGTGGTTACCGTAGAATCTTCTAGTGAAAGTAGTTACCATAGAATCTTCTAGTGAAAGTGGTTACCATAGAATCTTCTAGTGAAAGTAGTTACCATAGAATCTTCTTGTGAAAATGGTTACCATAGAATCTTCTAGTGAAAGTGGTTACCATAGAATCTTCTAGTGAAAGTGGTTACCGTAGAATCTTCTAGTGAAAGTGGTTACCATAGAATCTTCTAGTGAAAGTGGTTACCATAGAATCTTCTAGTGAAAGTGGTTACCATAGAATCTTCTAGTGAAAGTAGTTACCATAGAATCTTCTAGTGAAAATAGTTACCATAGAATCTTCTAGTGAAAGTGGTTACCATAGAATCTTCTAGTGAAAGTGGTTACCATAGAATCTTCTAGTGAAAGTGGTTACCATAGAATCTTCTAGTGAAAGTGGTTACCATAGAATTTCTAGTGAAAGTGGTTACCATAGAATCTTCTAGTGAAAGTGGTTACCATAGAATCTTCTAGTGAAAGTGGTTACCATAGAATCTTCTAGTGAAAGTGGTTACCATAGAATCTTCTAGTGAAAGTGGTTACCATAGAATCTTCTAGTGAAAGTGGTTACCATAGAATCTTCTAGTGAAAGTGGTTACCATAGAATCTTCTAATGAAAGTGGTTACCATAGAATCTTCTAGTGAAAGTGGTTACCATAGAATCTTCTAGTGAAAGTGGTTACCGTAGAATCTTCTAGTGAAAGTGGTTACCATAGAATCTTCTAGTGAAAGTGGTTACCGGAGAATCTTCTAGTGAAAGTGGTTACTGGAGAATCTTCTAGTGAAAGTGGTTACCGGAGAATCTTCTAGTGAAAGTGGTTACCGGAGAATCTTCTAGTGAAAGTGGTTACCGGAGAATCTTCTAGTGAAAGTGGTTACCGGAGAATCTTCTAGTGAAAGTGGTTACCATAGAATCTTCTAGTGAAAGTGGTTACCATAGAATCTTCTAGTGAAAGTGGTTACCATAGAATCTTCTAGTGAAAATAGTTACCATAGAATTTTCTAGTGAAAGTGGTTACCATAGAATCTTCTAGTGAAAGTGTTTACCATAGAATCTTCTAGTGAAAGTGGTTACCATAGAATCTTCTAGTGAAAGTGGTTACCATAGGATCTTCTAGTGAAAGTGGTTACCATAGAATCTTCTAGTGAAAGTGGTTACCATAGAATCTTCTAGTGAAAGTGGTTACCGTAGAATCTTCTAGTGAAAGTGGTTACCGTAGAATCTTCTAGTGAAAGTGGTTACCGTAGAATCTTCTAGTGAAAGTGGTTACCATAGAATCTTCTAGTGAAAGTGGTTACCATAGAATCTTCTAGTGAAAGTGGTTACCGTAGAATCTTCTAGTGAAAGTGGTTACAGTAGAATCTTCTAGTGAAAGTGGTTACCGTAGAATCTTCTAGTGAAAGTAGTTACCATAGAATCTTCTAGTGAAAGTGGTTACCATAGAATCTTCTAGTGAAAGTAGTTACCATAGAATCTTCTTGTGAAAATGGTTACCATAGAATCTTCTAGTGAAAGTGGTTACCATAGAATCTTCTAGTGAAAGTGGTTACCATAGAATCTTCTAGTGAAAGTGGTTACCGTAGAATCTTCTAGTGAAAGTGGTTACCATAGAATCTTCTAGTGAAAGTGGTTACCATAGAATCTTCTAGTGAAAGTGGTTACCATAGAATCTTCTAGTGAAAGTAGTTACCATAGAATCTTCTAGTGAAAATAGTTACCATAGAATCTTCTAGTGAAAGTGGTTACCATAGAATCTTCTAGTGAAAGTGGTTACCATAGAATCTTCTAGTGAAAGTGGTTACCATAGAATCTTCTAGTGAAAGTGGTTACCATAGAATTTCTAGTGAAAGTGGTTACCATAGAATCTTCTAGTGAAAGTGGTTACCATAGAATCTTCTAGTGAAAGTGGTTACCATAGAATCTTCTAGTGAAAGTGGTTACCATAGAATCTTCTAGTGAAAGTGGTTACCATAGAATCTTCTAGTGAAAGTGGTTACCATAGAATCTTCTAGTGAAAGTGGTTACCGTAGAATCTTCTAGTGAAAGTGGTTACCGTAGAATTTTCTAGTGAAAGTGGTTACCGTAGAATCTTCTAGTGAAAGTGGTTACCGTAGAATCTTCTAGTGAAAGTGGTTACCGTAGAATCTTCTAGTGAAAGTGGTTACCGTAGAATCTTCTAGTGAAAGTGGTTACCGTAGAATCTTCTAGTGAAAGTAGTTACCATAGAATCTTCTAGTGAAAGTGGTTACCATAGAATCTTCTAGTGAAAGTAGTTACCATAGAATCTTCTTGTGAAAATGGTTACCATAGAATCTTCTAGTGAAAGTGGTTACCATAGAATCTTCTAGTGAAAGTGGTTACCGTAGAATCTTCTAGTGAAAGTGGTTACCATAGAATCTTCTAGTGAAAGTGGTTACCATAGAATCTTCTAGTGAAAGTGGTTACCATAGAATCTTCTAGTGAAAGTGGTTACCATAGAATCTTCTTGTGAAAGTGGTTACCATAGAATCTTCTAGTGAAAGTGTTTACCATAGAATCTTCTAGTGAAAGTGGTTACCATAGAATCTTCTAGTGAAAGTGGTTACCATAGGATCTTCTAGTGAAAGTGGTTACCATAGAATCTTCTAGTGAAAGTGGTTACCATAGAATCTTCTAGTGAAAGTGGTTACCGTAGAATCTTCTAGTGAAAGTGGTTACCGTAGAATCTTCTAGTGAAAGTGGTTACCGTAGAATCTTCTAGTGAAAGTGGTTACCATAGAATCTTCTAGTGAAAGTGGTTACCATAGAATCTTCTAGTGAAAGTGGTTACCGTAGAATCTTCTAGTGAAAGTGGTTACCGTAGAATCTTCTAGTGAAAGTGGTTACCGTAGAATCTTCTAGTGAAAGTAGTTACCATAGAATCTTCTAGTGAAAGTGGTTACCATAGAATCTTCTAGTGAAAGTAGTTACCATAGAATCTTCTGTGAAAATGGTTACCATAGAATCTTCTAGTGAAAGTGGTTACCATAGAATCTTCTAGTGAAAGTGGTTACCGTAGAATCTTCTAGTGAAAGTGGTTACCATAGAATCTTCTAGTGAAAGTGGTTACCATAGAATCTTCTAGTGAAAGTGGTTACCATAGAATCTTCTAGTGAAAGTAGTTACCATAGAATCTTCTAGTGAAAATAGTTACCATAGAATCTTCTAGTGAAAGTGGTTACCATAGAATCTTCTAGTGAAAGTGGTTACCGTAGAATCTTCTAGTGAAAGTGGTTACCATAGAATCTTCTAGTGAAAGTGGTTACCATAGAATCTTCTAGTGAAAGTGGTTACCATAGAATCTTCTAGTGAAAGTAGTTACCATAGAATCTTCTAGTGAAAATAGTTACCATAGAATCTTCTAGTGAAAGTGGTTACCATAGAATCTTCTAGTGAAAGTGTTTACCATAGAATCTTCTAGTGAAAGTGTTTACCATAGAATCTTCTAGTGAAAGTGGTTACCATAGATCTTCTAGTGAAAGTGGTTACCATAGATCTTCTAGTGAAAGTGGTTACCATAGAATCTTCTAGTGAAAGTGGTTACCGTAGAATCTTCTAGTGAAAGTGGTTACCGTAGAATCTTCTAGTGAAAGTGGTTACCGTAGAATCTTCTAGTGAAAGTGGTTACCGTAGAATCTTCTAGTGAAAGTGGTTACCATAGAATCTTCTAGTGAAAGTGGTTACCATAGAATCTTCTAGTGAAAGTGGTTACCGTAGAATCTTCTAGTGAAAGTGGTTACCGTAGAATCTTCTAGTGAAAGTGGTTACCGTAGAATCTTCTAGTGAAAGTAGTTACCATAGAATCTTCTAGTGAAAGTGGTTACCATAGAATCTTCTAGTGAAAGTAGTTACCATAGAATCTTTGTGAAATGGTTACCATAGAATCTTCTAGTGAAAGTGGTTACCATAGAATCTTCTAGTGAAAGTGGTTACCGTAGAATCTTCTAGTGAAAGTGGTTACCATAGAATCTTCTAGTGAAAGTGGTTACCATAGAATCTTCTAGTGAAAGTGGTTACCATAGAATCTTCTAGTGAAAGTAGTTACCATAGAAATTCTTGTGAAAATGGTTACCATAGAATCTTCTAGTGAAAGTGGTTACCATAGAATCTTCTAGTGAAAGTGGTTACCGTAGAATCTTCTAGTGAAAGTGGTTACCATAGAATCTTCTAGTGAAAGTGGTTACCATAGAATCTTCTAGTGAAAGTGGTTACCATAGAATCTTCTAGTGAAAGTAGTTACCATAGAATCTTCTAGTGAAATAGTTACCATAGAATCTTCTAGTGAAAGTGGTTACCATAGAATCTTCTAGTGAAAGTGGTTACCGTAGAATCTTCTAGTGAAAGTGGTTACCATAGAATCTTCTAGTGAAAGTGGTTACCATAGAATCTTCTAGTGAAAGTGGTTACCATAGAATCTTCTAGTGAAAGTAGTTACCATAGAATCTTCTAGTGAAAATAGTTACCATAGAATCTTCTAGTGAAAGTGGTTACCATAGAATCTTCTAGTGAAAGTGGTTACCATAGAATCTTCTAGTGAAAGTGGTTACCATAGGATTTTCTAGTGAAAGTGGTTACCATATAATCTTCTAGTGAAAGTGGTTACCATAGAATCTTCTAGTGAAAGTGGTTACCATAGAATCTTCTAGTGAAAGTGGTTACCATAGAATCTTCTAGTGAAAGTGGTTACCATAGAATCTTCTAGTGAAAGTGGTTACCATAGAATCTTCTAGTGAAAGTGGTTACCATAGAATCTTCTAGTGAAAGTGGTTACCATAGAATCTTCTAGTGAAAGTGGTTACCGTAGAATCTTCTAGTGAAAGTGGTTACCGTAGAATTTCTAGTGAAAGTGGTTACCGTAGAATCTTCTAGTGAAAGTGGTTACCGTAGAATCTTCTAGTGAAAGTGGTTACCGTAGAATCTTCTAGTGAAAGTGGTTACCATAGAATCTTCTAGTGAAAGTGGTTACCATAGAATTTTCTAGTGAAAGTGGTTACCATAGAATCTTCTAGTGAAAGTGGTTACCATAGAATCTTCTAGTGAAAGTGGTTACCATAGAATCTTCTAGTGAAAGTGGTTACCATAGAATCTTCTAGTGAAAGTGGTTACCATAGAATCTTCTAGTGAAAGTGGTTACCGTAGAATCTTCTAGTGAAAGTGGTTACCGTAGAATCTTCTAGTGAAAGTGGTTACCGTAGAATCTTCTAGTGAAAGTGGTTACCGTAGAATCTTCTAGTGAAAGTGGTTACCGTAGAATTTCTAGTGAAAGTGGTTACCGTAGAATCTTCTAGTGAAAGTGGTTACCGTAGAATCTTCTAGTGAAAGTGGTTACCGTAGAATCTTCTAGTGAAAGTAGTTACCATAGAATCTTCTAGTGAAAGTGGTTACCATAGAATCTTCTAGTGAAAGTAGTTACTATAGAATCTTCTAGTGAAGTGGTTACCATAGAATCTTCTACAACTAAGTTTCTACATCTAGTTTAGTTTTTAATTTCTAAGTATAGAAAAATAGACTAAGTCATTCTCCCAACGTGTGACATTTAAGCGACAGGTTTTTGTGATTAGATTAAGGTTGGTCAGGTTAAGTTAGTTTATTAGAGTGTGGGTAGGATGTGCCGTCAACCAAATGCTATAAGTCTAGGTGAGGTTAGATTAAATTAAGTTAGGTTTTCAGTGTGGATCAAGTTTCTCTTTGACAAATATATACAAAGAAGTTTGTCAAGTTTCTTGAAAGAAGTAAGTATATACTTACTCTAAAAACCTAACTTAATCGAATTTATCTAAACCTAACCTAACCTAACTTATAGCATTAAGGTCTTAATGATAATATAGGGTGCCTCAAAAGTTCCTGTGCACTTACATATATATAATCTCTGAATAATACGATAAGTATTAATCAGAGAATATACAGTGCGTTCGAAAATCTCTCCGTAGTCAACCAACACTTTAAAAAAAGTGTTTGACAACAAGTGCAGACGAGTTGCTCTGTACCTGCAAAATGTTGGACAACACTTTCAACACATGCTGTAAAATCAAGAGGTTATGTAATAAATCACTAAATCATGGTTGAATGAAAACATTGTAGTTTTCAATTTCCTATGCGTTTAACACAGCACTGCGGAGAGACTTTTCGAACGCACTGTACATACATATAGGTGCACAGGGACTTTTGAGACACTCTGTATAACAACATATGAAATTACTTAAAATTAAAAGACTGAAATTGGATCACAGTTTCTGTGAAATAAAGGAATTCATTCTCATCACAACATCGGCAAAGACCACAATAAAACGAATATAGATTTCATTCTATACAATAGACATATTTAATTATTATTTTTACGTCATACATAACTATAAGAATCAACACTTAAATTACCATCTTTGAATTTCCAGAATGTACCTGCCAGATCGTATATAGCTAATACACCATTGCCGAAAGACGAGTGGGTTTTTACAGTTTTATATATATATATATGAAAATTATTTCACGAAATAACACCTGGAAAATATTTATGATGAATAAAACCACGAAGGAAAGGAAACACAGAATGGTGCTCAAGCGCTTTCGTCTAATGATATCCTCAGAACACTGAAGTACATAAAGAGTTAGTCTATATATAGGTTACAAAAAAAAAAATATATATACAATAACGGAGAAATAAAAAAAAATTAAAGGATTGTGGGAGGAGCATACAAATTTGTAAGGAAAAAACTACCGATTTTAGCACTTTGCCCGAATCCAACAACAAGAAAATCAATGAATTGTTTCCAACCAATGTTATAGTTAATTAAAAGAATAATATAATAAATTGAAAAATAAAAATGAAACTTGTAAGAGGAGCATACAAATTTATACTGGAAATCTGCCCAGGTTTTAGCACTCTGCCCTTCTTGTCTAAGTCCAATATATATAAAAATAAATTGAAAAATAAAAGTTATTAGAGGAGCATACAATTTACCAAAGGTTTACACTCTACCCTTCTTGTCTAAATCCGTTCTGAACGAATTCAAAACAACGGGATCGAGTTGAAAAGACCTTTGCTTATGTTGAAGTTATTTGTAAGTTGGATAATGGCAGACTCAAGAATATTTCTATTACAATGTTGCTAGAGTGAAACAAAACTGAAGCATTATTCCAATCATACAGTGGGATAACTCTGACAAATGAACAAAAAGGGTACTGGACGACTGTCCCGTTCTAACGGAATATTGATGCTGTTTTACACGTGTGTGAAAATCCTTTCCCGTCTGACCTATGTAAAAGGAATCACATTGCTTACAACCAATTTTATAGATAATGCCTGAATTATTGGTAAGGCTATTTTTTACTGTGATTTTTCACAATATTGTTATATGAAAATGCTACATTATATCCAAAAGTTTAAGTACATTAGCAATGCCTAAAAAGCCCGGGAAAAATGGAAGTACTACGATAGAAGGTTCGTTTTGCCTTGTTGAGACAAGATTCCATAAACGCAGGTGGGTAACACAGATCACTTCCAGTACCGTTGATTTTTTCAAATTCGGCATCGATATATTCCGGACTGGCGATCCTAAGGGCGCGGAGAAACATTGAAGAAAAATTGGCCTTGAGTCTGCCATTATCCAACTTACAAATAACTTCAACATAAGCAAAGGTCTTTTTCAACTCGATCCCGTTGTTTTGAATTCGTTCAGAACGGATTTAGACAAGAAGGGTAGAGTGCTAAACCTTTGGTAAACTTGTATGCTTCTCTAATAACTTTTATTTTTCAATTTATTTTTATATATATTGGACTTAGACAAGAAGGGCAGAGTGCTAAAACCTGGGCAGATTTCCACTATAGATTTGTATGCTCCTCTTACAAGTTTTATTTTTATTTTTCAATTTATTATTATTATTTTTTTAATTAACTATAACATTGGTTGGAAACAATTCATTTGATCTTGTGTTGGATTCGGGCAAAGTGCTAAAATCGGTAGTTTTTCCTTACAAATTTGTATACTCCTCCCACAATCCTTTAATTTTTTTTTAATTGTCCGTTTATTGTATATATATATATTATTTTTTTTTTTGTAACCTATATATAGGCTGTAACTCTTTATGTACTTCAGTGTTCCTGAGGATGTCATTAGACGAAAGCGCTTAAGCACCATTCTGTTTCCTTTCCTTCGTGGTTTTATTCATCATACATATATATATATATATATATATATATATATATATATATATATATATATATATATATATATATATAATAAATTTTAGGGTGATGCACAAATCATGACCATCGTGGATTTTTAGGGATACCCCCTCATTTGTTCCAATTTCTCACAAAAACACCCTCTGAGAAATTCCAGGTCAAACAAATAACATCCAGAGGTCGCGCCCGCCAATTGAAAATTTGAAAATTACAAAAAATTAGAGTAAAATCAAATTTTTTGAATTTGTTCTTATTTTTGTTGCAGGTTGCAGGTTTTGTGCAGGTTTGCTGCAGGCAGAGTGGTAGGTGATGCGTATATGAGCAAACAGCAAACAGCGTTCAAGGAAATTGGTATCGCAGTGTGCTTGTGGCAGTGTCCGGAGAGGTGCTATATCAGTGAGTCTCTCCGCCTCAATTTCTCTTCTATTTCCTGTATCTTAATTGTGACGAAATGAGATCAAGAAGCTCAACAGATATCTGGCTGATTGGTCAACAAATAGATAAATTGAATCAAAGTAAGCTTCCATCAAAGAAAGAAGTAATTTCCTTATTCATGAACTATAAACATGTCAAGAATGAAACCGTCAGAGAAGCATTAACTTCAACCGTTAATGATGTATTGGAAGTGTGCAGAGAGCAGGAATACCAACAACCCAGAAATGTAATGTTGTGAAGAAATTAAATAAACTGTATGATGAGTGGCAAGGGCTGAAGAAGAGCAAAAGAAAAAAAATCGAAGTTTTCAATAGAGAAGAGAATACATGGAAAGAAAAATTGGATGGACTCTTTGATATTGCGCATGCAAATGCTAACGAGTTAATAACTATCGAAGAAGATAGAGAGTTTCTACGGCTACAAAGGGAAGGTCGAAAGGGTAAAATGATGGCAGTTGATAAGGATGAAGAAAAACGTCGAAAGGAAGCTGCGAAGAGACATGAAAAAATGGATAAGAAAAGGTTACGTGAATCAAGTGCATTTGATGAAACAGTTGTTCTTGCAAGCAGCAGCAGTTCCTGCAGTGATTCACCTGCATCTACGGAAGAAGAAGTACATCTGGAACAGCCCTCAACATCCAAAAGAGGCCTTCCAAGAAAAAAATTCAAGATTATGAATGAAAATCTGCTTTCCTCATTGGATGTTGCTAAGACCAGCGACCGATCAGTCTCTTTAATAATTATTCCAACGATCGCAAATGTTGGAAAAGATCCAGAGAATTACAATGTTAGCTACTCATCGATTCGCAGGGCAAGACAGAAATCAAGAAAGAAGTTCAGTGAAAACTTGAAAGAAGAATTTCAAGCTGACAAACCCTTGATTGTTCATTGGGATGGCAAACTCCTCGAAGACATTACTGGGAATGAGGTTGTTGATTGGTTGCCAGTCCTAATCTCTGGCAGTGGAGAAGATCAACTGCTTGGAGTGCCAAAAATAGATCATGGCACAGGAAAGGATACTGCAAATGCAGTACATCAGGCGATCATTGATTGGAATCTAATAGATAAGGTAAAAGGCATGTGTTTCGATACAACTGCATCGAAAACAGGTCGTAAAACTGGAGCTTGTGTCCTAATTGAACAGAAAATGGAGAAAGATTTGTTGTGGTGTCCTTGTCGACACCATATCCTTGAAATCATGTTGGAAGCAGTGGTATCCCCTGCATTACAGGCTTCATCAGGCCCTGACATTCAGTTATTCAAAAGATTCAAAGCAAACTGGAATAAGATTAATCTAACTTCATACGATAAATTAGAAAATTATCCACAAAAGGAAAAAGAGGAAATCATCAACTTTGCAGCAAGAAAAATCAATGAAGATCAACCTCGTGACGATTACAGAGTTATTGGAACTGACAATCATCTTGCTTGGCGGTACTCCAACGACTGGAATAAAATTCAGGAAGCCTGGGGCTTATCATAGAGCCCGTTGGATGGCGAAAGTCATTTATTCGATGAAAATCTTTATGTTCAAAGTCAGTTCAAAATAACAGCAATAGAAAAAGAAATCTAAAAGAAATTTGTTGGTTTTCTGTTTCAATTTATATTAAGCATTGGTTTTCAGCACCCTGCGCAGCAAGTGCTCCACAAAATGATCTGAGTCTTCTCAAGAATCTTCACAGCTACAAAAGCACAAATGAACAACTAGCAAATGCTGCTTTAGAAAAATTCAAGAATCATTTGTGGTATCTCTCAGAAGAGTTGATCGCATTGGCTTTCTTTGATGATAAAATCAGCTTTGACACCAAAGAAAAATGAAGGAGGCTCTTACAAAATCTTCGGAGCCAGATCCTCCAAAGAAGACACAAATAGACATAAAAATTATTGACAATAAGCAGCTTGAAGATTTTGTAACTGCTAACACAAAGTCCTTCTTCAGTATACTCGGATTGTCTTCAACGTTCTTGAGCAAACCAGTAGAAGATTGGCTTCTCGATGCGAGTTATTGGGTTGCAAAGAACGTAGTGAATCACATGAAAGTTGTTAATGATATTGCTGAAAGAGGAGTGAAATTGATTGAAGATTATAACAAATTAATTACCAATGATGAACAACAGAAGCAATATCTACTGCAAGTTGTATCAAATTATCGGAAGAAGCTTCCGGACAAAACTAAGAAAACTCTCGTATCTTTGACGCAACAGTAAAATTTACGAGTATATCCATTCTATGTATCTATTGTAAATATCTATTGTATTGTATCTGTTTTATGAACAAATGGAAAAGAGGAAGGTGGTATGATAGGCCTCCTGGGGAACTTCCACTCAAAAAAAAGTAACGTGACACTTGCTGTACCTCCTGGGTGTCATGGAAATCAGCAAATTTTCAAATGGCGGGCGCGACCTCCAAATATTCGAATTTTGACCCGAAATTTCCCCAGGATCATTTTTCCACCAAATCAAACCAAATGAGAGGGTATCTCAAAAATTTGAAACAAAAAAATTTTACTCCCCCACTTTTGCATCACCCTAAATTATATATATATATATATATATATATATATATATATATTCATTTTGTCTACTTCTGTCAACAGTTCCGCCTGAATCATTCCGCCTGAAAATGCCTTAATTGCTCAAATCTGAAATCACAAACTCTGTGCTCGGACTCAAACCCGCATCCTTCAGATTATCCCAGCCATTGCAACGATTGGTTACTCAGGCGGCTAAGTTTTTCTGTAGCTAATTTTAATGATTCAACTTGCCAGCGCCAGTAGGTCAGTGGGCAACACCGTTTCCCTATAAGCGAGGTTAAGGCAATAGGGTCTGGGGTTCGGCTCTCGATGGTGCTGGTAATGATAATCCTAGAGTTTGCGAAATGGGCCTCATTCTTCTGGCCTGAGCACTGTCCTAGTTTCTACTCCTCACCACTAATTACTAATGACTCACTTTGAGCGTAACTAATGAATGAAACAAATTTATTAACACTGTGGACTACTTCTTACGCATTTCGCGTCAAAACTCTATCCTACCCTTGGGTCACTTCTTACGCGAAACGCGCCAAGTTGATCTGGACAAGAGTAAATGCAAAACTTCTGAGAGTATTGTCGTCTTGACGCATGTAGTGTGCCAGCTGTGACGAGGCACAGATCAACTTGACGCGTTTCGCGTAAGAAGTGGCCCAAGGGTAGGATAAAGTTTGACGCGAACGCGTAAGGAGTAGTTCAGAGTGTTAAGTTTGCAACTTTTGCATTGGAATAATATGACACTAATCCAACATTTGTCTTAAACAAAGACACTTTACGGATAATTAAACACCTGTGAATTTCAACAGGCTTGTAGTTTCATTTTTAGGACCTTGAATTTTGTCCCGTTTTACAGTTTTATTGTTTTTATGGTTGTGTTATTGTTAGTATAATGATTTGAAATTATATAACGAATGTTCTGTAATATTACGGGAGACTAAATAGTATTTATATGCATTTTTTTTGGCTGCTCATACTTTTCTGGAGTGTAGTAAAAATATTAAAATTTGCAAATATTCTTCTGTCGTTCACCTCTTTTGATTCAAGGTATTGGGTATGGTATGCATGGGTATGGTATATATGGTATGGTATGATAGGTATGGTATGGGGTTTAACTTCCTTCAAAGCAGGACGCAAAATCTGACCTCTTTTTCTCATATTGCTCCATAATAATTCTTTCGTGATTTTTCTTTAATGACACATTACGTCTAAATCATCAATCATACTTGATGAGGAATGCAACTGCCATTTCGATTCGTTCTCCTTGTTAAGCTGAAAATTCTTCATTTAATGTTACATACCTTTCCACTGTATAAAATAAACGCAGCAACAGCCGCGGTGAATTAAACAAAAGCTTGAAAGTGTAAGCTACTACAGTCCGACGGTGTCCTGATATTTCTCGTGTGCCAGACGGAAACACTGTCCGACTGTAGTTACATATACTGTAGTTACTCGTAGTTTCAAGCTTTCAATCCATAATTCAGTTTGCCTTGAAGAAAAACATGAACGACGTTATCATTAAAAAATGTTAATTTTTTTTTAGGTACACAATTGCGAAGGTTAATGTTCACCAACACTTTTTAACTCAAGTTCAGCTTTTGCTGTTTCTTCATTTTCATCCTTTCTGACCAATAAAGTTGCTTTCTTTGCGACTTCTTTCCCTAAGTCTGATGAATATGATTTTAGCTGCTAATTGCAATAATCTAGTTCACCATTTGTTTCTAATAAAAAATTCCATTTCACCGCGTATACAAATTCCTTAATTACCATCAATATGAGTATCTTTTGTAGTTGGTTATTCACGGATGAATACAATTCATCTCAAATTCATTTGTCAAATTTTAAAAGATGTTTATCTTCAAATCTCTTTCTCAAAAGATGTTTCGAAAGGAATAATGTCTCAATACTTCAAAATTTCAAACTTAAAGGAAAAAAAATCCCACAAAAACAACGTACATAAAGTTTTTATAATATTCTTCAATATTTTTCTATACAATGTAGATATCTGGTATAACATTAATAATATTTACAATATTTTAATCTGAATATGCCCCGTTTGGAAGCATGGAAGCTTTTTAGGCATAATTAATTGGATTGTTTATTATTACAAAAGGTTAGTGAAAATGCCAAGTAATAGAAATAACAAACCAAATAATAATAATAATATATATTATATATATATATATATAATATATATATATATATATATATATATATAACTGGAACTATAGGATTACATGGATTTTACAAAGATTACCAGTTAAGATTACTTTAAGTCAACAGTAATCTATGTATTTCATTTTTTGCTTGAAAGATTCATACATCTGGCATTGCGTGTATCTGGCAATTTTTTATTTTTTTTTTTGTAGTTTATAGGAATTAAACCCGTTGTAGTTTTAGTCCTCAACTTTAATCATTTAATTTCCTCCATTAGTCCAAAATTCATATCTTGTTTCCGCTTTGAGGGAAACCGTCTATCGAATCAAGTAGACATAATGTCTGCAGTTGGAATTCAATTAAAAAGAAGATTTTCGTTTTGCGGGGGGGGGGGGGGACTTTTTATGGAGAAATTTGGAATTTTTTTCTTAATTTATATATATATATATATATATATATATATATATATATATATATATATATAATAGTCTCTCTCTCTCTCTCTCTCTT
This sequence comes from Bathynomus jamesi, assembly GCA_023014485.1. Classification (NCBI taxonomy): domain Eukaryota; kingdom Metazoa; phylum Arthropoda; class Malacostraca; order Isopoda; family Cirolanidae; genus Bathynomus; species Bathynomus jamesi. The sequence continues at coordinate 327,723 of JAJOZX010002097.1, forward strand.
TATATATATATATATAAGATACAGGGAGAATCATTATTTGGCCCATATTTGTACAGTGAAACATTCATCTTTAATGGCATTAATTTCTGAATTTCTTTCCGTCTCTTCCTAGTTTTAGACGTACAATTATCGAGAATGAAACGTAGCCAGAATATTTAGTTTCGTGATACTCACCATATATATATATATATATTATATATATATATATATTATAATATATATATATATATATATATATATAGTTTCTTTTGAAAGGTAATTAAAATCGTGGACTATTTTACGAGTGAAAGTAATTTGTGTAAATCGTTTCACACAAATGAACTAAATGGACTTTTTTTTTTTTTTTTTTAAATGTTGACGCTTCGCTTCATATTGGACTAAAATGTGTTTTAATTTTAGATCAAGGATTATTAAAACATAATTATTATTATTTAATATTATCATTTTTAAGAGTGATAATATTTTAAAACATTTATTTAATAATGGAATAAACGAATTGAAATTAATTATTTAATATTATCTTTTTACAGTGATAATATTAAACATTTGTTTAATATAATAATATAATATAATATAATAATTAGTAGAAAATTAAAAATTAATATTATAATTAGAATGGAAAGCGCTTTCGAAATTATTTTTGATCTCCTCATCAATATCCAAGATCAAAGTTGAGTGTCGTGAGAAATAAAGGTTTTCATTTGATTCCCCGTAGAACACCCGAAAGACATACGCGGAACAAACTAGGGCTTGACCATTACCCATTAACCCTATTAAACCTTTCAAAACTGAAGAAGATTTTAGGTTCAGTGGGCAATGGTCAAGCGCTAGTTTGCTCTGCGTATTGACTCGCGGATGTTTTACGGCGAATCAAATGGTAGCTTTCATTTCTTACCACGCGCAACTTTGATTTTAGGAACTGACGTAGAAATTTGAAATAGTTTCGAAAGCGCTTTTCATTTTTTAACTGCCGTAGTGAGTTTTACTTTGTAACAAGAGGCACGATTACCATATTTCTACATCTTATTAACATCGCGATGATTCAGTTAACGAAGGTTTATTTTAATAGGAGATGTGTAATTAATGAAATATTACGGTTACATAATTGACTATAATTAAAGAAGTAGAATAAAACAATTGAATAATTATACTTCAAAAGAAAATAACCGGGTTGTATTTTAAATCGAAAGTAAATTACAAACTCGAGTTGGTTGGTTTTTAATTTTGTTATTAAAATAATGGTAGTAATTTCCGTAGAGTCTTTTATTAAGAAATTTGCATTCCGCATTTTGTGTGTGTTGCTTATTAACACACACACACACATATATATATATATATATATATATATTATATATATATATATATATATATATATATATATTATATATATATATATATATAATAAGTAGTAAGAGTCAGGTGTAGCAATTTTCTCATTCTTTTCCTGAGAAAGATGATTTTTTTTTACTTATTTATTTTGTTTATTGTTTATTTACATTGTTTTTTTATTTACTTTGTTTTCTGTTTACTTTGTTTTTGTTTATTTACTGTGCCTATTTGAAGAATCAGGTGGCAATTTTACTGACTTTGCGATGGCATCTCTAATGTGCGGAGGGAGTTCATATCCGGTTTATCGCCAATTATCGTATTAGGAACAACTATTATACAATTATTAGCAAGTATATTTCATTACTCGTATATAGATTATGCGAAAGGTCCCCAATAAGAGTCAGATTCAAAGAACTATTCAAATTTTGTCAGATAAAAGTAGTTATTTTATATTTAGAAATGTATGAGCTACTTTTCATCAAGCTTAATTGCGCAGCTCTGTTCTGCGCAGTCCTGTTGAGCGCCATTTACTTCTATACATAGCGCAGAAATGTACTAACGTCTTCTTTCAGAAATGTACTAACGTCATTCTAGTTGACAGGTTATTGCGGGTTAGACTAAATTAGGTTAGGTCAGATTAGGTTAGGTTCAAATTGAGAAGTTTGTCAAAAATTTACAGCGCTTGTTCGTCACTTTCCAATTTAAAATATTAGTTTCAGATCTGATGGTGTCACTTTTCAAATTAATTATATTATTATAAAACTCCGGACGAGAAAAATAGAATACTATCTCAAATGCGCTCGTGACCTTCATAATACCTTTAAGTTATACACCTTTATGAGCAATATCCAGTATCTATGACGTCATTATGATAAATAGACACCTCTGTGTGTCAGTTTTGAAAAAAAAATTAAAATATAGCAAAAACCTTATTAAATATTGAAAAGTTAATGCATAGCGACATACCAAAATATTAGAATATCTTGTCAGGTGTTTCAAAAATAGAATAAGTTCATTATGTTTATTGAATACTGTCAATATATTGAACCTTTATCAAAGACTTTTCAACTCTGCGTCTTATTATTTAGTTGGTCTACTCTTACCCCTGATTACGGCCCCTAATCGACGTAGCATCGAGTCGACAAGCCTCTTGCATTTTTCTGTAGTTATCGATTGCCAGCTTGTCGTCGAACACTTCTTCAGTTCAGTGAGTATTCCTGGTTTATGCTTTTGGACCTGCTCAGTAATATTTCAAAGATTTTCTATCGGATTAAGATCGGGAGAATTAGATGGCCATGGTAGTATTTCAATTTTATGAGAATCAAACCACGCAGATGTTGCACGAGCCGCAGCTAGGTCACGTTGAAAAATAAATGATTCGTCTCCGTACAGCTGTTCTGCAGACTCCAGCATTACATATTCTAAGATTTCTTGATAAATGTAACTATTGACAGTTCTGTTTACAAACACAAGTGGTCCCATACCATTTGCAGATTAAATTAAGATAGTTCATTAGAGTGTCGCCAGAATATCGCTCGGAAACCCCTATCAGTATAATTTCACACACACACACACACACTTATATATATTGTTAACAAAATTTCTCATTTAATCCCAGAAAGAAAAAGAAGCTATTCTTAATCTTATGCCGTTGTTATTAAAAACTATTTTAACAGTTCTTTTTTTTTCACGGCTTCGTGGACGACGTAATTTGGAATTTTTACCCCATTATTAAATTATTCTGGTCAATTTAACAAGTGTGGCAAAGGTTTTTTGAAAATAAATAAATAAATGATACAAATATTTTTTTGCCCACGACCTCTTTTCATTTTCTGTCTCAAATAATTTTTTCTTTTTACAAAAATGAGGTAGACTAAAAAAAAAATTTTTTTTTTTGTGCTTTAGAAATATAGTTTTCGTTAATATATTAATTTTAATGAAAACATGTTTACAATTTTTAGCAAAATGATGCTTTATCTAACTGTACGTAATTGATTTTTACCCGGTCTTATCTGTATTTACCTCTATTTCATACAGTATACTTACCATGATCTTTATATGTACCGTAATTGTAACGTATCTCATAAGATATTGACAAATTATATCAAGATATATACATATATACAGTCCGTAGTAAAAGTTTTGTCCCTCCGAAAATTATAAAATATATAGATCCCATTTCTTTACCGCTTTTACAACTTGCTCAGTTTCCATGGCAACTGTAAACCAGTCGCAAAGGAAATGTTTGTTTTTCTCTTTTTCTTCTTTTCTTTTGCGATGTGATGTGTTTGGCATTTGCGTATGACATGTAAAGCAATATTAACTAACTTATATCTAGAATTCAGTAATATATGTTTACTTTAACTGTAATAATTTACAAGTATCTGTAATTTAATGTATAAAGTTTGAATAAGTTTAAATATAAAAAAACACACGAATATTTATGTAAATGTTATGAATTTGAAAAAACAGAGTAATGTAAGCGATGTAAGCAGACGTTTTAGAAGCAAAAAGTGTGAATTACATACATCTCCACACTAAAAAACTATCGAAAGGCACCTTTTTTTCCACACCTTTGGTTTCTTGTTGTATTATTTATTTAAAATATATGTTTTTTCTCAGACACTCCCTCTTCAGTTCAATATAACACCATTTTATCAATAATAATGATAATAATAATAATAATAATAATAATAATAATAATAATAAACTATATTACCAAGAATAATTGAATAAATGAATAAATTAATAATAATTAATTAAATTAATTATTATATTATATTACTGACCTTTTTATCTTAACTACTTCCTTAGCTCAAATCCGAACAGATCCTACTAATTAAAAGCAAAATTATAGACATTCCAATTAGGTGTATTAAGGTCGGTTTCCCTCAATTATTAATTTAAAAACTTATTAATTACAACAATTAATTATTAATTAAACCAAAATGTAAGAAAATGTTTGAATTTTAACGTGGCAAACAAAGAAAGTTAGTTAAGGGCTGAAGGGGAGACTTTTTAAAAAAATGAAATATCTTTGAATATTCTCTCTCTCTCTCTCTCTCTCTCTCTCTCTCTCTCTCTCTCTCTCTCTCTTTTTCCACTTACGAAGGAATTAGCATATTGATAAAGGTAACTAACTTAATTAATGGTATAGTTGAACTCAGATATATTTTAAACGATTTTTTAATAACTTTCTTTAAAATAGTTTAAATGGGATTCAGTAATATATATATATATATATATATATATATATATATATATATATATATATATATATATTCATTCAACACCAAGGTTCGAATGCGAGACCTTCGACCCGGAGTCACGGTCGATTACCACTAGGCAACGACAAAGAAATTAACATATAAAAATGCTCCTGGGCATGAAAGCACTGTGTTTCTTTCGGCTGATGAAATATACACCAGGTTCTGGTAACCTTTATCCTG
>JAJOZX010002097.1:340000-347500 GCA_023014485.1 Bathynomus jamesi
AAGACTCCTTGCTCTCTCCTATGCTGTTTAATGTATATATTGACGGATTAATTGTTTCACTTAATGAGGCAACAGTGGGATGTTGTATAGATAACACAAGGATAAATAACTTAGTTTATGCCGAGGATATGGTATTAATAAGTCCCTCTGTTAAAGTTCTGGATCGGCTACTAAAGTCTACGAAGTGTATTCGCAGAAACATGATATGTATTCTTTTTAATGTTACAAAAACTAAGGTTATGCAATTTCATCCTAAAAGCTGTAATCAGCCAGCTGATGTTAAATTTAAAATGAGAGGTGAAGTAATTGAGGAAGTACAAGAGTTTACGTATTTGGGTGAAACTATCACCAGCTCCTTGAGAGATGACTCAAATACTGTATAAGAAAACACTCTCGAAGTCTTTGTGCTAAAGCGAATATGACTATAAGGAACTTCCGGTTCTGTATAGGTGAAGCTAAAGACACTCTCTTTCGTACTTTCTGCAGTAATATATACGGACAGCAACTCTAGTGAGGTGAAGCTGAAAGAGGTCTTCAAAACAGTGGTTAGGCCAGCCATGTTGTACGGAATGGAGACGGTGCCACTGAAGAAGACTAGTGACAGAAAGATGGATGTGGCTGAAATGAAAATGTTGCGATGGATGTGCGGTGTAACTAGAAGGGATCGAATCAGAAACGAACGCATTAGAGGAACGGTGAAAGTACCAGAGGCGTCAAGAAAAGTCCAAGAAGCCAGACTGAGATGGTATGGGCACATGATGAGAAGAGAGGAGGATTACGTGGGACGTAGGGTGCTGGAAATGGAGGTGCCGGGACGGAGAAGAAGAGGTAGACCGAAGACGAGGTGGAGGGATTGTGTGGCGGCAGACATCCGAGAGAAAAATTTGGACGAGGACATGGTGCGTGACAGAAGTGAATGGAGGAGACTCATCAAGAACAGCGACCCCATATAGAGATGGGATTTAAGCTGCAGAAGAAGAAGAAGTCTAGGTGAATTATAAAAAAGGTTCTGGCAGAACCCTAAATTTGCTGTATAACAGGTCTTTTAGACTCTTACATAAATTACCCCCGAGATGCTCAGCTTCGCAAATGTTTGCTACCCGCAATGTCCCGAGCTTCCCGGAGGTAACAAACGTGCTCAATACAGTCTAATGCAAAGAATTAAAAAATCAAACAACCCGATTTTCCAAGCTATCCATGAGTCCTGCCGTTTATCCTCTAAGCTATGGACTTCTTGGTACGAAAACGTCTGTCTGTAGCTCCACTTAACTTTGACATTACTGTATTATTTCTAATCAATTGTATATATTTTTATCCTTAGTATGTGAACTGTCATTGTATTAATAATATTTGTCATATGGACTGTAGTCTGCCAATAAACCTTTTCATTTTCATTTTCATATATATATATATATATATATATATATATATATATATATTGAAGCGTAGGGCTTATATATACACAATAATCAAAGTAATCTATATACAATGATCTCTGCCCAAGAGAGATCTACGGGACGATCTGTGTGCATGGATCACGTTTCATATAAAGATCTATAGGGGATGATCCATGCACTATATGGATCATTGCCTCGGTGAAATTTACGCGCGCGTTAAAACTGATCTACGAGTTCTCGGATCAGTTTTAAGGTTCGATAAATTTGTCTTTGAATCCGCGTTAACGTTCCACTAAAGTGAACCAAATGACACTTTAAAAAAATTGTCGAATCTGTATACTTCTTTTTCTTACACACACACACACACACACACACACACACACACACACACACACACATTACTATAATTTTGTTTTTATGAAGTATTTATAATGAGCAGCTTGAAGTTAATTAGCATTTTGTTAAACTCATAAATTGTACACTTTAAAGCTTAAAATAGGTTTTATTTAAAACCAATCACATTACCAACCACTCACTATTTATTCCATGATTGAATTTTAAAGATTTAATTTCGTTATCAGAAAAATAAATGTTGTCATTATAATCATTTCATGGTTCGATTTCACCATTTGGATTCGTTGCTAAATAGTTGACCATGTATGTATTTTGGTTTGGAAAGGAAAAAAAACGTTAAAGTGGGAAAGTAGGACCTGGTGGGGGTTCGAACCCATTTCGCGTGGTTTCAGAATTAGTCCTTCAGGCTACCGATCACGCCATCCAGAACTCCACCCCCACTTCCACCCCGAAAGGATTCGTTGGAGCGAAGCCCATATTTACGCTGTTTGACCATGCTCCAATCAACTCTCTCGCCTTTATGCGATTGAAGTACGGTTATTGCACTTAAGATGAATTCACATGTATTGTTTCAATCACATTAGTTCTTCCGCGTCTCCTTCAGGAATTTTCAATAAAAAAAGATGAAAACCGGAGTAATAAAATAAAAAATAAAATAACGTACTTAGTTTACAGTTTTTCTCTCATAACTGAAATTGAGAGCTTTCAAGAAGAAAATTTGAAGACATTTGTAATTTTGATGTTTCATTGAAATGGATCTTATTTAGTTACTAAAAAAATAAATAAAATAAAAGTTAATAAAAATACTCTCATTTCGTATTATTTTATTGTTATTAACATTATTTTTAAAGTTTTAATAACAAATAAAATCAAGTCCTCGCGCCCTACTCTTCTGTTTTTTACTTGGCATTCTCTCGTTACGAAGGATGATGCGGATACCCACTTACCATCAGGGATGCCACTCCTTGGGATTTATCCCAAGATCTTGGCATTTTCTGAGATACCTTGGGATATTGGGATTTCTTTAAACAAATATAGCAAATCTTGGGATCAGCCACAAGATATATATATATATATCTTGGGATTTCTTGGGATTTTTTACAAGTGGATCTTGGGATTTTTTAAATTTCTGAGTGGCATCCCTGCTTACCATTAATATACATTTTTTACCATCTGCGCTCATTGGACACGCGGATCATGTTCCTGGTAAGCCGGCACCGGTAGCTCAGTGAGTAACGCCGTTTCTTTGTACGCGAAGTGAAGACACTGAGCTCGGCGGTTCGAATCCCGATGGTGTCGTTTAATAACAACAGGAGTTAGCTCACTGGGCCGCATTCGTCTGGCCTGAGCGCTGTGACGTTCCGCATGGTTCTTCTGACTGATTTTTACGTTCCAAATAACATAATTTCTCAATTATTGATGAAATAATGTCACTATGCACTGACATTTTGTATATTTTTACCGTCTAACTACCACGCTATCTCTCTACCTCTTAATTTCGTTAACGCCAGACAATTTTATTCAGTTTTCGGAAACCTCCGCATGGTTTTAAGTCCAAGGGTTGAAATGATTACGCATCGTGCTACAGAGTAAGTTTAATATAGGAGATTTACTTTCTAAATAAATCGTTCTTAATTCTTTGAATATTCATTTTACTTTTTCCATAAATAGAACCGGTGATTGACTGTGATTGACTGGCTTTTATTAAGAAAAGTAAATACTTTAAATCTTGTATATCGTTAACATATGTAGCAAGAGATTTACCACAGTACTTTCCAGCATTACTTTTACAAGAGAACTGCGATTTCATTAAAAAGAATAAGATAAGCCTGTGTGTGTGTGTGTGTGTGTGTGTAAAACATTTTCAGAAGTGTGTTTAGTGGATTGGTGGGTGAGTATTAATTGGACTTCATGAAGAAGGAAAATTGAGAAAGGACAACGTAGGCCACAAATCAAATAACGGACCTGTGCAATGTTTGCATTGTGGTAATTACTTGAATCGCGTCTTCCCTTTTAAACGATAAAAATACCATACGTTGCCAGATACGACATCTAACTATCTATCGATCTAACTATCTATCTATCTATCTATCTATCTATCTATCTATCTATCTAGCTATTTCTCTCTCCCTGTATATATATATATATATATATATATATATATATATATATACACACACACGAAATACAAATGTTCAAGAAATAAGGTAGGTTTTTAGTCTTTCTTAAATGAAGATAGTTTCAGATCGAAAACATAACTGAAAAAATAAGAAATCAAAGGTCAGTTCAAATATGGAAATGAATGAAAATGAATGAAAATGAAAAGGTTTATTGGCAGACTATAGTTCATATGACAAATATTATTAATACAATGACAGTTCACATACTAAGGATAGAAATATATACAATTGATTAGAAATAATACTGTAATGTATATGAAGTCGAATATAATTATATAAGACTACTTATATAGGACGAGAACGAAAATACAGTTTCGGGCACAAATTTTTTTTAATATATATATATATATATATATATATATATATATATATATATATGGGCTGTGCGGGTCTATCACTTTCGGGTCGGGTCCGGGTCTGGGTCATTTTTCTAATTTACTTTCGGGTACGGGTCCGGTCCGGGTCATTTTTCTAATTTACTTTCGGGTCCTGGTCCGGGGCCGGACTCGAAAGTTCACTTTCAGGTCCTGTCGGGTCTTTCAGTATATGACCCGGGTCTGGGTCGGGTCCATTATTAAAAATGTAATAATTATAATCTGGTATAGGATAGGTAATAACCTTGTAGAGACCGGATTTTGCCCTTTTTGCCTTTTTAATTCCCGTTTATAGATTCATAGGCTTCTTTTAGAGAAATCCATTTCGGGACTGTGGGATGTATATAATTAAATGTTATAGTGCCTATAAACGCCTATTTTGATGGTTAGTGCCTAATTTTAAAATACGTGCCTATATATGCCTTTTTTAATTTTATTGTACTTAGTAAAGCAAAATAACTCGCATTTTTTTGAAACTTGTAGGCCTAAATAGGGCAGGGGATAGAAAAACCGAGGCTAGTCCTGAGGCAACCAGCACAGCCAATCAGATCACAATACGTCAGCCAAATACAGCCAATCAGATCACAATACGTCATTGTGAAGCGTTCGGCCTCGATCATTTTGTTTGGTGCGTGCAACGTGGTGTCTTTGTTCAAGTGCTTTTGCTAAATAAAATCTCACGTTTGTGCTTACAGCTTTTTTTATAAGTGAGAAAAAATGCCTAAGGACAAGACAGCCAAAAGTGTTCTGTTCAGGCAGTGGATCAAGAAGGACTCAAACTTCACTACGGATGGTAGAGTTATTTTCTGCCAACCTTGTTCCAAAGAGGTACGTTGCAACATTTTTTATTCTCTATCCAAAATAACAAACCCACTCGATGTAAACAAATGCATGCGAGGGAATTTGACGCTCCAACAATGAGTGATAATGTGAGCTTTTTCGAATTTAATAGCATCCTAAAGATAAATTGGTAAAGAGTGGTGAAAAACAAATTGTTTTAAATTATTTTAATATTAATTTAATTAATCGAACAACCAACTTCGATGTTCGACTAATGCATTTTATAATTTAGTTACCCTAAAAATTGTCGTTTTCTGTAGTTTCTGAAAAAAAAAAAAATTGGTATCTAAAGAAATTATTAAGTTAAGTTGGGTTCTTATAATGAATAGAGAATAATAGCTTTTTGTTTGTTGTTAATTTGATTTATTTTAATGCACGGCGCAGTAATTAAGTTTGTTTTTCAGTAATGTTTTTCAGCATGTGACTTGCCTGGCTCATGCTCTCCATCGGGTGGCAGAAAACATCCGGGACATTTTCGGAACGTAAATGCACTTGTATCGTCGGTGAAGAAGGTCTTTCTCAAGGCACCTTCACGAATTGCTGCTTTCAAGGCAGCTCTTCCAGAAACACCCTTGCCACCTCAGCCAGTTTTGACTCGATGGGTTTCCTGGCTTCAAGCTGCCATGTATTATGCTGAAAATATCAGCGAAATTGCCAAGGTACGAAACATATTCAGTTTAATTAGTACATTCTTCTACAGCCATTTCAAAAGCAGCAAAGCACATTTCATCTTAATTCTGTTTTTTGTTGCAGGTCGTTGAAAACTTAGACGAGCATGAGGCAGTCGTGATAGGAGAAGCGAAGGAGGCCTTATCGTGTCTAACCCTTCGAGGAGACCTGGCCTACATCATGGCCAATTTCGGACGGGTGCCAGGGACCATAACCAAGCTGGAGGAGAGAGGCCTGCCGTTTGTTGAAGCAGTGGAAATAGTTCAAAATTTAAGGAAGGAGCTGAGCCAGGTTCCTGGTAACGTAGGGAAAGAAGTGGTAGCAAAATCTGAAAATGTACTCCGACGCAATCCTAGTTGGCAAACGTGAACGTTTCAATAGTGTTTAAAGGAGAGTGTCAGGAGGTTCTGGACTTTGAGCCAAGCGAATTAGCATCTTTGAAGTTCGCACCAATTACGTCTTGCGATGTCGGAAGGTCGTTTTCTCGATATAAAAATGTATTGAGTGACAGGCGATATCAATTTAAGCCACAGAACCTTGAAAAATTTTTAATCATCAATTGCCATTTCAATTTATAGTTTAGTTGAGTTTTTGTAAGAAGATAGTTTAAATGTTTGGATTTTACTTTGATTCAAATAAAATGTTTGATGGTTTTTGAGATGTTTAGTTTATTTTTTACAATAAAAATCCTGATATTCATCAGAACTGCAAATGGGTTTACTGTAAGTCAACAATAATAAGAGAATAGTGGGAAAATAGAAATGCCTATTAAGTGCCTTTTTTAGCTTTTAGTGCCTATTTAAGCGACTTTTTTAGGGCTTCTTTAGTGCCTTTTTGCCTACCTATTATTGATTTTTTAGTGCCTATCAATCCTAACTCTAGTAATAAGACTGCTACCGTAGCTACATTAACATGTTTTCTGAAACATAGTAAAACATTATATGGCTATACGGTAGTAGCCTAACCATATATATTAATTAATCCGATTTTGGAAATGTTTGAAAGTAGGTGTATTAATTGTATTAATATTTAATAATAACTAGGTATAGTTATACACGCATTGCTAAGGGGCAAAGTACGATGTATGATTGCTCTCTTGAGCCCCCTTATTCTAAATTTTAATTAATTTTGTGAAAACAAATTCTATATTTTTTTGAGTGAACTCAAATGGAAATTATCATCTTCTTGCATTAAAATTAAATACTTTGTTTATCTTAAAAAACAAAAATAAAACCGATAATATGAAATAATTAAAGTAATTTGGTAGTAATATTGTCTTTATATTTTGAGGGCAACATATTCCGTGAACTCCTTTAAAACAGATATTGATATAGCGGCATAGCCTATACTTATTTCTCCTAGAATCAAGTTGTGGCAAGACAGGAAAGAGATTTCTGAATTTCTAACTGATTTTCTTATTTTGAATATACACAGTGTGTAATGTATATATATATATATATATATTATATTATATGCGCTTCTTAACTGAAATATTTTTATTAGGTCTATTCTACACTATTTTATTTGAGAAGACTTTATTCCCCAACACCGTTCGATCGCAAACACAATACTGCGTCTAATAATTATGATTACGAAAGAGAATTTCTTTGCGGGTTCAGAATGAAGCTTAGAGCGGAGAACAATCTTTCAACGCTAACTTGCGCGCACGGAGTAGACAATGCTACC
>JAJOZX010002097.1:350000-357500 GCA_023014485.1 Bathynomus jamesi
TCGATATCATATGCATTCATACATCAACTTCGTAAAATAATACCTCCTCCCTCTCCCCATTAATAATATCCAAAAATATAGCAGCGAAATTAAGTGTTTCCATTATTCTGTCCAACCCCTGTATATACGAGTATATTTGTTCAACCCCTGTATATACATTTGTCCAACCCCTGTATATATATTTGTCCAACCCATGTATATATATATGTATTTGTCCAACTCCTGTATATATATTTGTCCAACCCCTTTATATATATATATATATATATATATATATATATATATATATATATATATACAGTATATATATTTGTCCAACCCCTTTATATATATATATATTTGTCCAACCCCTGTATATATATATTTGTCCAAACCCCGTATATATATTGAAATGTTGCAGTCAACGGGTTTTAAATTTTAATTAATACGATACCATTCTTTACAGCGCACCAAAAAAGTCCGTATCGCCCCATCTGTTACAGTAATTTGAAACTTCATTCTTTTCTTTTGAAGTATTTCATTTATATTTGAGATTTATATATGTAATTTACCACCATAAGTACGATATATACTTATTATACACATTATACAGGGTGTTCAAAAAGGAACGCAACCCAGTGGAGAATGCATATTTAATTGTAACAACCTTTTTTTTTCTGTTTCGGGTTGCGTTTCTTTTTTGAACACTCTGTACAAGGAATTTCATATATTCTTATACCCATGAAACTCGCAGTTGAAACTTTTGGTATAGTTCACGCATTCTACATATACGGTCGATTAAAAAAATCTTGCTGTGAGAGTCAATTTTTTTACCAATATTTATGAGTAGGGAACCGAATTTTTAGGGAAGAACTTTTTTAATCGATTGTACAGTGCGCTTCCACTGTGCTACGTTGACCGCACTTATGAGACTGACAGGTGTTGATTGATGACAGCTTTTCTTGGCTTTTATGATTTAAACAACCATTTCAGTTTTAATACTTATTTTACAGTTTCATGTGCTAATAAAACCCCCTTTCTTTGGATAAGTTTCTTTTGGGGTGAATAAAATCGTCTGGCGTTAACCAGAATAAAATCATTATGCTAGACGCTATGCAACAAAAGATTAGATGACCCTTAAATAAAAGTTTTCCAATACGGAGACTGGAGTGAGATATGTAGCACAGAGATTTCGTTTTCCCACGTCGCTGGACCACGTCCCAAAGATGTTCTTACCACTCTATACCATCCAAGAAAACCAAACATTTTCCTTTCAATTGCAGCTTTTCACCGTATTTCATTTTATAATGTATGTATCTTATAAAAAATGCACTAATTAAGCCTTCGGTAATTAAAACAATAAAACATTGTTGGGGGAATATGCTGAAGATTTTGTTTTTGTCATCAACATAGTGACAAGATGAAATATATTTCGATTTTTTTTTTGTCATCAGCACAGTGACAAGATGAAATAGATTTCGTTTTTTTTTTGTTATCAACACAGTGACAAGATAAAATATATTTCAATTTTTTTTGTTATCAACACAGTGACAAGATGAAATATATATATTTTTTGTCAACACAGTGACAAGATGAAATATATTTCGATTTTTTTTCGTCATCAACACAGTGACAAGATGAAATATATTTCGATTTTGTTTTGTCATCAACTCAGTGACAAGATGAAATATATTTCGACTTTTTTTCGTCATCAACACAGTGACAAGATGAAATATATTTCGATTTTGTTTTGTCATCAACACAGTGACAAGATGAAATATATTTCGATTTTTTTTGGTCATCAACACAGTGACAAGATGAAATATATTTCGATTTTGTTTTGTCATCAACACAGTGACAAGATGAAATATATTTCGATTTTGTTTTGTCATCAACACAGTGACAAGATGAAATATATTTCGATTTTGTTTTGTCATCAACACAGTGACAAGATGAAATATATTTCGATTTTGTTTTGTCATCAACACAGTGACAAGATGAAATATATTTCGATTTTTTTTTTGTCATCAACACAGCGACAAGATGAAATATATTTCATTCAGGGAACGATGAAAAGAATCGTTCAGGTTCTATGATAGAAATTCTGATTTCATCGTGTACTGTATAAGAAATTATTAAGATGATAAAAACTTCGTTAAAATATTTTGAAATTATAATGAAGTTTCGGAAAATGATGAAGTTAAAGTTTTAAAATCGTTAATCTTCACCTCAAGTTTGTTTTAGTTATAAGTCTCAATTATAAAGCTGATAATTCGTTTGAGAATTTAGTGGTTTTATCAGGTTGTGAAACATCTTGACCATTTATTATGCACTGAACCCTGGATCAAGATTAGTTGTTCCTGCTTTCATCCTTTAATTCTCTCTCTCTCTCTCTCTCTCTCTCTCTCTCTCTCTCTCTCTCTCTCTCTCTCTCTTTTCTTATAAAATAGTTAATATCTGGAACCAACTTCCCTCAGAGGTTGTTTCCAGTCAAAGTGTAAATGTGTTTAAAAATAGGCTAGACAAAGTACTGAATACTCTCATGTGAGCAAACTAAATATAGAGCTATTTATATATTCTCCACTTTCCTGTAAAATTTCCTTGGCTACTTTTTCAGGGTCAAGGTATTTTCTTCAACCTTTTTCCGTACCTGCCTCTGGCAGGGAGGGAGCGGAGGGTGGGGAGAGAGCCTTCTACTTTTCTATTCAGTTTTCTACTACTGCTAGGATAGTTGAAAGAAAAATAAACTTTTACAAAATTTTCCCTGGCACCCGTTGCCATTGGTACCTCCTCGGTATGGGCCGCAAGGCCTTTTGAGGTACTTCTTTTCCTTGTAACTCCTTGTAACTCTCTCTCTCTCTCTCATCTAATTTTGCATATTCGCATATCTTTCTGTACCTTATCAGATAATGACGACGGATGTAGAAATATATGAAAATACTTGCAACCTTCTTTAATCAATTGTTTAACCAAAGAAAGTAACGTACTGTGATGAAACGGTACGAGATGAAATAACTGTGATGAAAAAACAACACATTTCGTTATTTATGAGTTTAATAAAAGCCATCGAAATCATCACATCAAAATTTACGTTCGAGCCAAATTCATTACACAGGTCTTGATTGTTTTCGTATTACAGGGTGATTTTTTAACGATACAACAGAGAATCTATATAACGATATATATATATACACACAGGGTGTCCCATAAGTCCGGTCTCATAGGAAAATTTATTTTAAATTAAATTTACAAAATTAATACATTAGAACTAAAACAAATGTTCAAATTGATATCTTGTTTTGGGACCTTTTCCTTCGCTTCTTCCTGAGGAGTGTAACTCAATTCTATATTAGCCACTGCGTGTTATTCTACCTGCAACAAACCAGTTGTCAAGGGAATACAGTTGACCTAACCAGGCATACAGTTGACCTAACCGGGCAAATGATCTTCTACGAAATGACCAAGGTGGAATTTCAGCCATTTCGCGTAATGACTGAAGATTTTAGTAATTTCGCGAAATTACCAAGTGAAACAGCCATTTCGCGAAATGACTAAAAGTTTCAACCATTACCCGAAATGGCTGGTTATACACTTTGACTGTAACATATATGTATATATTTTTCCTCGCTTTTAACATCTACCTTTATTATCGAGTATATCCTCCTTTCCTTCTTCGCATGCAAATTATACATACTATATATATATATATATATATATATATATATAATTATTCACTATTTTCTTTGCATCTTTTTTAATAACTTTTAATATAAAAGTTTTTTAATGAATTCTTTTGATAATACTTTTCACCATTAAATTTTTACGCATACAGAGTTCAAGTTGTGCCCTAATGAAAAAGCATGAAAAGAACAATATATATAGATATATATATATATATATATATATATATATATATATATATATATATATATATATATATATTTATATGTGTGTGTGTGTGTGTGTGTGTGTGTGTGTGTGTGGTGTGTGTGTGTGCGGTTTTAGTTTATTTCTTAATAAAGAGACGAATAAACGGTATTTTTCTATAAAGTTCAGTTATGGTCTGAAGTCATTTTGTAGCATTTGGACCCAAAATATAGCGAATTGTTAGTGTTGAAATTATCAAAGACATTTAATTTTGGTTCACCACTAAATTCGAGCTCTATCGCTATAACGCAGGATCCATTTCACTATAGAAGGGTTAAAGTTGGGGTATTTGGGGTATAGGAAGTGGGGATAGCCCCTGGATGGGGGTTGTTGTTTCACGACCGGAATGCCTTTGCTGGATTCGAACCATTAAGCGGAAATAAATTTGCAGTAATGAGGCGCAGTTGCTGAAGTCGTTAAAGTTCTCATACACTTGTTTTGTTTATGGCAGACGAAGATTACACATGCTGGCAAGCTGATAAGACAACAAGGAATATAACAGAAATATATATATATACACACACACTGTATATACGAGTATATATGTTAAAGTCAATGTCTAAAATTAGGCAGTTTATAAATTGACTGAAATTCAGGCAATATGTTAAATTGGTGATACATACAAAACCTAACCTAACCTAACCTTCCTGGTAATGTTGCATATGCATGCCCACTGGTATTTCCCTATATGTTGCCTAAAAATTCATGGCTAGGTTAGATTTAATTAGGTATTAAGTAATCGAGCATTTAACAAATTGCCTAAAATTTCAGTCAATTTATAAATTGCCTAATTTATAAATATTCGTCCAAAGAAATATTTCAGTTATATTTGTCCTTATCTCTCGTAATATGCGTAAGATAGTTATGAAAAGTTTAAGAGTTCGTTTGAAAAAATTAACAAAAAGAAAATTAGTTTAACTTTAACATGTAACGTAAAACATCAAAGAATTTGAGGAAAATTAAAAAAAAAATGTTAAAATGCAAAAATTTTCGTACATTTATTTACAAAATTGTTTAATATTTTGTATGTCCACATTTTACTTGAATGACTTCACTGATTAATTTTTCGGTTTTTTTTGTTTTTTTTTTTGTTACAAGATTTCGACATCTCAGTCGAAATTTTAGCTCATTCTTTGATGTTTACATCATATGTTGGAATTCAACTAATTTTTATATTTGTTACATTTTGCCGAACGAAACCTTTCGAAAGTATTCTATACGTGGTACAAAAGATAAGGACGAATATAATTGAAATAATTCTTTGTACGAATACTTATGAGCGCCAACATACAGCATATGCAGCATCCCGCCTCATTTCGGGGATTTTCATGGTATCCATTTATCTACCAATCAAAAAATGGATGAACAGTTGGGTGGGCTGCGCGCCGATCAATTCGTAATCAGTGATGCTAACCACTGCACGATCAAGACGCATTTATATATATATATATAATATATATATATATATAGATAGAGAGAGAGAGAGAGAGAGAGAAGAGAGAGAGAGAGAGAGAGAGAGAGAGAGGAGACCAGTGTCATTGACATCCCATCTTACCAAAATATTTGAAAGAGTAATTAAAGAAATTTTTTTTTTACTTTTGGGAGAAGCAGAAAAGATTGAATGAGGAACCAACAAGGTTTCCAATCACGACGATCGTGCCTATCACAATTAATAGAGCATTATAACAATACCATAGATGCATTTGAAAACAATGAAAACTATATACGGATTTCTCAAACGTATTCGACAAATAATCATGGTATAATAGCACATCCAGTAAAGTGAAACGTATGGCAATAACGGGCAAATTGAGAAAATGGATCTGTAACTTCCTCAGAGAACGTCAGCAAGTTGTTAAAATCCAAAGAATATCATCAACAGAATCGGAGGTACGTAGGAAGAGGACCAGCATTAGTCCCACTTCTATTCATAATCATGCCAACAGACATAGACAACGAAGCAACATCCTTTGTTGACGATACAAAAATCAGCAGAAATATTAAAAATGCGGATGATAGGTAATCTTTATGGAGGGATGCAAGAATAATATACATAAGATGGTCAAAAGAAAACAACATGAAATTTAACACCGAAATATTTCAGCTCTTGAGAGGATGGGAAAAGATGAGGAGCGAAAACAAACAGAATATTTATGCGCAAAATACGCAGAAAATCCAAAGAAACACAAAGGCAAAATATTTAAGTTAAAATGGTGAACGATACGAAATTTGAGACACAAAATAAACAAGACAAAAAGAATTACGGGACAGATCGTGAGAACATCTAAAAGAAGGGACGAGAAGGTTGAAGACGTTGATCATACCAAAACTGGAATACTCCTCACGTCTTGACGTCTCCATATAAAAAAGAAGAAATTGATAAACTACAGTAGAAGAAATCCAAAGAAATTTCACAGTCAAGATCAATAACTGCAAAGAACTCCATTTTTTTTTGCATGCAAGAAGGCGGGGCCAAGGGAAATAACATCTGCAAGATAACATGAAAATTTCAATTCCTAGACGAAAGAAACACGTTTTATATGTATTTCCTGTTGGACTTAATTAAAGGCTTTGTTGCGAGCTTACTAGGTCCCTCTCCATTTGTCTCAGGTACTGTTGTTGTCCAGGATGATTATGGATACAGCTCCCTTTGGCGATCCAGTAATTCGTGACGTGACCCGTGAACTGTGATACGTGACCTTGTGGTGTGTGTGTGTGTGTGTGTGTGTGTGTTGTGTATGTAACGTCGAACTCGTGCGAGGATAGGCCATTTGCAACGTGTGACGTGACTTTAGTCATGATGAGTTGATTCGTAATTTGAGGTCTCGATTTGTACCTCATTTTTAACAAGTGATTATTATCGATTTAGAGTTTGGGTTTCTATGACAGAATTCTCTCTCTCTCTCTCTCTCTCTCTCTCTCTCTCTCTCTCTCTCATATCATATTCACCCACCTTTTCAGGTATTTCAGTAACAAGACACTAACTTCACTTCAGGTATGTCTGATTTAATAATTTCTACATGTCAAATCTTTTACAAACATTTTCCCTGAATATAAAACAGTTTTATGTAACGTCTTCATATATATATATATATATATATATATATATATATGGGAATTTCACAATTAAACATGTGAAATGAATGAATGATGTAAACCCACAAGGAAAAAGAAAAATGATTCCAAGGCCTTTCGTGTATTCAGAAGTACACTTCGTCAGGGAATTCCCTGACGAAGTGTACTTCTGAATACACGAAAGGCTTTGGAATAATTTTTCTTTTTCCTTGTGGGTTTGCATCATATATATAATTTTATCTTTAAATTTCTTTCCTTCCTTCGTCCCTTTCAACCTCTTTTCCTTGTTTTGTTTTAAAACTTTCACTTGACTTTAAATTTTCATATATTCTTTTTAACCTTTCTTCCTAAACAGACAGGCTCGTAGGGACCAGCCGGTCTTGTTGTTGTTTGGTGCCGCCCTTTGTATTCCTTTATATATATATATATATATATATATATATATATATCAGTTATATTCGTCTTTTCGTCTTTATCTTTTGTATGATACAATGCACAAGAGAGTTATGAAAAGTTTAT
>JAJOZX010002097.1:362500-510000 GCA_023014485.1 Bathynomus jamesi
GCCAGCCAGGAGCCCCGACTTGACACCGTGCGACTTCTTTCTTTGGGGGTGGGTAAAGGAAGAAGTCTACCGCACCAAACCGAGGACATTGGAAGAACTGGAGGACCGAATTCGGGAAGTCATGTCCTCCATCCCGCCGGAGTTCCTGCTAAAGTCAGTGGACGCCATTCCTGGGCGGCTCCAGAAGCTGGTGGAAAGAGTTGGAGCCCACATTGAATTTTAGAGAAAACCTACCATGTATGCCTACCTTTTCATATTATTTCTTCTGAAATAAATGGATAATATACGTATTTTTTTACCAATCCAAAATAGGGAGCTACTTTCCGCCCACCCTGTATATATTATATATATATATTATATATTATATATATATTATATATATATATATTAAAACCCGTATAACTCGGACTAATTGGCGGAGAGTAGTCTGAAAAATAGCGGATTCCGTCTTTTAGAGGTAAAATTTAAAGTATTGTGAAAAATACTATTTTAAGGTGTTTAAATGAATAAAATGTATTAAAAACAAGGTTTCTGAAAGAAAAAAATTATATGTAAGTGTAAATAATGTAAAGTAAAATGTAATTAAAATATTTTAATAAAGTACTGTTAAAATATTTCAAATGTGCGTATTTTCGGAGTGTGCCACGTGGTCACCTCGGACTTTACCTGTACAACTCGGACAAATTCCGAGTAAGACAGGTCTTCCCGAGATTTTTTTTTCTGGCTCATAGAGGATTCCGGCTTATCCAGAATCCGAATTGTATAAGTTTTACTGTATATGGAATAAAACGCACGAGCATGCATGAATTTTGTAGTGTGGCGGTAGCGCTCGAGACTCCTAATCAAGAGATCCCGTGTTCGAAATCTGGTGAGGTCAGTTTTGTTTCATATATATATATATACAGAGAAAGAGAGAGAGAGAGAGAGCATTTGCCAGATATGTTTTTGGGACCATCTTTCCAGTTGCGTGGGACTGCGTCTCGGCCACATCGACATACTGCTTCCCATTAGATCAGCGTGTTTAAGTGACGTCACGTTGAATGTGGGTAATATTTAGATGGGTGACCGTACTCTTGCGTTCAGATAATGTAGCAGTCTATGGTTCAGATCCCACGTAAAGCTGTCGGTTCTCTCCATCACATGACCTTTACTCGTTATGGAGGACATTAAACAACAACATTATTAGTCCAGTTGTGCGAAACCAGTTCAACGACTGCTTTTATTACATCATAACCTTACTCCAGTTATTTCTCTCTCTCTCTCTCCCTCTCTTTTTTCTCTATCTATCTATCTATCTATCTCCTCGTATGCCTATCCCTCTTTTCATACAGTAAGAAGCCAGATACTTTTTCTTCCACGAATGAATAATTCTCAAAGAAATGTGAAAAGTGCGAGATAAATATAAGTAGCCCAAAAGTAGCTACTTTTTCGCAGACAAAAAAATCGCATTGTGGAAACG
Organism: Bathynomus jamesi; assembly: GCA_023014485.1. NCBI lineage: Eukaryota > Metazoa > Arthropoda > Malacostraca > Isopoda > Cirolanidae > Bathynomus > Bathynomus jamesi. The sequence goes on from JAJOZX010002097.1 coordinate 363,960, forward strand.
TTTTACGAGCCTAGAAAATGGAATTTAATATCTTTTTTATATGCTTGAAAATGGAAAGAGATGTTCTTATATATATATATATATATACCCTCTATTTGTGTAAAAATTTAGATCAAACGCGCATATCATTGAAATACTCGCATAACCTAACTGAAGTTCCGTGTTAAAAACACATCTTAATATAAACTATGCAAAATAGTTTGGTTGTTTAAAAAGAGTTAAAGCCTCCTTTTATATGAATAAATTTCCCAGTGTGAGGAGTCTTACAAGAAAAAAAAAGGTAAGAAAATACATAATACAGGGTGTCCCGTAAGACTGGACCCATTGGGATTTATAATATATTTTTTTATTATGTTATATTATTATTATTATTATTTTTTTATTATTTTTTATTATTATTTTTATTTGTGGGGCCACTTGAAAGCCAAAGTGTACGAGGTCAAACTTCAGAACATTTTCCACCTTAAAGCACGCATTGTGGAGGCGTGTCAAGAAATTTCTGCGACTGTGATTCAGAAAGTGCTGTCGCAGTGGAGATTGCGTCTTCAACTATGTGTGCGACACAACGGCGGACACTTTGAACAGATTATGTAATAAATTTTGGACTATTTTGTAATTTTATTATTTTTCCCTATGGGTCCAGACTTACGGGACACCCTGTATATATATATATATAAAAGAAGGTGAAGGTAAAATATACATAGACATAATATATTATAGTCTCGCTAAAACTCACACGCAGAAAAGCCCCAAACAAAGAAAAATAAGAGAACGTATAAAAAAAAAAAAAATAGGATATCGTATCTTTACTCCATATTTTTTTATTGCATTTCTCTTTCTTCACAAACAGATAGGTGAAATGTTGTGTAAGACTTTCTATTCCAATGACTTTTATATTCCTTAACTCTTTTTTTTTTTTTTTTTTTTTTTTCTTTTTTGAGTCCCCTTTTGTTATAGCAATGAATTTTTATGCAAATTTTGGACATAATTCATTGAGAAGAAAGTTTATTTTAAGGGAGCGAATTTCCTCTTTGAGAATTTTTTTTTTTTTTTTAAAAGAGAGAGACTGAGAGAGAGAGAGAGATAGAGAGAGAGAGAGAGGAGAGAGAGAGAGAGAGAGAGAAAAAAATGGCTTTCGATGAAACTGTCCGTGTATACAATGTAGCTCGCTGAATTAATGAATAAATTTCTTTCTTCACACACACACACACACACACACACACACACACACATATATATATATATATATATTGTCGGTGTAAAAGCAAACACTGATGTCGAAAAAAACCGGATCATGACATCTGATCGACTTGATATAAAATAGACGAGTTAGTTTTTTTACAGTGTCGATGTTGCATTTTGTCGATCAAGTAAAACTCCCGTATACATACATACGTACACACCAAAAAATTACGCACATACTATACGTACAGTTTCAGGAAAAAGGTTCCTCTTGAAGCATAAACTTTCGAAAAAGCATAAAAGTATTAATCCACAACAATTTGATTGTATCCATTAAATTTTATTTGTCACAATATATATATATATAATATATATATATATATATATATATATATATTATATATATATATATATATATATATATATATATATATATCCACAGACAAACAGAATATTACCAATTAGCAATTTTTTTATCTTTTTAGAATTATTTCTTGGTGAACTTTTTACCGAAACTTTACATGTACACATTACGGTTCTTAGTTACTTGGTTAGTAATTTTATTTTAGAGCTGCAAAATTGTTGTTTGCTTTTTTTCGTAAATGTAGTTACGTTTATTTTCCATTGTCCCAAAAACGTCAATATTCCGTTAACATTTTATTTTACAAAGAACTCTGTTAATATAATGTAAAAAAGTGTACGTATAAAAAAATAACTTTTTACCGTTACGTTTTTTAATTACCATATTTAAGACCTCTTTTTACCATTGTCCGTTAGTGAAAATTACACCATTATCTTTTTTACTCCATATTCTCAACGGACCTATACACTTTTCGTCGATAAGACCAAAAAAACATCGACACTCAAAAAGTTAACGTAACCTGACTTAACCTAATCTAACCTAACCTATCTTAACGTAACCTAACTTCTATCTAACCTAATAATAATTTGTCGATAGAAGTCAAGTCGATCAGATGTCGTAAGGCGTTTTCAACGCTCTGAACTGTATCCTTGCGGAAAGAAATTCGACGAATGAATAAAATCTATGGATAAAACATCGAACATTTCAAAGAATTTATTACTGGATGAAAAACATAATTTGACCAATTTGGCACTAATTTTATTTATTTATTTATTACTATTTATTTATTTAGTTATTATTATTAATTACTTTATTTATTATTATTATTTATTTATTTATTTTTTAACGAACTATAAATTCTTGTTGAATTTTTAAAAATTTTCAGTATTTTTTTCATAGATTTTATTCCTTCGTCGAATTTTTTTCCACGTCTAAATATGCAAGAGAGAGACATTTAGGATGCGAAAACCGTGCATTATACAAATTGGCTAAAACAGGGACACGTATATAAAAACTTGTTTTTTTTTAATCGTTACTCAAGATTAAGAGAAATACTTTAAAATTAACCTGTAATTAACCTGTTTTTCGTGGTGAAGCTGATCCACTCTTTGCGTAGCAGTATGCATCATCATATCGTAATTCTGTTTCCTCAGAATTATAAAATATGGAAGTGAAACTAAAATATTTCAGTCATTGTAATTGGTGAAGAATGCCAGAAACTGGCACAGTGCTGAGGCCAACTAATGGGACCATTGCGCTAACTCTTGTATTATTATTATTATTATATTATTATTATTATTATTATTATTACCAGTACCATCAGGAGTCGAACCCCAGACCTCAGTGTCTTCATTTCGCTTATAGGGAAACGGTGTTACAATGTGACACAACTATATATATATATATATATATATATATATATATATATATTATATAGTTGTGCAGGGGATCATCAATTAAACCTTTAGTCCTTTAGTTTTAGTCTTTCCTTTTCAATGATGGATTATTTCCGTTGCTTAGTTTTATCACGATGACTAAAGGAAACCAATCTTATAGTCTTCATGCATAGTATTCGCCATGGTATTGACTAAAACTACTTTAATCTGGAATACGATTTTCGGTTTAAAAATAATTACCTTAAATTAATAAATTGATTTATTAATTGTAAAATGTTAAGTTAATAAAACGACATTTATTTAAATAATCACTAAAAGTTTACACTGAGACCATAATTTTCATCAATATTATAAATGGTCAGTCATCAAATACTCCTGATGATTAATTTGTCTTTAAAATCGTGAGCATTAATTCATCAGTGACTCTTGATAATTATTTCATTATATATATATAAACACCATACGTATTAAAATATAAATACTAAAACCAATGTAAATGAATATATATACACAAAACTCTCTCATTATACATTAACGTCTCATAGACAAGTGAGTAATGTGGTGGCTCGCAAAATTCTTATCTTCATTGACATCAGTTCGAATTCCACAGAAGTAAGGTAAATGTATTTCTAATTTATTTAACCTTAAAATTTAAGTTGCTGTTAGTATGTTGTTCCTGATTAACAAAAATAACACTACGTTACACTACACTACGTTAATTACACTACGTTAATGAAAATAAACTGAAATGGAATTGAATTGACATTTCCTCCAACAGATGGCGCCACCCACTTCGATTAAATTATTTTCAAGGAATCAGTTCCCGAAAAGTATTTCATCAAGCATCGAAGTTTGATGAAAATATTGTCGTCAACTGAGGGCATTTGTTCGACGAAAGAATTTTCAATATCTTGATGAAAATTCCAGTCTCAGTGTATAGTAATAGTGAGCATGGGCTCTCATTTCAGAATTTCCAAGTTGAATAACAATATATATATATACAGGGTGGTGCAAAAGTCTGGACCCATAGGCAATTTACTATATAAAAAATACCTTTCGATTTTTATAATCAGTGGTTTACGTTAACAAACTAAAGGATAACATCGTAACATAAATTGAAGCCATAAGAACGAATATTACTATGCTTACAAATGTGCAAAGGTCTTGTGTCAACCGAGTAGAAAAGTATTTGGAAGAAGATGGACATCAATTCAAACACTTATTGTAAATTCTGAACTAGAACGTTAAATTTAACATAATTTAGTCACTGGTGTATGGTTAATTAAATTTCATTTCATAATAAACTTCCTGCAGGCCACACTTTTTTTCCATATAAACCGCCTATGGGTCCAGACTTTTGCACCACCCTGTATATATATATATATATATATATATATATATATAAAGGAACTCAGTATAATTTTTATTCAAAAGATCACTGGCCATTAATATATACTGCTTTTACACTTTAAGAACTATCGAGTTATTTTAACTCAAATTCGTATCAAATAATCTCCAACTCATCGACCATTTAAAATCACTCCATCACTTGGACCTTTCTTAGAAAGAGGAGAGTCAAAAAAGCCTCCTGATTTTCAAAACTACAGAAGGAATGTGGTCATTCTAACAGCTGAAGAGTTATTTGACACAAATTTGGGTTTAAATAACTGTTATTTCAGAAGGTAACAATTATGATAGTTATAAAACCTAATTCTCTGATTATTTTCTTAACTTTATATTAAAATTCACGTAAAAGTTTAATACTCTTAAAAAGTTTTTAGTATAAATTAAAGATAAAAATCTAGAATTTTTATTTTTTACTGTAGGCAAATGGAGTTTACTTCGAATTGTAAAATCATTAAAATGAGGTAAATTTAAGAACCCCAAAATTAGCATTTTAAAAGAATATATTTGGGTTAAAGGAGAGAAATAGTATATATATATTAGGGTGGTCCTTAAAATTCAAAGTTGGGAAGTTTCAGCTCCCACCCCCGGAAATCATTCGAATGGTTGAGAAAACTCTCTAGTTGAATTTTTTATTAAATCGGACAACGTTTACCCCTCCCTCATCGACCTTGAACTTTTACCCCCGGAGTTGTTGCCCGGTTGCAGTTGTTGCCGTTGTTGCCCGGTTAGCGATCCTGGGTCTGTAGGGTTCGCTTCCGAGAGTCCGGAAACTGGCAGCGGTGGCGAGCGACGACTTGCAGGAGGAACTGGAGTTGCTCCTCGTCGTGGGTCAGCGTCCGGTTGTACTCTTGGACGAGGGCAACTCCTCGCTCGGCATGGTCGTTGATTACGGCGAGCCCTCCCACACGTGCCGCCGCTGTCTTGAAGTCTTCCCGCTTCGGCCAGGTCTCCGGGTCGACCTCGAGGAAGCCGTCCTCCAGTCGAAGTTTCTCGAAGAAACCTCGTGTGTTGGACGACGCCAGGTCTTCCAACTGAAGCCCGGCGAGTACTCGGTTTGGCAGCGTGGGCCGCTTCGCCGGGGACTCCTCACCGACCCGGTCGTGGAGAGAGGCGATGATCTTCCTCTTCTGATCGACGGCGATCCCCGGATCGAACAGCGCCAGCGCCACCAGCTCCTCCGACAGGTACCAGAGGTGGTTCTGGAACTTGGTCAGCGCCGCCTTGGCCACCGCAGGGTTGATGTCAGAGTAGGCCAGCAGGTCCTTGAGGAGGGCGAAGTCATTTCGGGGGCAGTTGCGGCGATCGGAGCCTCCGTCCACGCCTTGGCGTAGACCCGACAGACGAAGATGCAGATGCTCCGGAGGCCACTCTCCTCCCTCGCCGTGAGTTTGAACTGCTGTCGGAACATCCAGACCTTCAAGGCGTAGATTGCCTTCGCCATCCAGCGGGCGTGGTGAATCGGCCCGGGAGCTCGGAAACGCACTCCTCGCGGGGGACGTGACCGACGAAGAGGAGGGTGAGCTCGAGCAGCTCACGGTAATCGTCGCGCAGGTCCTTGCGCTCGACTATCGCCTTCTCAAACCACTCCATGTCGACAGTGGTGAGCAGAGGAGCGACATCGGGGTGCGCAGCGCCGGACTCGTACTGGCTTCTGTCCAGGAAATCCCAGCGCTCCTGAAAACGCTTGAAGAGGGTCACGTCAGCACGGACGTGGGCCCATCACAGCCGTGAACGCCGCCCGAGGAGGAGCTCCAGCACATGATGGCGGCACGCGAAGTAGAGCAAGTCTTTCGCGAGGTGTTGCTCGATGAGGACGCACGCTCCGTTGTTCCGGCCGGTGTTCGAGGCGGTGGTATCGAATGACAAGCCACTCACTTGCTCAGTGAGCTCCCACTCCTCCAACGCGTTGAGGACGGCCTTGGCCATCTCAGAGCCCGTTCCACTCGGCAGCTTCGGGACGCCCAGGAGCTGCACCGCGCCGTTACCGGAGACCAAGATGGGAAGCCGATCGACTTGCTCCTTGCTCGTCAAGTCCTGCATGAGCTTGCCGTCCCAGTGAACGACAAGATTGCCGGCCCTCAGCTCTTCCTTGAGCGCCACGTTGAGCATGGAGCGGTGCCTGCGCCGGTGTCGGCGGATGGAGCTGCGGTTGATATTGAACTCTGCGACGTCGTGCCCAAGCGACCGGGCAACCTCTGTCAGGACGTAGACAGCTCCTCGGTCGGTCACCTTCGTGCGATCCAGCGACGACGCCACAGCCGCCGAAACGATGTTCGTCGTGCGCCGCCTGGAGCGCTTCGGAGCCCGAGGGCTCCCTTCTTCTCCATGGTCGTCGCTCTCCGCTGCGCTTGCGGCACCACTGGAAGAGGACGAAGACCACTCGAGCTCCACTCGGGCCGTAGATGTCGTCGCTTCTTCCTCGGCTCGCTGCCTCCGTCGGTCTTCTTCCCCTTGGCGTTGAGATGCGCGGGCATCGACAGCGGCTAGCGTCGAGTCGACGGACCCCAGCTTGCCGCGCCGACGGGGTTCGCGCTGAGCGAGGAGGAACGCCTTGTCCTCCTCGTTCTTGAGCAGCTCCATGGCGTTAGCGGCAGCGACGTCGAACAGGTTCATCATCCGCTCGCTGAACTCGTCCTCCCGCTTCGCTTGAGCGCCAGCTCGCCCCTTGTTCCTCTTCACATCGTTGAACTCCTTGTGGAGCTTCTCAATCTTGGTGACGATGTGGTCCTTCCGGCGGAGGGGGATTCGCGCCTTGGACCACACCTCGGTGACGAGCTCGACGACCTGGTTGGCGGCCTCTCGAAGTGACTTCTTCTGGACGTCGATCCTGTAGACCGTCAGGGCCAAGACCTCTTTTTGCGAAGGAAGTTGCGACCCGGCGATCGATTCCTGCGGGGCAATCAGGTAGCGCAGCTTCGCTGCCATGATCCAGGTTATCTACTTAAAGGTTGAAGGAGTTATTCACTATTCAGTTTAAATTATAATCATTAGAATTTACAGTTTTACACACATTAGTTATCCAACCACTGACGGCTAGCTTGACTTATGGTTAAAGGAGTTATTCAGTTTAAATTATAATCATTAGAATTTACAGTTTTACACACATTAGTTATCCAACCACTGAAAATCTGGAAAGAATGAAAAAAACAAACATTACAAATTATGTAACATTTACTTGAAAGTAAAAAAATTAGCTTAATGGTAATGCTCAATGAGGGAGGGGTAAACGTTGTCCGATTAAAAAAAAATCACCTAGAGAATTTTCTCGACCATTCGAACGATTTCCGCGGGTGGGAGCTGAAAAATGTTCAACCTGAAATTTCACCCCCTAAGCAAGGACCACCCTAATATATATATATAATATGTATATATATATATATATATAGAGAGAGAGAGAGAGAGAGAGAGAGAGAGAGAGAGAGAGGAGAGAGAGCGTTTGAAAAGTCAGAGCAAATGTAGTTCATTACAACTTACCAAATAATCTTCTGACTTCATGCTTGGAAAGAAACAGGTTCAGATGTGGTGAAACTTGTGGTGAAACCATAATGAGAAGCACGACATACAGCACCACTAAATGGTGCAGTCGGTTGCACCATCCTTTGCAACACCAGTATGCAAACACCATCATCCCATTTTCATCTTGAGTATTGGTGTTGCAAATCGTTTCATTGCGGCGAAGTCTTGAGGTAAATCTCACTGAAAAATTTATTTAACAGTGTCGTTATTTAACACTGAAATAATGTTTACCTTAAATTTAACAATACAGTAGAGTGTTATTATTTATTCGGTTGGTTTAGCATTAAATCAGTGTTGTGGTTTCTTTATATCGTTTCTAAAAATGGTATGTATAGTATACTTATATATTGTGGTAGTTTTATTTTAATGCACGAAACGGCCATTTTATTTGATTTGACTCTTTACTGCATTTTAGTAAAATAAATAAAGTATTAACCATATTAAATATATTTACTAAATATTAACCATATTAAGTATATTTCTAAATATTAACCATATTAAATATATTTACTAAATATTAACCATATTAATATATTACTAAATATTAACCATATTAAATATTTTACGTAAATATTAACCATATTAAATATATTTACTAAATATTAACCATATTAAATATATTTACTAAATATTAACCATATTAAATATATTTATTAAATATTAACCATATTAAATATATTTACTAAATATTAACCATATTAAATATATTTACTAAATATTAACCATATTAAATAATTTACTAAATATTAACTATATTAAATATATTTACTAAATATTAACCATATTAAATATATTTACTAAATATTAACCATATTAATATATTTACTAAATATTAACCCAATTAAATATATTTATTAAATATTAACCATATTAAATATATTTACTAAATATTAAACCATATTAAATATATTTACTAAATATTAACCATATTAAATATATTTACTAAATATTAACCATATTAAATATATTTACTAAATATTAACCATATTAAATATATTTACTAAATATTAACCATATTAAATATATTTACTAAATATTAACCATATTAATATATTTATTAAATTGACTATTAATATGTAAGGTACGATTGTAATTTTATGTTGTCACCCAAACATACTAACCCTGTGATGCGTGTTGGGTCCCTTTAGAACCATTAATTTTGCGAAGTTTTCATGCGCCCACCAATACAAAAGGGGCTACGACCTAGCCAATGTCGTAACACCGTTTTTTGTCAATCAGCGAAGTTAAGCGACATTAGATCTGGAGAGTAGTTCGATGAAAGACCGTTCTCCGGGTCCAGATTATGTAGCGACCCGTGGTTCGGATCCCACGTAAAGCTGTAGGTCCCTTCCATCATATGACCTTAGACATTGCGAAGGAGGTTCAACAACGCCATCAGAACAAAATATACTCAATAAGGTAATTTCTAATTTAGTCAAGAAACGGCTAATATAATTTACCATTTATTCTTTAAATAATATAATTTACAATTTATTCTTTAAATAATATAATTTATTATTTATTCTTTTAAAAATATCATTTACCATTTATTCTTTAAATAATATAATTTACAATTTATTCTTTAAATAATATAATTTATTATTTATTCTTTAAAAAATATCATTTTCCATTTATTCTTTAAATAATATAATTTACCATTTATTCTTCAAATAACACTGCAACAATTTTTCGTTTATGTTGGTTTTTCGATCTTCTCTATATGTTTCGGCCACGCTGATTACAGATTTGGCATCGGTTTTGCTCGGAAAACTACAGTTTTTATGATATGGTCAAATTTAGAAATCTTACTTTTTTCGCCATTTTTTAAGGCATTTTTCTGAGATAGCAAAAGTAATTTCAAGTGCAAAATTCAAAATGTCCCCAAAACTGGGGTTTATTAGTAATGTTTTTATTGGTTAAGGCCATTATTAAATATTTGTACACATTTGGTTTCTTATTTCTGTTTATAAAATGTTTTTTTGTATTTTTCAGATATTTGAATTAGAATTATATGGTGATGGCTACCAATAGGCCCTGCAGACACTCTGCAGATTCATTTTGTTATGTTTGCGGCCATTACATCAATCCAAAGCAAGTAAAGCACAAAACTGACACAGGAACGAAGTTTTGTACAGCATATCACGCTTACTTTGGCATGCCCATGGGCGATCAAGATAAATCATGGACACCTCACTTTTGCCGTGGAAGCTGCCGTTCCACATTAGAAGGATGGCTGCGAGGTACCAGAAAAAGCATGCCATTTGCTATTCCTCGCATTTGGAGGGAGAAAACGAATCATCACGATGATTGCTACTTCTGCATGGTAGATATTTCACTCTACAAGAGAGATAAAGGTAAAAAAAATGTTCTATATCCAAATATCCCATCTTCTATTGCCCCAGTCACCCATAATGAAGATTTACCCGTTCCATGCCCACCCACCATGGAGGAAATAGAAGAAACGCCTTTAATATCCTCCAATACATCACCCCATTTCCCCAACCAGAAAGACAGACGACCTAGTCAGGGATATGAACCTTACGAAAACCAATGCAGAAATTATGACGTCCCACCTTAAAGAGTGGAATCTTTTGGACCCAAGTGTCAATATCTCTTTCTACAGGAATAGGCATTTGCGATACGCTTCTTTTTACTCCTATTTTGCATCGAGCTCTCTTTGCTACTGCTGTGATGTGAATGGCCTTTTTGCTGAGATAGGAATTGAATACAGCCCTGCTGATTGGCGTTTATTTATTGACAGTTCAACTAGAAGTTTAAAGGGCGACCTACTACATAATGGAAACATGTTTCCATTTATTCCTGTGGTTCACTCAGTTGAATTGAAGGAAGAATATGAAAATGTAAAGCAGTTGCTAGACAAAATAAACTACAGTGAACATAAATGGGATGTATGTGGAGTCTTCAAAATGCTAGGATTCCTGCTTGGACTACAGGGCGGTTACACTAAATATTCGTGTTTCTTCTGCCTTTGGGACAGCAGAGCAGATGGTGAGCACTTTGTTAGAAAGGAATGGCCCGTGAGAAATGAGCTTAATCCAGGCAAACACAATGTTCTTAACAAAGCCCTTGTTCCAACAGACAAAATTTTGCTACCCCCGCTGCATATCAAGCTTGGTCTTATTAAGCAATGCATCAAAGCTTTAGATGCTGAAAGTGATGCTCTTTATCATATACGTTCAATGTTTCCCAAACTTTCTGAACCTAAAATCAAGGGAGGTATATTTGTTGGACCTCAAGTCAGACGCATGTCAGCATCTAAAGAGTTAGAAGATAAAATGACAGCTCTTGAAAAAAATGCTCAGCAGTCATTTCGGCTTGTAGTCCATGAATTTTTAGGTAACAAGAAGAACGACAACTACAAAGAGCTAGTAGAAAATCTACTCAAACACTTTTAAAGGTTAGGATGTAGAATGTCCCTGAAGTTACACTATCTGAACTCGCATTTAAAATTCTTCAGATTAGATTTGGGTGCATTATATATACACATTATATACATTATATATACACATTATATATCTATAAATATGAAATATATTTATTTTTCTTTCCTTTTCTTCAATGTGATTTTGCTCTCTGATAAGCCACTAGGTACAAAATATAGATTATGGTTTTCAGGAGAAACTAGTTTTCACAAGAAAACTAATGCGATTTTTTAATTCAGCGCACCCAAAAACATAAAGAAACACCAAAAAAAAATAAGATAAACACAAATTTTCCAAAATTTTGTTACATAGTGATAATATAATTTTCCATTTATTCTTTAAATAATATAATTTACCATTTATTCTTTAAATAATATAATTTATTCTTTAAATTTAATGAATAAATGAGAACTGTAAAAGATAAAGAAATGTTTAAAATATGTAATACCAAATACAAAATAATAAAATTTAGCCAGAAGCCTCCATACTATATTTGGAGTACAATGAAATTTTCTGCTGTTTGAGTAAGCTTTGCTAAAATTATTACTGCTTTTTTGTGGATTTCAAACTGCCGGTTTCAGTGAAGGGTTCCGGTCTCATTTAGTATGCCGAAGAAGTAAATAGACCTAAATTTCCAGAAGCGAGATAAAATACTGACAAATTTTAATTGCTTTTAAATCTCAAAAAGCCTTTATATAGCCACCATAGATAATAGCATCGAGTCACCAGCTGGGTTTTATGCGCCGGAACAAAATGACCGGGAATTTTCTTCCTTTACGAAAGCCGGCCTGAAGCATTGAAACATACATTTTCCCCGGTACAAAATTCAACATAGCTTCATTACGCGTATTGGAAAAGCATAACCGGGAATTTTCCTCCGGTAGTAAATGTGTGAAAAATTTAACAAAATATATTTTTCTTCGTACGAAATCCCATGAAAATGCCTTATTTTTTACTCTTTCCTTTGAAACACTGCTAGCTTATTTATCCATTTCGGTGCAAATGTACTTCCTTTTTAAAGTTACCGGCTAAATTTACCGGGAAAGTTTATTTTGTTATGAAAATATTCAGAATTTGCCAGAATGTTAAATGAAAAAAATCTTTTTATTTAACATAAACAAAAATTTTATTTGGATTTTAAACGAACAAATTACTGTGTTTAAAATCATCAGACCCAATTTTGTTAAAATTTAATAAAATAACGTGACTTGAAAATAAATTTTGTTTTGATTAAACAAAAAAAAAAAATTATATTTACTTTGAATTATTCATATTCAGATGAAGTCAAGCACAATTTCAAGTAAATATTTACTACAGAAACATTCGTAAGTAAATATAACAGTAATTAATAATACAGGGTGTTCAAAAAGAAACGCAACCCATTGGAGAATGCGTTAATAGTATCATTGAAACCTACCCTTTTCCGTTCTGTTTTGGGTTGCGTTTCTTTTTGAACACCCTGTATTATTATGAACTATTATTAAAAAGTTCTTTAACAGTCTGAACAGACTTACAGTGCATAGAGGGTCGATGTATACAGTATACCTTCAGTGGTATAAGGTTACCTTACCTTGAAACATGACCTTTAACATAAAAGGTTTGCTCAGTAGTCAAATAGCGCAGTTAACATGAAATAACATTTAAAGTGTAAGATGAGACAAAGCAGTTACATTGAAAGATGTTAAAATTACATACATATATATATATATATATATATATATATATATATATATATATATATATATATATATATTATATAATTATATATAGATATATATAATATATGGGCTACGTCGTAGCCAATGTCCTAACACCGCTTCCTGTTGACCAGCGAAGTTAAGCGACATTGGGTCTGGGTAGTAGTTGGATACCATATTGCATTACAGTATACTAGCTGATATACGAGTATAACACTACGCCTTTTACATACATTATATTATAAAATATAATATATACACAAAAAACTTTCCGATAAATATGCTTTCAGGCTTAAGCCTCTCTCTCTCTCTTCTCTCTCTCTCTCTCTCTCTCTCTCTCTCTCTCTCTAAGTATTTTTCTGCATAACATCTGTTGAGTGCTTCTACCTTTTAATCTCAATTGTGTTAACATATTGGACAAATGTATTCATGTTAAGTTCACATAACGCGAAACAATGTAATCGAATTAAGGACACAAGACTTCGAGGGACAGGAATTTAGAGAGAGAGAGAGAGAGAGAGAGAGAGAGAGAGAGAGAGAGAGAGAGAGAGAGAGAAACTCAAATATAGGACTTTCTTTATACGCTTATATTCAGGATGTAAATTGTATACAACACGAAACTAATTTGCAAATTTCAGTTTTACCAAATTTAATGTAAAATTCTCTCTCTCTCTCTCTCTCTCTCTCTCTCTCTCTCTCTCTATATATATATAATATATATATATATATATATGTACAGGGTGGGCGGAAAAGTAGCTCCCTATTTTGGATTGGTAAAAAAAACGTATATTATCCATTTATTTCAGAAGAAATAATATGAAAAGGTAGGCATACATGGTAGGTTTCTCTAAAATTCAATGTGGGCTCCAACTCTTTCCACCAGCTTCTGGAGCCGCCCAGGAATGGCGTCCACTGACTTTAGCAGGAACTCCGGCGGGATGGGGACATGACTTCCCGAATTCGGTCCTCCAGTTCTTCCAATGTCCTCGGTTTGGTGCGGTAGACTTCTTCCTTTACCACCCCCAAAGAAAGAAGTCGCACGGTGTCAAGTCGGGGCTCCTGGCTGGCCATTGATGTGGACCACGACGACCCATCCAACGCCCAGGGAAGTGGGCATCCAGCCCTTCTGCGCAACACCATGAATGCTGAGCGGTACCTTGCTATGTTGCGAAACGAGGTCTGGCCGGTTGTCAGCACATGGGAGAACATCGACGATCTGATATTTATGCAAGATGGCGCCCCTCCGCACTTCGCTCTTGTTGTCCGTGAGTGGCTGGATGCCCACTTCCCTGGGCGTTGGATGGGTCGTCGTGGTCCACATCAATGGCCAGCCAGGAGCCCCGACTTGACACCGTGCGACTTCTTTCTTTGGGGGTGGGTAAAGGAAGAAGTCTACCGCACCAAACCGAGGACATTGGAAGAACTGGAGGACCGAATTCGGGAAGTCATGTCCTCCATCCCGCCGGAGTTCCTGCTAAAGTCAGTGGACGCCATTCCTGGGCGGCTCCAGAAGCTGGTGGAAAGAGTTGGAGCCCACATTGAATTTTAGAGAAAACCTACCATGTATGCCTACCTTTTCATATTATTTCTTCTGAAATAAATGGATAATATACGTATTTTTTTACCAATCCAAAATAGGGAGCTACTTTCCGCCCACCCTGTATATATATATATGCCTTAGTGGTGATTGGCATCACTGACTACGCATCCACTGGCTCCGGATTCGATTCTCAGCGAAAGTAGGCGGCCCTCAGCTTGCCCAGCTGTTCATCCTTCCAGAAAAAAGTAGGTTGGTAAATAAATGGGTACCCCTGGGTAGCCTAGTGGTTGAGATGATGGGTTGCTGATCGGGAGGTCGCGAGATCGAGTTCTAGCGAGGATTTCATAATTTCTGACCACCCGTTGTGGGTCGTGGTTCGGATTCCACGTTGAGCTGTAGGTCCGAGGTGGAGTAACAAGCTTGACCTTCATCAGAATGAACAATTCGGCAGAAAAACTAAAGTTAACTAAGGTTTTGTATACAGGGTGTCTCAGAAGTCGCGCTTTAGGCTTTATTCAGATTTACGAGGTTTACGAGTCAAAATAAGTGATGTTTAATTACAATATATGTTCGATAATGTTTGAATAATAAAATTAATACAGTTAATAAAAAAGATATCTTAAAATAATTAAATTGAATGAAGCTACATTAGCCAATGGTGCGCGACTTTTGAGACTCCATTGGCTAATGTAGCTTCACCCAATTTAATTATTTAAAGATAGCTTTTTGATTAATTGTACATACTATTAATTTTGTTATTGAACATTATCGAACATATATTGTAATTAAACATAACTTATAAACCATTTAGACTCGTAAACCTCGTAAATCTGAATAAAGGTGCGCGACTTCTGAGACACCCTGTAATATCGGGAGATTTTTTGACACTTTGAAAGGTTTGAATTTTTTTATTAACTGAAATAAAAGCATGAAATTTTTATTATACCTTCTCTACATAAGGGAATTACTCCCCTTAGTGCAAAATATACTGTATGTGATGTCTTCTCAGCTCATTAACGCTTTGCACACGAACGACAAAATTTTTTGCAATACTCTGGACAGAGTATCTGTTGAAATCTGAGAAATTTCTTGTTCAATTCATGCTTTCAGTTCTTCTACTGGGTGTGAATTCTTTTTAAACATTCTATCTTTTAACCAACCCCACAGATAAAAGTCACAGGGGTTTACATCTGATGATGTTCATGGCCATGATATTCTTTTATCATAAACCGCTGGAAATCTGCTGTCCAGGACATTTCTGTCGAAAGTATCGTGTACAGTATCGTGAGCTGAGAGGACATCACATACAGCATGTTTTGCATTAGGGGACTAATTCTCCATGTGTGGAGAAGGTACAGTAAACAATTAATGCTTTTAGTTCAATTAATATATATATATATATATATCGCATAATCAGTTAAGATAAATTAGGAAGAAGGTTTTAAGTATTATTAATATTATTATTATTATTATTATTATTATCCACAAATAATAGTTATTCAACTAAATTTTTACGACAAGTAGAAACTACTAATTTTGGGGTTGAAAGTGTGTGTTTGCATGCGCGAATCTACTTAAATCCTGCAATTGCATTTACGATTTGCATTTTATAAGTTTAATTTTACATTTTAGCAATGAAATGTATTATTGGCAGTTATTTTCATGGATGGACTAAAATAAAGAAAATTAAAGACAATTTATAACCGCTTTCGGTCTAAACCAGTGTGACCTCGTCAGTTTCAAATAAGAAAACTATTTAAATCGAATGTAGAACGCGGATGATAGTGGGAATAATAATAATAATATGAGGAAACGATACAGTGGGAAAACTGGGAGCCAATGGGGCGAGAGTCGAACCCCCGACCTTAGTATTTTAACTTCAGTTATAGAGAAAACGGTATTACCCCACTGAACTACGGAACGGGCACTTACTTCGATTCCCGATAATACTGATAATAATAATAATAATATTCCAGGAGTTACTGCAATGGGTCACGTTCGTCTGGCCTGAGCGCTGGGCCAGTTACTGGCACTCCCATTTTATTATAATTATCATTATCCTCCGCCTTAACCCGCCGAGCCACCCAGGAATCCGAAAAAGATCGCAATTTTAAAGCATTTATACGCGCATTTGATCGTATTTAACACCGTTATGAAAAGATAAAAAATAATAGCATAATAAACTCTAATAATTAATATAAATAAACGCTAATTTACAATAACTACAAATCTTATGAAGTAACCTGGTGCGTGATGTGAAACTATAGCTTAATTATCCTTTCCCAGCTATATTTAATTATTATTATCATTATTATCAATATCATCGTTAATATTATTATTGTAAAATATAAAAATTATTACAACGTCGCAGTGGTAAATTATTTATCTATTACACATTTACGGAGAATATCCAAATCACACACACACGCACACACACAAACAGATAGGCTTGGCTTTTCTATAAAACCGCAATATTTTGACATTTTCTCACATATTCACGACTGTATCGCGACATCCACCCAATTAGGGTGTAGGTAATACACGTACACACACACACATGAAAGAAACTTTCGTATTTTCACTTAATACCTAATAAGTGAACTGATGATGGGGTGAGAACTCTTTCGAAACGTCTATATAAAGATTCCATACTATGTTTCTTACACAACTGTTACTATATACAGTAATCATGTATATAACATTATTAATATTATTATTATTATTATTATTATTATTATTATTATCATTAATTATTATTATTATTATTATTATTATTATTATTATTATTATTATTTTAAACATTTTTAACGAAAATATATTAATAGATTAGTTATCTCAAACGACAAACACTGATTCTAAAGCAAAATTATATATATATATATATAATATATATATAATATATATATATCCACTACCGGCAATCGGATGATCCCAGTTCGATTCCAGGGTGGTACCTCATTTTTCATTTGTTCATTCTCCCTCCTCATCTTGTGCGGAACGCTCTTTTACACAAGCGTCGTTCTTTACATTAATTATACTCTGTGTTGTTTGCAGTTAAAATGTATATATGTACGGTATGCGAAGGTGCCCCCTCAGGGCATTGGTTTCTGCTCGTATGTAGGATATATATATATATATTGTTTGACCGTTGTTTTCTTTTACGAAAAATGAAAAATAGCGTAAGTTACGAAAGGAAAAAATTATATATTTCAAAGTTTTCCAAAAAGAAATGATTCATTTTTTTGAAAAATGTAAAAAATAAAAAAAAAATAAAAAAAATGACAAAAAGTAAAAAAATTAAAAAGCAAAAAGGAAATAGGAAATAAAAATAATAAAATGATATCAATAAAAATAAAAACTAGAAAAAACAAAAAAATTGAAAAAGGAACCCCCCTCAAATTCGAATTTATTTTAGTAAAAGAGAAAACAATTATTTATCATTTGTATGATTACTTGTGGTAAGATTTATTATTTTTTTTTTATGTGCGTGTTTGAAGTTTAGTTTGCGTGTATATATATATATATATATATATATATATATATATATATATATATATCGTTAAAATTGTTTCATAGCATTCTTTACTGAATTCTGCACGAATTTCTTCCAAGATGCTCAGCTTCGCAAATGTTTGCCAACCTCTCGAAGGTAACTAGACGTACAGATAATCAATTAGCCAAGCTATTCATTAGTCCTGTCATGTCTTCTAAACTTGGGTTTCATGGTGAAAAAATATTTGTGCAAAAATGCACGGTTTCCTATATATATATATATATATATATATATACATACACACACAGGGTCACCAAAGGGTGTCCATAAAGTTCAGGTCTAGCATCATAGTAAAATTTTACTGACTACAATTCACTTACTTCTGTGATGCGCCACTTTATAGAATATATATATATATATATATAATATATATATATATATATATATATATATATATATATATATATATATATATATGAGGTCACTAACTACGGCTATAAACTTTGGTAGTTGCAATCGCGGAAAAGAAATGGTGCATCATTTTACCTCATCTTTCTCTCTTATTCCCAGAGTACGGCCAAGCGATGCGTTCGAGTTTATTACTTTCCAGCGCTGCGCTGAGTTCATGACTCACTAATTTTGAGTTCATTTTTGCATTTTTTTTTTTTTTTTTTTTTAATGTGATACTTCGTGGTTTTGATGTTTCAAATTTCAAATTTGAGGTTATGAATTTTTTAGTTTTTTATTTTACTAAATTTTTTTTTTTTTAACTTTGGAATAATTAATTTTAGATTTTCGGTTTGAGGCTGATTTTCATTTTATGTTTTTGTAATCGTGGGTTTGTGATTTTCGAAGTCTGACTTTATCACGTTTGGAGGTTTTTCGATCCGTGACTTTATAATTTGTAATCTATTTGCGATTTTGTAATTCGCGAGTGAGAATCTGAAAGCGGGTAATTTTCAAATTGATCTTTTATCATTTTATACTATTTTTATTTTCATCCGCAGTTCTTCCACTTTCGTCTAGGTTAACCCAATAGTGGTCATTGGTAGAATTTCCTACCGCCAAAATTGTTTGTCATTATTGCATCACTTTTTCACAATTTTGGTGGTAGGAAATTCTACCAATGGCCACTAATGGGTTAAGTTAGGTTAAGGTAAATTAGGTTAAGCTAGGCTAATGTTAGATTAGGTTAGGTTAAGTTAGGTAAGGAAATATGAGCCTTTACTGCGAATGAAAATAACATTGTTTCTCAAATCAAGAAACCCCTTTTTTCATATCTGGAATTTTCACGATGTGCATTCTCATTAAGGGACCAGAAATGTGAATGAGTAGGAAGTAGTTATATATAAAACTACTTCCTACTTATTCTCATTCACATACACAATAGTGTATAAAGTATCAGTGAATCCACAGATATATAAGTAATTAAGTGAAATTTATTGAGTGTAAATACGATATAATTTACACAGACAAAAGTATTACAAATCAAAATATATATATATTCAGTCGAAAGAGTTATCTGAGAGGAGTTTTGAACAAAAAGAGGAAAACGATCATAAAATCAAACTCAAGCGATTGAGTCCCACTCAAACTTTTTTATTATTATTATTATTATTATTATTATTATTATTATAGAACGGTTACGGTAATAGATAAAATGGCCATGGGTCCGCATTCACACCATATTTGTAAGCTATGCCATTTAGCAACGACTGAAAACGAAGCAATCAGGTATGATTTTGTTATGACTTTAACCCTTTCACTTCTGAGAATTCTGAGAACGTATATATATATAATATATATATATATTATATATATATATATATATATATATATATATATATATATATATATATATGTTCTCATTAGTGAAAGGGTAAACTGTATAAATTGAGACAATAGGAAAATACTTCTTGTGTCGAACGCGAAATAAATTCCGAGCATCAAATTTCAGTGTGATTCATGTACGGAGAGTGTGAATTCGTTCGCGGTATTTAAAACAATGGAAAAACGGATACGAATGCCATATAGAAAGAGGGAATAACGGGAGAAAAAGGTGACCAGAATGTCCCGAAGGGAAACGGGTGCGAACGAGGAGAGAGAAATAAAGGTGAGGATGACACCAGAAGAAGACGTGGTTGTAAAAGAAATAAAAAAGCAAAAACAGCGATGCGGTGAACTCACCAAATGAAGATAATGACAAAAAGATGATGAATGTAAATATTATGCGAAAGGGCATTGCAGATGTAGGGCTGGGCATTGTATCTATGCGCATTCGACTTTATTCAACTTCCATTACAAAAATGGAAATTGTAAATTTGGTAAAAACTGCGAGTTCCACCTTTAGTATCTGCAAAACTTACGCAAGATAGGGAGGGAGATGCGAGTATGGGCAAAAATGCCGTTACCGCCACCCTCAAAGGAACACGACAGCTGAGCAGCTAAAACTATCAGCAAACAGGATAACCAATTTTTTTTGGACGTAGCCAACACGATTCAATTACTAAATATCACTTAACAAATACAAAGGCAGTCGACAAATACAGGAATTCGAGAGTCGAACAGAATAAATACAGAAGGAAATTACGTACGATATCGGTACAGTATGTATCGAAACATAGAAAAGAAAGGAAAACTCTCGGAGGATTACGGAACAACGAAACATTCACTACCAAAAGATAACGAATCTGAACTACATAAAGAGGAAATTGAAAACGAAAAAATAAAAATTATCCAAGCCAACATACAGAACCTATAACCAAACATTTTCCTGGATAAAGTCACGTAGCTGAAAGGACTCGTACAAGAAACATGAGCAAATTTTACCTGGCTCACGGAAACTCATTTGAAGGATTGCCAGGCGAGCTGTGAAAACTGAATTTAGTATCGCCAAAAATTAAATTCAAATTGACAGTTATACTAATTAGAGCTGACAGAACAGTAAAGCGAAAGTATGTGTTATTTATACACGTAAAAAAATACGGCAGAAATAAAAATAATTCAAACGACTACGTTGAATTAATAACAGCAAAAGTTGAAAAATTAATCATGATACTAATTGTAATATACAGACCTCCGAACACTCCAGAGTGCAGAATTCTCAGTTACCATTACAGAGGTCAGGAACCTGATGAAAGCACTAAACTCCCCAACCCCCACTGTTATTCTCTGTGGTGATTTTAATTTCCCATTTATGAATTATAAAAAGATGGGAAGAAATATATGTATAAATTAAGACAAGGGAGCCACACGAGAAGCCCAGGAGCAAGCAAAAATGCTGCTAGCTCTAGCTGATGAATTTATATTAACACAAGAAATGACGGAAAATACGAGCAAAAACAACTGCCTAGATTTGGTATTCACAAACAACAGTAACCTAATTAATAACAGAAATATCCCCAACTATAATATCAGATCACAACATTATTGAAATGACAACCAGTATAAAAACAACAGGGAAGGAAAGGACACGCGTTATAGAAAGAAGCAAATCCGAAATTTTTAATTTTCATTTCAAGGCTATAAATTGTGAAGTTATTGCAGT
Source organism: Bathynomus jamesi (assembly GCA_023014485.1). Taxonomy (NCBI): domain Eukaryota; kingdom Metazoa; phylum Arthropoda; class Malacostraca; order Isopoda; family Cirolanidae; genus Bathynomus; species Bathynomus jamesi. The sequence goes on from JAJOZX010002097.1 coordinate 385,543, forward strand.
CAGCTTGGAAATAAAAGACTGGAGAACAATCTTTAAGGAAACGACAACACGGAAGAGATGCTGAAAACCCTCGAGGAGAAGACGTATTGTGGAAAAACATCTCCCAAAATAAAGACAAAGAGGAAAGAGAAACAGGTTTGGGAGACAAAAAGAGGTCAATGTTCCACAAAAAAAAGAGAGTAACCGAAAAATTAAGAAACTGCAAAGACATCAACATCAGAAAAATAATAAATGACAAACTGGAAAGTATATATTGCGTCATACACGGACTAATTGTAAACCATATAGAAAAAAAAGATGATGCTATAGAAGCTATAAAGGTTAATTCAAAATACTTCTATAATTTTTGCAAACGAAAACGAAAAATCACGCTACTATCGGACCTTTGAAGAATGAAAACAATGCATTAACTGATGATCTAAAAGCAATATATGAAATACTAAGAACTCAGTATGAGTCAGCTTTCAGTATCCCCAAAACTGATAAACTAATATGCGGTGAAAGACGTTCTTTGAAGAAGAATTACGAGGGAAAAATATAACGGACTTCGATTTCACAACAGATGATATCACATGAGCTATAGGGAAACTAAAAGCACCCGCAGCAGTAGGCCCGAACAAATGGAACGCTATACTGATTAAAACTGCGAGAATGAAATCGCTGAGCCCCTATATTGGATACGGAGACGATCACTAGACATGGGAGAAATACCGAGCATCCTGAAGAGAGCAAACATAGTTCCAGTTTATGAAGGAGGAGATCGATCTGAGGTTAAAAACTAATGGCCAGTGTTACTGGCATCTCATCTCACCAAAATATTTGAAAGAATAGTTACATAATAAATCTATGATTCTTTGGAAACTCAGAAAAGAATTAAATGATAACCAACATGGATTCCGGTCCTGAAGATCGTGCCTATTACAACTAATGGAACATTATAACAGTATCATTGATGCACTCAAAACAATGAACACTATGATGTAATATACACAGACTTTGCCAAAGCGTTCATCAAATGTGACCATGGAATAATAGCAAAAACTGGAATATACGGGAATAGCAGGCAAAATAGGAAAGTGGATATATAATTTCTTTAGTGAGCGGCAGCAAGTCGCTACAGTGCAAGGAATATCTTCATCAGAGTCGGAGGTTCGTAGTTCAGTACACAAGGCACAGTATTAGTTTCATTACAAATCATGCTAACTGATATAGGTGATGAAGTTAGTAATTATAGCACAATAACATCCTTTGCTGATAACATGAAAATATAAGAAACTTAGATGATATAGAATCTCTACAAACAGACATGAACAGAATCTACAATTGGTGAGAAGGCAATAATATGAAATTTAACATCGAGAAATTTCAACTATTAAAGTACGGAAGAAGGGAGGCATAAAATCCAAGGAATACTATGCCCCAAATGGATAGGAACTGAAAGAAACTCTAAAGCTAAAGATTTAGGAGTTGTAATGACTGACAACGCGAAATTTGAGAAACAAACTAAGATAGCAGTAAACAAAGCAAAAAGAACAAATGGACAGATACTGAGAACCTTTAAAAGAAAAGATAGGAATATAATGATTCCTCTCTTGAAAACACTGATCATACCCAAATTGGAGTATTGCTCAATCTTAACATCCCCATATATAAAAAAAGAAGATATTAATCAACTAGAAAGGATTCAGAGATGCTTCACAGCCAAGATCAATGGACGAAAAGAACTAAATTACTGGGAAAGGTTACGTGAATAAAATTTATATTCGCTGGAAATAAGAAGAGAGAGGTACACCATTACGTATAGAGTACATGGAAAATAATGGAAAAACAATTCCCTAATCTCAGTTTGAACTCTACAGTGACGTAAACAACAGTGAAAAGTAGAAAAGAAGGAATGTGTCGTGTTACCAAATTAAAGGCTAGACACGAGACAGGGAACATCCTCAACCTGGAAGAAAATAGTTTTGTCGTGAGGAGGTCAAGACAGTGCAACCAACTGCCAAAGGAAATACGGAACACGGCTGGTATAGTGGTGTAAATCTTCAAAAGAAGACTAAACTTCTGGCTCAATAACAATTCCACATGAGCCGGGAGTACTCTACTTCGCCTGACCTTCGTGAAATAAGAAATTGTCGCCCGAAAACAGGAAAGGTTGAAAGGTAATTTTGTAACTTTGTAGATGATCGGTGCGTCGGTCTGTCTTCACACGAAACTATATATATATATATATATATATTATATATATATATATATGTTAAACACAGACCGTGCATGGAACAAGGAACTCTTCTGGGAAATTACATCCACTATAGTTCGAATAAGTAATGATAAATGACAAATACTATAGTTTTCTCTTTTTCATGATGGAAAGCCCAACGTGGGTACCGGGTTACTCGCGAGTAACCCGGTGCCCACGTTGGGCTTTCCATCATGAAAAAGAAAAAACTATAGTATTTGTCATTTATCATTACTTATTCGAACTATAGTGGATGTAATTTCCCAGAAGAGTTCCTTGTTCCATGCACGGTCTGTGTTTAACATATAAGTTTCTCAGGGGACAATTCTGAGCTTATATATATATATATATATATATATATATATATATATATATATATATATATATATATATATATATATATATATAATATATATATATATATAAAACCTTTCCCGTTTGTATTCGTGTTTCTGAATTAATTCCAAAACAGAGTATTTTGTATAATTATTTTTGTAACTCTTTTGAACTTCCACATTTGTTCAGAATGTAAATAAAACATTCCTATCGTATTTAACATTGTAATGTACGTGGTAACATTTAGTTAACTTCGTAAATATATAATTTGAGAACTACTTTAAACAGCGGAACCTAACCTAACATTACATTTTAAGACTGAAGTTTCGTATCTTGTGTTGAAAAAACAAAACAAAAAATTATTACATCCTTTTTAACTTTGAAACTTTCTTACTAATAAAGTTTGGTAAGTATTGGTCTCACAACTTTTTGTGTATATATATATATATATATATATATATATATATATATATAATTTGATGGGTTCGAACAGATGTTCAGGGTCGACCTGTTTGACCGTTGTGCAGCATTTTACCTCATATGGGGGATTTGATATCGAAAAAGTTGCTTTCTATTCTCGTCCTGTCCTCATAGTCAGTTACGCATGGCTGGTCAGGGACTTTACACAGGAACCTGTCGAGATGATCCTTGAAATTATTCAAGTTCGTGTGCTGGAGTTTTCTCAGTTCTTTTGGCAGCACGTAAAAGAGATTTGGGCTCCATATATATAAACACAGTATATATATATATATATATATATATATATATATATATATATATATATACCTCATAGCCTCGTACCAGTTCCGTGCGTTGATTTCTCTTCACACGAAGGTCAAGCTGGTGGCCCCGCCTTTCTCTCTCTCTCTCTCTCTCTCTCTCTCTCTCTATCTATATATATATATATATATTATATATATATATATATATTCAGTGGTGTTGTGGTGAGTATCGCTGACTACGAATCCACCGGCCCGACCTCGTGTTCGATTCCCGGCAATGACAGGTGACGCTCAGCTCACCCAGCTGTTCATCCTTTCACACCAAAAAAAAAGTAAGAAATTGTTTGGGACATGAATAGGTACCTTGGGTAGCTTAGTAGTTAAGTCGCTGGGTTGCTAATCGGGATGTCGTGAGATCGTGTCCGAGCGAGAATTTTGTAATTTCTGACCACCCGTGGTGGGTCGTGATTCGGATCCCACGTTAGCTGTAGATCTAAGGTGGGGCAACAAGCTTGAACGTCGTCAAAATAACCAATTCGAGCGGAAGCATATATATACACACACATTTTAACTGCAAACAACACACAGTATAATTAATGTAAAGAACGACGCTTGTGTAGAAGAACGTTCCGCACAAGATGAGGAGGAAGAACGAACAAATGAAAAATGAGGTTACCACCCGGGAATCGAACCCGGGATCTTCCGATTGCCGGTCAGATATGCTATCCACTACACCATGGGCCTCGATTAATCAAATGTCGTAATTCTCCTACATACGAGCAGAAACCAATGCCCTGAGGGGGCACCTTCGCATGCCGTACCTATATATGCATTTTAACTGCAAACAACACACAGTATAATTAATGTAAAGAACGACGCTTGTGTAGAAGAACGTTCCGCACAAGATGAGGAGGAAGAACGAACAAATGAAAAATGAGGGATCGGAAGATCCCGGGTTCGATTCCCGGGTGATAACCTCATTTTTCATTTGTTCGTTCTTCCTCCTCATCTTGTGCGGAACGTTCTTCTACACAAGCGTCGTTCTTTACATTAATTATACTGTGTTGTTTGCAGTTAAAATGTATATATAGGTACGGCATGCGAAGGTGCCCCCTCAGGGCATTGGTTTCTGCTCGTATGTAGGAGAATTACGACATTTGATTAATCGAGGCCCATGGCGTAGTGGATAGCATATACCTGACCGGCAATCGGAAGATCCCGGGTTCGATTCCCGGGTGGTAACCTCATTTTTCATTTGTTCGTTCTTCCTCCTCATCTTGTGCGGAACGTTCTTCTACACAAGCGTCGTTCTTATATATATATATATATATATATATATATATATATATATATATATATTAGTATCATTATACAGGATGGGGGTGGCAAATTTCTTCAAATTTGCGCCACCCTTAAATATTAATAGATTTAACTAAACATTGGTGTCAGATCTTTATCCATATAAAGAATGAGAACAATGCACCAGAGCTCTTATTTGTGTATTTTATTTTTTTTACCATATATGTGTGTGTGTCTCACCCTAATATATATATACATATGCGCCTCGGTGGTGTAGTAGTTAGCATCGCTGACTACGAATCCATCGGCCCCGGGATCGAGACCCGGTTACGTCAGGCAGAGCGCAGCAAAACCCAGCTGTTCAGTGGTTTCGCGAATCTTTCACTATTATGGCGAGCCCAATCAGGAGGGTTCGTGTCGCGACTGACTCGTGGCTCCTTTGAATAGATGTCTAATTCTTTTTGATAATTTTTCTGACTATTTTTGATAGGTGGAGGCACAACCTCATCGAAATAACTCCATAAATTAACCTTCGACTTCTTTTTCAAAGGTTCTTGATCTTCTCGTGAAACAAAATCAGTTGCTTCATCGCCATAGGTTATATTACGTGCAGGACTAGCGTTAGGTGATGCAGAAATAATCATTTTCTCATTTTTTACAAACTCTAGCACAGTTATGCAAGCAAATTTGAAACGAGAATCTAAAACGCGAGAAATTATGCGAGTAATGTCTGCCTTCCACTGCCTGAAACGATTCTGTAAATTTTTTATTAAATCGTTTTTCATAGTATGAACACCTGCATCATCTGTTATGTTAGGCAACAATACCACGAGACCCGTTACATCGGGAGACACCATGTGAAGACAAGAAGAATCAGAGGAAAAGTCATTCGTTAATTTTTCACATCGACTAAGAAGCTTTACAACACACTGAATTAGAGTCCACTGATGATTATTGAAAGTTGCTACAGTATGTCATAGTCCGAGGCGTATGCAACAACCGCAGTTTTTCGTTGAAGAAGTCGTTGTAGCATATAGAATGTAGAATTCCATTGGGTGATAACGTCTCTTATAAGTTTGTTTTCGGGTAAATTATGTTGCTTCTGGAATTCCTTAAGTCTGTCAAAGGCTGGAGAATAATTAAAATACAACAGATTGGGCGCGCAATTGCACATATCTCTGAAACAGACTTCTGGCTAAGAAGGGCTTCATCAACTGCGAGTGCTAAAGTATGATTCGCACGAGCAACAGGAGTAATTTTGAGAACGCTAACAGCTTTAGTAATATTACAGCCATTGTCGTGCGCAACTGCATGCACACGATCGCTCTTTATTGACCATCCTTGCAATATAGAAGTCAATGCAGTTGCAAATTTTTCATGAGTAGGGGAATCTGGCAGATTTTTGGTGGCTAGAACATGCTGCTTTTGCTCACATTTACTATTAATTCTATGTGCTGTCAAACTGATAAAGGCTTCAGTTTTTTATAGGGACGCCTAATAACCCAAATAAAACTAATATTCGGAATTCGGTATTCGACCGAATAGTTTTGCACCAAATATTTGGTATTCGGTGAATTTTAGTATTCGGTACATCCCTAATACTCGTATATATAATGTTACACACAGACCATGCATGGAACAAGGAACTCTTCTGGGAAAATTAAATTCACTATAGTCTGAATAAATAATGGTAAATTACAAATACTGTACTAAAGTTTTTCTTTTTCGTGATGGAAGCCCAACGTGAGCAACAGGTCATGACAGGGTCATGATTTAATTTTCTCAGAAGAGTTCCTTGTTCCATGCGCAGTCTGTGTAACATAAAAGTTTCTCAGGTGACCATTCTGAGTTGTATCGTGTATAGATACTGTATGTTAGGGTGAGCCACACATATATGGTAAAAAGTTAAAATGCACAAATAAGATCTCCTGATGCATTTTTCTCATTCCTTATATGGAAAAAGACCTCAGACCGGATTTTGAGTTAAATTCATTAATATTTAGAATGGTGCAAGTTTGAAGAAATTTGTCACCCCAAAAACTGCTCGTATATACTGTAGTATATAATGATACTAAGGCTTCGAGTTGCGACCTCTATATATGGACGAATCGATCCAAGTTTTTATTTCCAACATCGTTAGTGATTGTGGAATATGATCAAATGTCATGAGAAATATATTTTTCTTTTTAATTTTTTTTTGAAACCCTAATTTTTATGTGTGTGTATATATATATATATATATATATATATATAATAGAGAGAGAGAGAGAGAGAGAGAGAGAGAGAGAGAGAGAGAGAGAGAGAGAGAGAGGGCAGACAAAGAAATAGACAAAGAAATTCCTTCTGCCTCGCCGCTCGCAGACATCTTAGAATTATCAGGAAGCGAAAAACACGTGGTGTTCAAGGAAACAGAAACGAAAGAACGCTTGTGTCTTCCCCCAAAAAAGGCCCGCGAAAAGTTAGCGTCTTACGAGCCTATATAAGTCAGAGTTCACTGGAATTCGCCCCGCTCGTTATTCTCTCCTCGTGAATCAACTCTCTCCACGCAGCGCCATCACGACCTCAGCCAGCCTCAGTCCCAAGTCACACTTCAACTATACAAGAACGAAGCAACACTTGAGGCGACTCTACAATTCCTTCCTGCAAGAAAGAACATCACTCCTGTAGGCGTTCCGTTGGCCTCTTACCAGTTCTCTACCGGCTGTCAACTTTCATCCTCTCGTCGGCAAGCCAACCTGACTACAGAAGCACCTTTCGAGGCCCAGGTCCGTAAACCTCCTATTAAGCTACAAGCCACAAACCCATTTCGCTTCACTCATCCTCCACCACAATTCGATCGGCGCCCGTTCAACAAGTATTTCAACAGACCCGTCCCTACCGTCTTCAAGGTCATCTTCGGCGGGCGAAACGCAATACGGTCAAACCTCACCTAGACCTACAGTCTCCTAGGCCTACAGGCCTGCAGGTCATTACTGCCCAAATACGGTCAACCCATCAAGTAGGTTTTCAATCTCCAGAGTTATTCATTCTCGGTAAGCTACTTCGGCCCTCACTCGGTCTACAGTAATCTTATTACGTCGTGCTTCCACAAGCTCTGCCTAATCACGTAGGCCTAAAAGTGTTTCCATTACCGTTCAAACTAAAAATGTTTCCATTACGTTCAAACTAAAAGTATTCCATTACCGTTAAACTAAAAGTGTTTCCATTACCGTTTAAACTAATTAGTGTTTCCATTACCATTCAAACTAACTAGTGTTTCCATTACCGTCCGAGCTAAATCTCGCGTTAAGACTGCAGTAGGCCTATTCAAGTGTTGTATTAATACCGTAATTTTGTATCACCCTGTTATTGTGTTCATTCGTGTAATTTATTATCTTACATCTCATTGTTCATGTGATCTTTTATGCATTTCATTCTTAACGACCTAAGCCATTTACTGTACCAACCGTACGTGCATTATTTCAGTTATCAATAGGCTTCATTATTTATTCTGTGTTCCCTTTTGCTTATCTCATTAGCCTATCTAAATTAGTGTATTACTTAACAATTAGTCTGTATAACCATTCCTTATTAAACAAAACAACAAGGCAATTTCTCTCTCCTATTTAAATATTGCTTATTTGGGTAGTAGGCCCAAATTGGTGACCCTAATTTCATATCATTTTATTGAGTAATTATAGTAAGCCTACTTTCTTAGAGACATCAAATCGGTGATCCGTATGCCCCTATAAATTGGTGACTCCAGCCTTATCATTAACAATCAATCATTATCAATCAATTAACCATTATCATTATTATAGCACCAACTTTACGCTATAAACCGGTAACATCAAATTGATTAACCGTAGGCTACTCTCTCTCTCTCTCTCTCTCTCTCTATATATTATATATATATATATATATATATATATATATATAATTATATATGGGTTGCACAGGATAAAGAAAACACTCAGATTATCATTAATGGCGTTATATACTTTACTAGTTGATATGTGACTGTATATAATATTGATGACATCTATTTTAATCTGGTGATAATGGTTTTTCCTATTCTTGTGGAATAAATAAAAAAAATGGCGGTTGGAAAAGATGTTACTGACTGTGAAAGGGGCTTTACGAGTTGTGAAGCATGAGCCAAAGACTGCTTCATCAAAACTTTGTTCAGAACTTAACAATCGTCTGCGAAGACTACAGTAGTATCAGTCAAAACGATGTTATGGAAACTGTAGTCAAGCCCTTCATAACACCAATCAATGCAAAAGCTCGAATGAAATTGGAGTTTGATAAAATAATGGGAACACTATTGTGCTTATGTGGTATAGTTTTTGACTGTTTTCCCGAGATGCAGGAACAAACACTCGACTTTTAATATACAGTGTGTGTGTGTGTGTGTGTGTGTATATATGGGATGAATTTCACATATATATCAGGTTATTTCAGTAAAAGGAAGTTAGCGTAATGGAAATGATGTTACGCCCTGTTACGGGGTCTTCCTATTTAGAAATCTGAACCCACTTTTTTATGGAAAATAATTCCTTGTTCCTTGTTCCATGTATGTAATTTACTTACCCTCATTTATTTCCTTATTCATTATTATTCATTATTATTCATTATTTACATAAATTTTCCATCGTCCTTATCACTCGGCCTCGGCCTCGAGGCCGTCCTCGGGCATATTTTGCAGACCTCGGCCTCGGACCTCAAAAGTAACCTTGGCCTCGGATGCAATATCGGATGCAAACAATAATTTTGTTAATATCGGCATTATAACTGAGATAAAAAATGTACGATAATGGATAATATCAGGGGCAAATATACTCTTAATATTATCGTTATTATCTTATTATCGTAATATAATTATAGTAATGGCATGATATAAACTTCATACCTATAGGCCTACCGTACATCAGAAACATTTTTCACATACAGTACAAGCTACAATTACATTAATGATCTTTAGTAGACTTTAAGACCCACAATTTCTTATTGACAAGATACATAAAAATGCAAAATTTAAAAGAAATAAGGCATCTCCAAAAGTAGCTCTGTTTGCAATGCTCGCTAGAGTCACTAAAATTGCAGCCATTCAGAAATTATACGATCAACACTCAATGAGTTAGTACAATCTTGAAATATTTTGCTAGATCATCTTCACATCATAACTTTCCATGTTATCATAAATACTTGAAATATTGAGGGTATATTAAAATGAGAAATAAGAACTGCATGAAATGAGAAATAAAAAGTTAGTGGGCTAATGTATGGTGCCAGGAAATCTTGTTCTGGCAACGTGTCTGACTGTGGACCCGGCAAGTGTAAACACACAGCCTGTCGGTGTTGTGGTGTGGCCGCGTGTGATAGATGAACGTGCTTAATGCTTAATAATTCCCTTTTATTAGGTAAGTGAAGTGAGCTATGTCTTTGTTTATTAATTTTGAGTAGAATCTTGTTTTTCCTTATGGATTTCAAAAATAGAAGAGATACAGGCTAGTATGAGGCTACGGTAGGTTACCTTTAGAAGAGCTTTAGGTCTAGGCTAGGCTAGATTGTTGAACCTTCCCAAAGCATGGAGGAGCTTATTTGTAAAAGATTTCGAAGTGAGTATCTGCACCCAGACGTGCAAATACCACATTCGTTATTTGCATCCGAATATTACCTCTGGGTGCAAATACTTCAGCTTAACAATCTTAAGACCTCGTGAAGCCTCCCCTAAAAAGGCCTCGCCCTCGAGGCCTTTGAAAAATGTGTCCTCGGCCTCGTGGATTTCTGAAGACTTCGGCCTCGTGGATTTCTAAAGCGCTCGGCCTCATCACCATGCCTGGTATACTGTATACCTTTTTGGTATATGGGGTCAAAAAGAGAGCCAGTAAGTTCCCCGTTAGTGTCTGTGCGGTCCTCAATTTGGAACCTAATTCTGAGAGGAATCTTTCCTTAATTAATCTATTTTAACTGTAATAGAAACAAAATTTTTATACTTATACCGAATTTACTGATTGAAGTGTACTTTATGTCACTGTTCACTGTAACATTGACCATTAGGAGAATGAGTTCAAAATCCGTTCCTTCTCCTTTCTAAAGAAAATTAGACTCCCCCCCACCCCACCCCGGCCGGTCCCTTAACAAAAACTATTTTATTTGAAATTTATGTAAAAAAAATCTTTTTCCTAAAGCGCCGACGATTGTAAATATATAGAAAACATTTTACAAAACACACACACACACACACACACACACTATATGTATATAGTGTGTGTATATATGTATATATGTATATAGTGTACACACACACACACACACACACACACATATATATATATATATATATATATATATATATATATATATATATATATATATATATAGAAGTCGTCTTGTAATATAAGATGATAAGCGTAGATACAGTGGAATTCACCATAATACAAAGATATAAATCTGAAATAAAAAATGTCCTTAATTTCCTGTATATTCCATTGAACCTACTGCAACCTGCAACCCACATCTAACTTTCTCCAACCTCCTCCTCCAACCTCCATAAGGCTTTTAAAGGGGCACCAACATGCATTTTACGGTTACTGCCTTATTTATCCAGTGAATTATACAATACGAGAGACACCATCACAGTATTCTGAAGTTATACGTATTTCTTTTATATTCTTTAAATATTTACTTAAGTTATACCTCGAACGCATGAAGGGTAACTTAAGAAAAAACCTCATTTACACTTTGTTCTCTCTTATTTTTAATCCTGAGAGAATTACCCTGCAATTTATGCACTAAATTTGAAAGCTTATCGCCATATTTATTTTTGAAAAAGAAGGAATCACTTGCCCTTATTTTTATTCACTTATTACAGAAAATGTGTGTGTGTGTGTGTGTGTGTGTATATATATATATATATATAATATATATGTAAAAGGCGTTTTAATTATTTAAAATGTAACATTTTTTTTGTATTCATTTCGGAGTTAAGCTTTTTTAGACGTGAACGAAATAAATTGTTTTATTTTCTCTCGAGTCTTTATGCACACCCTTATCTAGTCGCTTTAAGAGTCCCCATCTTAAATTGGATGGTTTTGTTTATGTCTTCTTTAGGTTGGTTAGGTTTGGGGTTGTTTCCTTTATTTTTTGTTTATTTATAGTTGTTTTCACTGTCTTGTGGTTTCGTATATTTTGCTCGAGTGAAGAGGAATTTGCATCGCTCTTCAGCCGCCCTTCAATTTCTGTTTAATTACTTTTCGAAATATTTTGAAAAGTTTTTTAATTTCTTTTTAATTTTTGTTCTAATTTATCACCTTCGATACTGTTCGATATTTTAAAATTATTTTTTTTAATTGAAAACATGGTTTTTTTTGTTATTTTTACGGTTTTTACTCTAAAATTGGTGCATGACTATAAAAATATTTATTAATATAAATATATTATAATACTAGACTGACCATTGTTCCTTGCGCAGCAAAAGCACCTACCCTCCCCACCCCGAAACACAACCTAGGGGTAAAGGACTGGGAGCGACGGGTATGTTACTTAAAATCTTCCTTGGTTCTCACTGAATGTGTATGCTAAATTTGGTATAGATTACCGTAGCCATTCAGGCGTGTATAAACGAACATATAACATCATCAAACATCATCAAACATCAGATATCATCAATCACCATCGATCATCATCATCATCATCATCATTCCCTACATATATAAATGAGAAATTGGGGTATTTTACTTGTAAAATACAAGTGATATTTACTAAATATACGAGTATACTGAACATATACGCAAATATACTTTTATACTGTCTTCAATTTATTCCTCTAATAGAAAGAAAAGATCAAAAGGTAGAAATATCTTTCAAGCAAGCATCAATTTACAAAAAAATATAAGAAATATTCCACACTTGAAGAAATGTAAACACTTTATCTGTTTATAAAACTTTGTCAATAAGAAACACACAATCCTATTAAATATATCGTATCTTTCTACAGAAGGAAAAGGTTCAAAGCTATGGTGGACTCGGGAATTTTTGTACCTTCTTTCAAACCGCAATTTTTATTTTTTTATGCTATCGTTTTTAGCTACATTCGGTCTCCCCGACCCCACGCCCACCCTCACCCACACCGCGAAAATCTCCTTTAATAACCTAAAACAAACATTCGCCTCAATTTACATATACAAGACTCGAATCAAAAGAGAAATACGTTACTGGATTTTATCCATTCTGTAATATTTAGACTTGCCTTCAAACTATACAGTCAAAAGAAGGAGATATAAAAAAATTATCCCAGAATAAGAATATACAGACGTCCTGTTTTGCCGTTGCTATGACGACGATTATAGGAAAAAATATAGCTAAATAAATAAATAAACGAGGAAACGTTCTTCCAACCAATCGACTTCGCTTGTAAAGCGCGTTGTCATGGTAATAAGAGTTCTTCGCGAGATACTTAAAGTTTAGATCATGCAACTTCCGTATTTATATGTATATCTTTGTGGTATACGCCCCTTTCTACGAGGTTTATTGCTCTACAGTGCGTTGTTTGAGATAGACGTCGCTAAAGCAGGGTCTATATATTTTAAAAGATTATATCGTTGGTCTGAAGTGTGCTTTACCAAAAAGATAGAGGAACTGCTAAATCATATATATATATATATATATATATATATATATATATATATATAATCTCATGCATAACCACGAACGATTTTGCATATTGCAGAGTTTGCCCCATCAAGATTCGAACCTACCATCATCGTTGGGCTCCTCCGACCACAATCCTGTCCTATCGCTCCAGTTCGGCCTTTGAATCCTCCCAAGAGAAGACGCCTTTGGCATTTTGGTGCCGCTGATTGGGAGGCCCGACAGTACTTCTCTGATTTCCCATGGAATGATTACTGCTTCCGTGACCGGGGCCCTTTCGAGTGCTGAGCGCATCACGGAGGTAATTCTCTAGGGCATGGAGCGTACATTCCATATTATATTCCTAAATCCTACTACTAATGCAAAAACCTTGGTTTAACTTTGCTTGTTCTAATGCTACCCGCAACAGAGGGGAAGGAGGCTTTCAGAAGGTACCATCGCCATCCAACTCCTGTCTCTCACTTAGCTTATGTTTCTGCCCGGAATCGCGAAAAATCTGCTCTTCGACTTGCCAAAAATTCCTTCATCAGATAAAAATGTGAAAACGTATCAATTCTAATTCTTCTCGCTCTTTCTGGCATCCAGCCAAGAACCTCTCCAACAACTTTACTTCTTCTTTCCTTCCTCTTTTCCATTCCGACGGCTCAGTTGCCGTCTCATCTCCTGATAAAGTTGAACTCTTCGCTCAAACTTTCGCCTCCAACTCAACACTAGACGATTCCGGTGCTGTTCGTCCATCTCCTCCTCCCTCTGACTTAATTATGACTGAAATTAGAATATCTTCCAAAGATGTTTTTTTCTGCCTTATCTGGGCTGAACTCTAGGAAGGCACGATCCTGATGGTGTCTTTCCTGTTGTTCTCAAGAACTGTACTTTTGTGCTGACACCCTGCCTAGGCAAATCTTTTCGTCTTTGTCTTTCATCTGGTACTTTTCCTTCCTGCTGGAAGTTCGCTTTCATTCAGCCTGTCCCAAAGAAGAGTGACCGCTTTCAACTCTCCAACTATCGTCCAACTGCTCTGATCTCCCGCCTCTCTAAAGTGTTTGAATCTATCTTTAATAGGAAGATTCTGAAACTCCTCTCTTCTCACAATCTTCTTTCAGATCGTCAGTATCGGTTCCGCAAGGAACGTTCTACTGGCGATCTTTTTGCATATCTCTTTGACTCTTGGCCATACTCCTTTCGGGATTCGGTGAAATCTTTGCTATTGCGCTAGACAAATCAAAAGCTTTTGATAACAAATCTGGCACAAATCTTCAATTTCCAAATTATCCTTCTATCTGTGCCTTCCTCTCTAATTTCCTTTCTAGCCAATCTATAGTTGCAATTGTAGATGACCACTGTTTCTCTCCTGAAGGTATTAATAGTGGTGTTCTTCAGAGCTCTGTCGTGTCATCCACTCTTTTCCTTTTATTTATCAATGATCTATTAAGTCTCACTTACTGTCTTATCCACTCCTATGCCGATGATTCCACCCTTCACTTTTTCACCCGCTTCACAAAGCGCCCCTCTCAACAGACACTCCATGATTCGCGTAGGATGGCTATGGTGCACCTGACCTCTGATCTTTCTGCTATCTCTGAATTGGGGCAGAGAAAACCTTGTTGCTTTCAATGCTCAAAAACTCAGTTCCTTCTCTACTCTATCTTCCACACGACTATCCCCTTACCTTCAACAACAACACAACTCAAGCCTTCCTCTTTTCTTAACATTCTTGGTGTTTCCTTTTCTCGCGATCTTTCCTGGAAAGATCACATATAGGCCCACTCTCTTTCTAAAACAGCTTCTAAGAGGTTACGTGTGCTGTACCCGCTCCGCAGTTTCTTTACCCCCATTCAGTTGCTGTCTCTGTACAGGGGTCTTGTCCGCCCCTGTATAGAGTACATTTCTTATGTGTAGGGTGGCTCAATCAACTGGGCTTTACTTGACCGAGTGGAATCAAAGACTTTTCGTCTCATGAATTCCCCGCCTCTTACTGACTGCTCTCTCTCTCTCTCTCTCTCTCTCTCTCTCTCTCTCTCTCTCTCTCTCTCGCTATTATAACGAATATTGCTCTTCTGAACTCTCTAATTGCATGCCGCTACCTTTAACCCTTTAGCGCCCTGAAGATCACTTTGTTCTGGCTAACGTCAGACGATTTTACTCAGCCTCAGAAAAGATCTACAGGCAGGACAGGGTTAAGAAGAGCACGCAGTACCAGACCTTTGACACATTCTCATTCCTTTTACGAGTATGTCCAACTCTCTAACGCAAGGGTTAATCGGTATTTCCAATTTTTCATCTACTCAACTGGTCAACTATGGAACACTCTTCCTCATTTCATCTTTCCCCGTGTCTTTGATCTCCAAGTTTTCAAACGCAGAGTGTCCAGGCATCTCAAAAACCTTGAACCTTGACTTTGGATCTCTTCTTCCTCTATGAGAAGGGGGAGGGTCTTTTGCGGGCGTTTGCCTTGGTCCGTCATCCTATATAAAAAAGAAGGTGAGGGTGCTAGCTACGACATTATATCGTAGTATAGTGGATACGTCCTCACCTTCTATTCAAAGGCGGTGGTTCGAACTTTGGTGGGAGCATATATATATATATATATATATATATATATATTAGTGGTGGACCGGATGTCAGTTTTTCAACATCTGCGGATGCGGATTTTTTATTTCAATATCCGCGGATGCGGATGCGGATATTTAGTTAATCTATCAATATAATATAGAATTATGAATATATGACATAATTTTTCAAATTTCGTGATATTACTATTATGGGAGGCAATGCATAAGAATTAAAATTAATATTAATGTTTTCATTATGATAAAAATAATTAATAACTTTCTCAAGAGTTTCAGCCACAGAAAATTCAATGAAACAAGTTTCATTCAATTTTTGTTACCACGTATTTATATTTTGAGGTTTATATATTTGTTTGTTCATTAATAATTAATACTTTACGTGAAATGTGCATGACTGGGCCTTATAAGCTACTTTATAAGCTAATTTAATTGTAAATTGCATAATTTATTAAGAGATAATATCCGCATAACATCCGCAGTCAGAAGTGCGGATGCGGATATCCTGTCCACCACTAATATATATATATATATATATATATATATAAACGAGTGTATATGTATATATACATATATACACACATATATAAACGAGTATATATATATATATATATATATATATATATATATATAATATATATATATATATATATATATATATACATACTCGTTTATGCATATATATATATATATATATATATATATATATTGCGACTGTAAATGCTAAAATCTCATTTATACCGCATGCCAACCAATGCCAACCGCCTCATAAACTCGATCCAGGGTTGGCACGTGACTTAAGATGACACCTTTATGGCCCAGACTCCACTCTTTAATTAATTTGCACCTGAGACTCTCTCGCTTTAACACCTCGTGGAGGCGATCCTTCGGGAACATCAAACACAATTTTACATCACCGAAGATCATTCCCAATTAGTTTGGGAGAGAAATGGTTGGCAATGGTTGGCATTACTGGGAAATGGTTCCTCATTAGGAATGAATATGATGCTGCTTAATGTTTATACTTTGTTTCAGGATTATTTCTTTTAACTGTAACTAAACTTTTTAGTGAACACAAGTTTTCCTAATTAATGGGATGGGATGGGATGGGATGTAATGTAAGTTAGTGTAATATAATGGGATGGGATGTAATATAATGTAATGTAAGTTAGTGTAATATAATGGGATGGGATGAAATGTAATGTAATATAATATAATGTAATGGGTGTAGTGCATGTGCTATTTATACATAATTTGAATCCATTTAATTTCTTCTATAATGTTAAAAGCGATGTACAATTTTTTTTGCTACTACTACTACTACTACTATTAAAATAATAATAATAATAATAATAGTAATAATAATAATAATAATACAAGTAATTTTCTACTGCCAAACTCGCGTACGAAAGAAAGAGAACTTACACATGTTGCTCATTTATTCATTATGGAAAGTTGACAAAGTAAAGTTTACCCATTGTGGGTTAAGGAAGGAAAAACTTGGACTTGTTCCTCATAATAAACTTTACAACCAATACTATATATATATATATATATATATATATATATATATATATATATAGAGAGAGGAGGAGAGAGAGAGAGAGAACGTTTTGGGATAAAGTGACTTCCCTCCATAACAGAAGTAAATATTATTATGGGCTCTTAATAATATTTACTTAAAGAATAAGAAAAATAGTCGGCTAATATTGGCTACCTTTTCCATTGACCTCATCCAGGACAAAACTAAGACAGGGGGGATGCGGGAAATTATATCAATTTTTGTTTTAAGAAATGGCCATGAAGCACCTTGCTATATTTCATTTATTTCCGTCAGAAGTTCTATAGATGCGAGACGAGATCTTTGATTTCGCATCTGACGGTCAAAGTATTTACAACGCACTCGAAATTTGTAATTTAAATTAAACAAAAATTTCAGGATTTTAGACTAACAAAGTATTTTGTTCAAAATTATCAATGTTCACATTTGTTAATATTGAACTAAATTCATGGTGTTCCTTCAAAATAAATTTTGTTTGGATTAAAGGCATAAAATTATATTTATTTGGAATTGGAATTGGAATTGAGATTGACTTTATGAGAGAAATCTGAAAAATGCTTAATTCCGAGTAAATATAACGTGTTTAATCTAAACCAAAATTATTTTGGAGTAACATCAATGAACGTTGCTGACCTCGTACTCAAAAATCTTTTGGTTTAATTTGAACAGAAAGCTTGTTTTGATTTTGAGCGGATTCGTTTGTTAGTCTAAAATCAAAACAAATGTTCTGTTCAAATTAAATAAAGAGATTTTTGAGTAAGAGGTCAGCAAGGTTCATTCATGGAAGAGACGAACAAACAGAACGTTTTGTCTTTTTCACAGAGTGATGGTAGACAATATGTGGCACAATCTCAACCCCCGCCCCCCTGCAACATTTGTGTATTTAAGTGCAAAACACTTGTTGGAACAATGGGAGAAGATGTTTCTCAAGAACGTATGTGTATTTAGCAGAATGAAGGCGTCTTGCCTTGAATACAAAATCAGCACCATCAGCATCCCAAATCGCTCCCAGGCCATTACACCCAAACTACTGTCTTTCGCTGTGCAGGGAAACAAGATTTCTAAAGTATTACATTAGTCATTCTACACATTCACGTGCGTCTATTCAACTTTAATTGATTAAACTGAGATTGATCCGAGAACGGAGCCCAATAAATGCCAAAGGTCGGTGTATCATCTACTCGGAATCCGCTGTATATAAAGCATCTTTCATGATGTACAATTTTTTTAGATATAGACACGTTCTGTTTGCACTTTATATAAACACAGGACTTGCACGTAAGAACGGCCTTTCCAACAATATTCCTAGCTGCTCTCTCTCTCTCTCTCTCTCTCTCTCTCTCTCTCTCTATATATATATATATATATATATATATATTAAAAATAATGGGACTCATCTGAAGGAGCTTCCGCAGCGGAAAAGCAAACATCATACTCAAATTATGGAAGAGTCTAGTCCTACCAATAATTGAGTATTGCTCAGTACTCACAAGCTCATGCAGAAAACGAGATATTGCAAACAGTGAAGCTATACAAAGGACTTTTACGTCTAAGATAGAAGAAACGGAAGGTGAACACTACCAGTCTCGACTACAATCCCTGAAACTCTACTCTCTCGAAAGAAGGCGCGAGCGGTACACAATAATATGCATATGGAAAATACTTGAGGGCTTTGTCCCTAACCCTAGAAATAAAATAGAAATAAACTGGAATGAGAGAAGAGGCAGATTTTGTACAGTCCCAGCTGCTGTGGGACAGGGGGCCATGAAAACGAGGATGGAAAATACCCTCAGAATACGAGGCCCAAAGCTTTTCAGTGTCCTACCGAAAGAAGTAAGGAATCTCCAGCACACCGACCTGAATAACTTCAAGAACCAGCTGGACAGATTCCTGTGCAAAGTCCCTGACCAGTCAAGCGTGGCTGACTACGAGGGCAGGAGGAGATCAGACAGCAATTCCTTCCTTCTCCAAATTCCGCAAATGAGGCGGGATTCTACAGAGGGGTTGACCTGCAGGTCGATCCTGCACCGTCGTTCGAAATTACACAAAATAACACACAAATATATATATATATAATTATATATATCCTGACACCTAAAAAATCAAAATCAAACTCAAAGATTATTAAACTGAATTCTATTGTTAAAATTACACAAACATCGTATGAAAACCCTTTCATGTCGCTTGATTAAAAATGACTTCGCTAAACTTCATCATTGGCTATAATATCCATATAAAATATCCGTATAAAATATCCAGTTAAAATATCCAGATATAATATCTCAAATAAAAGAAAACTTAGATTTAAATGTTGAAATACAATTTCTAATATTCAAAAAAACTCTTTTTGATGAATAGAATTTATTTGAAAGTGATTTTTATTTAAAAATACAATTCCCCCGTTCCCTTTTTTCCATTTTTCCCCTCGTTCACTTCCCCTCACACACCCCTCACCCTCTTTTCCCCCTTTCTTTATACGTATTCGTATTGTACGTATGTATATGAATGGATTATAAATGAAATTTTGGTATTGAATATGTATGTTAATTAAAGCCTAAAGGAAGCCTCAAGTAAACAATAGATAGATAGATAGATAGATAGATGAATAGATAGATTTTATATCAAAGGGGATTTTTATTTTATTATGGTATACACTATGTTACACAGTTGATGAGATGTGATGGCTGTAATGCAGACAGAGCTGGGCACTTGCGGCATATTGCGGTACTGCGGTACTGCTGCACTACCAAACCGGTACCAAACCGGTACGCGGAAATTTGAATGCGGTAGCGGTACTGCGGTACTTTCAGCGATCCTTTGCGGTACTGCGTTATGGGGGCCCGGGGTGGTAGTGCGGTGGTACCGCAAGTACCGCAGTACCGCAAAATATGCCGCAAATGCCCAGCTCTGTACTGCGGTACTGCGGTACTACCGCAAACCGCAAACCGGAACCGTGAAAAAAACCCTGAAAATCTCAGAAAAATTCACGAACAAAATGTAAGAAAACAGAACAGTATCATATACTATACAGCTGTATGTACTGTATACTGTATAACGTAATTCACATCGTTAATATAATATTTATTCTTTTATTTTGTTCTTCTGCCATTACAGTGTAATGGCAGAAGAACAAAATAAAAGAATAAATATTATATTAACGATGTGAATTACGTTATACAGTATACAGTACATACAGCTGTACAGTATATGATACTGTTCTGTTTTCTTACATTTGTTCGTGAATTTTTCTGAGATTTTCAGTTTTTTTTTCATCTGTACTAAACATACTTCCATTTTTATACTAATTGACGTAATTTATATATAGAAAAGGATTAATTTTATTTTTATGTTTTGTTGTAACATTTTTTGCCTTTTTGAAAAAAAAATATAAATAGAAAAAAAGTCTCTTTTGAAAGGAAACAATTGGCATTCTGTACCGCTGACAACATTCTCTTTGTTTTCATTGTTGAGTCGAATGAATTGCTTAATCCTTTTATCCATTGTCTATTATGCAAAAACTAATTTCCCGTTCTAAAGTGGGTGGAAAACTGCGCTGAAACGACTGAAAAGGCTTCCGGATGTTTCCGGATATTTCCGGATCATCAGAGGAAGGAGAATGATTTATTAACCACAGCCAAGCGTAACTGAATATAGATACTATAAAAATGTGGTATAAAGTTATTACTATAAGCAGCGTAAAGGTGGGGTTAGTTAACTTTCTTCGCAACATCTACGGTCATACGACGGAAGGGACGCTACAGCTTAACGCGGGATCCGAACTACGGGTCGTTACATAATCTGGACCCAGAGGACAGTCTCCCATCCAACTACTCGCCAGGTTTAATGTTGCTTAATTTCGCTGATCGACGGGAAGAGGTGTTACGACATTGGCTAGTAAATGGCTACGATGTAGCCCCGCATAAGCAGTGGCTGGGTAGAAACGAAAATGAACAAAAGTGTCGCTATACATCTGTTTCCGCAGCGATTTTCCTGTTGAACAGCCACCCGACTTTTACTGGCTGCTAATGAACTCCCCTGAGAATGGCGACAGCTGGTAGGAATCTATCTCTAGCCCAGTGCAAAGAGAAATCTCCTTCCATCACACGATTTCGACCATAATGGCCACAAGCAAACTTGAGTGAACGCAGCGATTTATTTGAGGAGTGACGGACACATTGCGTCCTCACTCAGTAAAGGAACAGCTGGACCAACGAAAACCATCTTTATTCTACAGTGACTCCAACTCCTCTGAAAGAAATCCACCCTCGCTTTAGGCAAGCTACACAATGAAAACTTCCAACGGCTGCTTGAACGGCATATTCGGATTAGAATACTGTAAATATAGCGTCATATCACATGATATCAGGCATCTAAATTAGTAAATTGTACGGAAATAATTTTAAAAAGTGTAAAACTGTAAATTTGCGTTCTTTTTTTAATAAAAGTTTTTGGTTTGTAACCAATGACTAGAAGACGGGCATGAAAAAGTAACTAAACTAACATAACTCGAAGCCAACGATAGGATACCGAAAAACCCCTCAGCCTCTCTTCTCTTATTAATAAATGGTTTATTCAAGGAATATTAATAAGACGTACATTAAAATAAAAATAACAATGAGTTAAAAGTATCACTGCATGAAATTTAAACCTAATAACATCCACCACGACCTAAAAATTATATAGAAAAAAATAATTTTTTTATGAAGTTACCGTACGATATGACATTCTCAAATCTTTAACACATGCCAAACGCATGATTTCTGTAAATACAAATACAGTATATGAGGATGTCATTACTCACTCATTAGACGAAAGCGCTTGAGCACCATTCTGTGTTCCTTTCCTTCGTGGTTTTATTCATTATAATATATATATATATATATATATGTTAAACACAGACCGTGCATGGAACAAGGAACTCTTCTGGGAAAATTAAATGTGGATTTAATTTTCCCAGAAGAGTTCCTTGTTCCATGCACGGTCTGTGTTTAACATATAAATTTCTCAGGGGACCATTCTGAGTTTGTGATATATTTTAATATATATATATATATATATATATATAGTACTCACAATTAATTTTAAGGCCTAAACTTTAGTGGTAAATGCGATAATATTTCTAAAACTTTTACAATAATCATAATTTATTTTAACATTATGAGTGCGTTATATTTACATCGATTTCCGAAGCCAAATAAAGAAATATTTTTACTATTTTTCAGTTTAAGCTAATGATTGGTAAACAATATTTTACACAGTGTTATTTGCATAGTGTGGTAAGATTATATTAACACTCAAAATTATAGCATCACTCGACAAAATATGAATATTTTTATTTAATAATTTCAATGAATAACACGTATTTCGGATCAGAAAATTCACCTGGTTTGTGATTAGCGTTTATTCATGTAATAAATTTGGTAGAGTGTAAAATGTCTTGGAGTTTTTTATACTCTTTCGTAACGGTATAAGTCACGTGGCGGAGGGGACCTACAGCTTTACGCGAAATCAGAACTACGGGTCGTTACATCATCTGAACGCGAAAGACAGTCATCCATCCGACTAATAAACAGACTTATCGTCGCTTAACTTCGCTGACGTAGCTAGAAACGGTGTATACGAAGCGGCCACGGCGTAGCTTTGAAGACCATTAAACTGATACAAAACGCCAGCAAAATTTCAACCTTTTGTCATTATAGGGATATATATATATATAGGCTATATGAGATAATGACGATGATGTCTGGCGATGTCTGATGATCTGTTTGTTTATAAATCCCTAAACGGCTAGAGTAATCTACACCAAATTTAGTACACACATTAAGGGGGAATCAGGGAAGGTTTTAGTAAAACACCCTCCCCTCCCAGTCCCTCCCATAGATTGGCTTTCATGGAGGTTTTTCTGCGCAAGGTGCAGCGGGCGTTCTAATATATATATAGTACATTCCGGTTAATAGGGCCACCGGTTAATCGGGGCAGCCGTTTATTTGGGACAAATCTTGAAGAACAAAAACAAATCGAGAATATAACCAGAATTTGCTTCGCTTATTTGAGACACCATGCCGTTTAATTGGGCCAGTAATTGCTACATTAGGCCGTGGAATTACAACAGAAGTCGAGAAAAATTCTGCTGCTTCTTGAACTGTGCAGCACACCCTCATTTAGATTTTTTGAAAAATATCCAACTGGAATTTCTGCTCCCAACACCACATCCTTAGTGCAGCCAATGGACATGGGAAACATAAAAAGTTTGAAGACCTTGTATCGCGGAAAGTTGGTAAACTACATCCTTGAAGCAATTGAAGAAAATCTAATGACATCATCTTCAACAGCTAAGGAAGTCAGTGCAAGGGTTAATCTTTTACATGCAGTACAGTTTATTGCCGATGGTTGGCGAGGAATAAGCACCAAGACCATTCAGAACTGCTTTGCTCACTGTGGTTTCAAACACTCAGGCTTGGAGATGCTTGAACGAGTGACTAACCAGGATGCCAGGAAATTTATTGCTGGATTACGACGCTATTTCATGCAGGAAGGCAATGAAGGCAGTCCTATATCTGCACTAGATATTCGCGCTGATTTTGTTCAGTTGCAGTCAATCAAGAGAACACGGCAGGGTACACTCGATAAATTCCTCCAACGTCATTAACTGTTAAGAACGTACATGAATCAAATTTGTTTTTAGGGTAAATATTTTTCTCTGATTTGCACCATTTGTTTCAGTTCATATACAGTAAGTATTTTTGTTACTCAATAAACGGAAAGTTTGTCTTTTGTCTTATGTATACCTTTTTAATTCTTTACGTGCAACTTCGTATAATCGGGGCAGCCGCTTAATTGGGCCAAAGTACTCTAGTCCCGATATGTCCCAATTAACCGGAATCCACTGTGTGTGTATATATATATTTTAATTATGAAGAATATACTTCAAAATTCTTGCATACTTTAAACTCAACAACATCTCAAAATATTTATTTCCTTTGATTTTTCTTTTAAATAATTTCTCGACCAAATGATGATGCTCGTATTTTTCGGTCTCGTTATACTACTTTCATTTCAGAAGGGGAGGGGGGGTGCTTTTCTTAGCTCGGAATAGAATATTGCGATGTAAAGTGGTTTGTGAAAGATCGGATTATCCGATAATCCGATATTTTGTTGATATGATGATTTTCTCTGTACTTCTGATTCGATGTTCTGATGTTCCGGTGATATGATGATCCCATGTTCGGCTGATCCAATGTTTGTCAGATCCAATGTTTCGCTGATCCCGTGTTCTGATGATTCGATGACCTTACTATCCCGTTATGCGATAATTGTGTTATGTGTAGTGGAATGTTCGTGTGTGTGTGTGTGTATATATATATATATAAAAAATCAATCTTCAGTTTTGATGCCCTGTCGAAACACCGTTTCTCGTTAAATCAGCGCGGTTAAGCGACATTGAGTCGGTTCAGTTGTTAAATGGGGGACCCTCCTTTGTTAATTCATTTTAACGTTAAAAAAAAAGACAAAAATCGAGGGGGGGAAAAAAAACCCCTCGTTTTCTTGTAAATAATTCGGTTTCGCGCGCCACAGTGTTTTCATGTTTCGTATTACCCTCACTTATAAAAGGGTTCGAAGCCTTCAGAGGATAAAAAAGGTTTGATCGACTGAAAGCAGGATGGCACGGCTACCTAAAGAAAAATTAATACTTTTCATTTCAAAGTTAGATTAAAGAAATACTAAATAAAAAACTTCGGGTATATGCGACAAATTTTTTTTTTTATATTCTATACCCATCTTTTCGAGGTACTAATTTGCATGTGATCATGACAGTGGTGTTTCTTGCTGCAACATCATTTCTGAAAAAAATTACTACTAGTTTATTCTTGAATAGGTTGGGTGTTTAGTTAATTCAAAAGCCCCATTGAAATATATAGAGCTTATTTCATATATATTTTACACTCACACACACACACACACACACACAACACACACACACACACACGGCCTGTAATATTTTTTAACATTTCTTGTTTTTTATTGCCTAGTTTTAATCGAGGATTTGAACCTAACTGGGCATTCAGTTAATTAACCTAACCAGTTTTTTCGCGGCCGTCAAACCAAAAAGATCCAATACGGTTTAAAAATACATATTTTAAATTTGTTAAATTGCATATAACTGCCTCACTATTTGTTTCTTGAAAACAGGAATGTTATTTTTGAAATCCTCCATTAAAACTGGACAATAAAAAATGAATAATGTTAAAAAATATTACAGGCCGTCAAACCGAAAAGATCCATATATATATATATATACTGTATATATATATATATATATATATATATATATATATATATACACACAGAGTGTGTGTGTGTGTGTGTGTGTGTGTGAGAAGTCGTTATACAGAGATTTTGACGGATTATGACCGTTGAATTACATTAATAATTCTAATCGGATTATATCAATTAGAATATATTGCTTTCAAAGGCAAAATATCCAATAAAAATGTTATATATATAATATATATATATATATATATATATATATAATATATATATATATATAGAGAGAGAGAGAGAGAGAGTTACAAGGAGTTACAAGGAAAAGAAGTACCTCAAAAGGCCTTGCGGCCCATACCGAGGAGGTACCAATGGCAACGGGTGCCACGAAAATTTTCTACACACTCAAATAGTGTGCAAGATTTGGTTTAACCTTTTCTTGAACTGATCCACAGAGGAACTGTTCACAACTTCTGAAGGTAACCTGTTTCCACGTGTCACAGATCTTATACGTAAAGTAATTCCTACACACACTAGTCCTAAACCGTTTCAAATCCAACTTCCAACCATTGTTGCGAGTTGGGTTATCATTTAAACTAAACATGCTTCTAAAATCGACATCGTTGAACCCGCGTAAGAGCTTGAAAACCTCGATCGTGACCGCGCAGCCTCCGAGTTTCCAGCGAAAACAAGTTCAGGGCGCGTAACCGTCGATTGTAGCCCATATGCCTAACGGAAGGGATTAACTTTGTGGCCCTCGCCTGCACTCGCTCCAGCCTCTCAATATCTTTCCTGAGGGTGAGAGAGAGAGAGATTATTGCATTTAAAGCATTTATTTGCTTCATAAAGGCAAAAGAGTTCAAAGAACGTAAGTATTCGCTTCGCTTGAACAGATCTTTTTTGGGGCCCGGGATGGTGTAGGCGGTAAGAGCGTTCATTTTGAGACGACGTAACACAGGTTCGAGTTTCACTAGCTGCCTGTTTCCACCTTAAATAGCTTTTCCTTTATATATATATATATATATATATATATATATGATGCAAACCACAAGGAAAAAGAAAAATGATTCCAAGGTCTTTCGTGTATTTAGAAGTACACCTCGTCAGGGGTTTGTATTATTCATTTATTTCACTTGTTTAATTGTGAAATTCATCCCATATATATACACACACACACACACACACACTTCATGTTTGTTTGACAATGCTGTTGCGAGCTGCTCGTATCCAAAAACTGGGCGTATGGGCGGAGTGAAAATATGTGAAAAATGCTGAACATTTCTTCTTATTTCTACTTAAGCTGTAATTACATGTCTTGAGCACTGATTGATGATTATATATATATATATATATATATATATATATATATATATATTATATATAAACTGTCTTTAAAAGTGTTTTCAAATACCTTTTTATTATTTATGTAAAAAAATATGTAAATTTTTTTTATATTTTTACATGTCATACATAATTCATGTTAAAAACAAGTATAATCTTACTTCGTGTACATATATGTGCACATACACAGAGTTACACCACAACATATGTAATATATGTATACACGAACATATATATATATTCCATATTTCACGTGTTACTTTCGTGAAATAATTTTACATATATAATATAATATATATATATATAATATATAATATATATATAATATTATATAATATATATATATATATATATATATATATATCTATATATATATATTAAGTGGCGATTAAGATTTTTGCAAAATGTTTTCAACTGGATTCATGCTGTGCTTCTCGGAACGCAAGGAAGAACTTTTAAGCCTTTTTGTCTCTTTCACTGACAAGTGTATTGTGAAGCGTGACAGGCTGCACAGTCCTCTTGCAACATGTGCCTGTTAAACTGAAGCTTTCCTTCATATAACAATAGAAGAAGATGGTTCTCAAGGCTGGATCCGTTGTTCGTTCTGGAATTCAGACATACCTCAACGAATGCTAGACCTGTCTTTTCCTCGTGTAATCCAGTATTCCTGTATATTTTGTGTGCTCATTTTATTCCTGCGGGTCTCTCTCTCTCTCTCTCTTATATATATATATATATATATATCAAAGCGAGGTTATTCTTTCGAAGTCTAAGTTTCAATATAATATATATAATACACATACAGTTGCCTTCATATTCGGGATTTCATGAAAAATAATAATGGTGAAAAACTTCCTATTTAGGGTAGAGAGTTTATTTGAAAAACTTTTTTTTTACATTTTTTATTATAATTTCTAAAAGAAAAAATGAAATATCCTTTTCGAAATTTTCTCATTTACTACTTTACTTTTTTATTAAAGTTTTTAACGTATTTATTAGCACTATAAATTGGTAATAGGTGCATCCAGGTGTATAGAATGGTCCTAATTTGCTTTCTGGTTCTGTATAGGTAATTCACGAAAATTTCTAGGCAGTTTTGTCATATATATATATATATATATATATATGTGTGTGTGTGTGTGTGTGTGTGTGTGTGTGTGTTACGGTCGTTCAAGCATAAGACTTAAAAAACTTGTTTTTAAAAGTGTTTTTCCATTACACTTCCTACAAAATGACTAGTTCATCTAGTGACCACCTAGCTATGGATAACAGTAACTCCGTTCGTACGTGCTTGTGCAATCTAATGAGTGGTCCGCGCGCATGTTTATGCACTTACACACACACACACACACACACACAGGGAGAGGATAAATTTACACATAACTTACATATCATTATTGATATAGACTGATTATATGCGCAATCTTGATCATAAAATGTGTCTGTAGGACTCAATTTTTCTGTCTGCTTAAGTCAATTTATGCAATTTTTTTCAATTTTGTTGTCCATTTTATGAAATTATTTACACAGAATAAACGTGATGGATTTATAAATGGACAGAAAAGACACATAACTTGACATATGAAGTAATTTTTCCCAATTTCAACTGTTTTTTTTTTTTTTTTTTTCATATATGTATCCTATACCTTTTTCAAACTGTCCTATTGCACTTTTACAGACTTGCCTCATTCGTAATGGAGGTTCAGTGGGAAAACATTTATAAAATATACATTTTTTTAAAACTCAGATACACTATTTTGTCCATTCGATTCCAAAGGTATTGTCGTGAAACTCGATATTTCGTACATATTGGTAAGAATTGTAGAACTTCGTGACAATACTTCTGACTGGAAAATCTCACACACACACACACACACACACACACACACACGCGCGCGCGTAGTTAGATAAGTTAGATACGGGAATAGATAAATAAGTACATATTACATTCTTGTATATCTTCTATTTTGTATATTTTGAACTACAAAATTGTTACGAATTTAATGTATCTAAATGTAGAATATAGTAGTGTATCTAAAATGTATTTACATGTACAGTATCTACAGTATCTAAAGTGAAATATGGAGATGGATTAACATTAATAAAATGTGCAAAATATAACCCTAACTTTTATTAAAAGAAATTGTTCCATGAGAGATAAATTTAATTGAAGTTTAAAGAAATTGTTTCATTTTGGAGATGGATGTAGCAAAGTAGATACCTCTATTTATCTACCTAAAGCTATACGGATGTAGCAAAGTAGATACCTCTATTTATCTACCTAAAGCTATACGGATGTAGCAAAGTAGATACCTCTATTTATCTACCTAAAGCTATACGGATGTAGCAAAGTAGATACCTCTATTTATCTTCCTAAAGCTACACCGATGTAGCAAAGTAGATACCTCTATTTATCTACCTAAAGCTACACGGATGTAGCAGATACCTCTATTTATCTACCTAAAGCTACACGGATGTAGCAGATACCTCTATTTATCTACCTGAAGCTACACGGATGTAACAAAGTAGATACCTCTATTTATTTACCTTAGGCGACATTGAGTCTGGGTAGTAATTGGATGGGGGATCATGTGGTTACCCATAGATGGTTTGAATCGAACGTAATGTTGTAGGTCCCCTTCGTCACACGACCGTTGCCGTTACGAAGAAGGTCAAACAAACCCCCAAGACACACACACTATCCATCTATCTATCTACCTACCTATCTATCTAGCTATCTAAATGTATGGTGCTACCGTTCTACAGAGTGAGGGGTCGGTTGGTTGTTGCTCCTTTTAACATCCTACAACCACGAAGGAGTATTGAGAAGGCTGTAACGCCACCAACCGAAAAAAATATGTTCCTTTAAAAGGGATAAATGGGTCCAACAAAATACATTACGTGCAGCGGGTACGTCACTGCGACCCATTCCCTATATCCGAGACTGGCTTGGACGGTGCTTCACCACAGTGGGAGAGAGAAGTCATTGCCGTTTCCTTTGTAATAGAGAAAGTATAGAAAGTTTATATATAAAAAATTATTTGAACATATACTGTATATAGCAAAGCTCGTCCCCCCATCCATCCATATATATATATATATATAGGATGCGCCTTGGTGGTGTATTGGTTAGCGTCGTTGACTACGAATCCATTGGCTCCGGGATCGAGACCCGGTGACGACAGGCGGCGCACAGCAAAACCCAGATGTTCATTCTTCCACACAATAAAGGAATTGGTTGGTAGATAAATGAGTACCCTGGGTAGTATAGTGGTTGAAACGCTGGGCTGCTGGTGGGGCGTGGTTCGGATTCCACGTTAAACTGTAGGTCTAAGGTGGAGTGATAAGTTTGAGCTTCGTCAGCATGAACAATCCGGGCGGAAGCAAAACCAAGGTTAAATCGGGTGATTTTTCAAACATCTGACACATTAAAGGTTTGGATTTTTGTTATTAATTGAAAGCGTGAAATAAAAGCATGAAATTTTTACTATACCTTCTTTACACATGGGGGATTAGTCCCCTAGTGCAAAACATACTCTATGTGATGTCTTCTCAGCTCATTAACGCTTTGCACACGAACGACAAATTTTTGCAATACTCTGGACAGAGTATCTGTTGAAATCTGAGAAATTTCTTGTTCAATTCATGCTTTCAGTTCTTCTACTGGGTGTGTGAATTCTTTTTAAACATTCTATCTTTTAACCAACCCCACAGATAAAAGTCACAGGGGTTTACATCTGATGATGTTCATGGCCATGATATTCCTTTATCATAAACCGCTGGAAATCTGCTGTCCAGGACATTTCCGTCGAAAGTATCGTGAGCTGAGAGGACATCACATACAGCATGTTTTGCATTAGGGGACTAATTCCCCATGTGTGGAGAAGGTACAATAAAAAATTCATGCTTTTATTTCAATCAATAAAAAAATATAAACCCTTTAATGGGTCAAATGAGTAAAAAAAAAATCACCCAAATTATATATATACAGGGTGGGGCACGGGAATCAAGTGTTTTTTGAATAGCTAGTAATCGGCCATTAGGAATGGGAGGGGCGTGCGGTATGTAGCATTCCATTCCTGGGTTCATAGCATTTAACTTTAACTAACACTCACCTTTATCTTTCAGGTGCCATCATGGAGCAGTGGACGTTAGAACACCGCATGTTCGCGTATGATCATTTTGTTAGGAGTGGCGAGTCAGTGACAGCAGTTCAGCGTGCGTTTCGCCGCAGATTCAACATTCATCGAAATGACTCTGTTCCCGCTCGTGACACAATCTTACGTTGGGTTAACAATCTTCGAACAGGAGGCTCAATAATGAAAACAAAACCGAAGGGGCCGCAACGCACTGTGCGTACTCCAGAGAACGTTGAAAGGGTCAGACAAGCGATGTTGCAAAGCCCAGGCCGCTCTGCTCGGAGACATTCAGCTGCACTCGGAATCAGCAATCGTACTGTTAGACGGATTTTGCATGAAGAATTACATTTTCACCCATACAAGTTAGCGATGGTGCAGGAATTGAATGTAAACGATTGCCCCCAACGACTGAATTTTGCACAGGAAATGCTTGCACTTTATGAGCAGAATGAAAACATGATGGTGGTAATGAGTGATGAAGCCCATTTCCACCTTAATGGGGCCGTCAACAATCAAAACTGTCGGTATTGGGCTGCTGAAAATCCGCGACAACTCCATGAAAAACCGCTGCATAGCCCTAAGGTTACAGTTTGGTGCGCGGTGGGAAAGTTTGGCGTCATCGGTCCCTATTTCTTCGAACAAAATGGGGTTACCGTTACCATAACATCTGGGCGTTACATTGAAATGGTGAACACCTTTTTCATCCCTGAGTTACGAAGAAGGCGTATTGCTGGTCGACATTTGTGGTTTCAGCAAGATGGGGCCACGCCACACACCGCCAGAGCGTCAATGGCTGTTCTTCGCCCCTGTTTCCCAACCATCTCATTTCGAGATTTGGTGACATTGCATGGCCCCCTCGGTCCCCTGACTTGTCCACATGTGACTTCTTTCTATGGGGGTACCTCAAGTCACGTGTCTACGAGGACAAGCCCCGTACATTAGATGCATTGAAGGAAGCGATCCGTCAACAAATCATCCAAATCAACAGAGACTGCTGGGAAGAGTGGAGGCCAATTTTCGTAAACGCCTTCAACAATGCGTCGACGGCCAAGGACATCATATGCCAGATATAATTTCGGTACATGATTATTATGACATGAAATGCTATGTTCTTAGGAATGTTGTTCTACCAATATATTTTCTTTACAAAAATAAATATCATTTTCCTGATTATTCCAAAAACACTTGGTTCCGTGCCCCACCCTATATATATATATATATATATACATTTAAACTGCAAACACGCAGTATAATTAACGTAAAGAACGACGCTTGTATAGGAGAATATTCCGTTCTCTCGCTCTCATCTTGCGCGGAATATTCTCCTATACAAGCGTCGTTCTTTACGTTAATTATACTGCGTGTTTGCAGTTTAAATGTATATAATGTACGGCATGCGGGAGGTGCCCCCTTGGGGCATTGGTTTCTGCGCGTATGTAGAGGAATTACGGCATTTGATTGAGTGAGGCCTGTGGTGTAATGGTTATCATATCTGACCGGCAATCGGAAGATCCCGGGTTCGATTCCCGGGTGGTTACCTAATTTTTTCATTTGTTTCGTTCTCTCGCTCTCATCTTGCGCGGAATATTCTCCTATACAAGCGTCGTTCTTTACGTTATATATATATATATATATATATATATATACATATATATATATATATATATATATGTGTGAATTAAAAAGGAAAAATTATATTGAATGTTTTGCGGTAAATTAAAAATTATAAAAATCCTAAATTTTAAAAATGTCTAAAATTGCCTCACTTAAACACGACTTTTAAATTTTTTTATTTTTTTGAAAAAAAGGACATTTAAAATAAATAAATAAATAAAGTGAATTAAAATAAAAATAAAACATAACAAAATAAATCATAAATTGTAAAAAATAAAAAAATAAATCATAAATTGTAAAAATAAAAAAAATAAAAAAATTTCTTATTCAAGGGAGAGGCTTTAGAAAAATTTAAATATTTTATATTTTTAACTTTGTTCCTTTTACATGTTTCATTACATAATATCTCTCTCTCCCTCTCTCTCTCTCTCTCTCTCTCTCTCTCTCTCTCTCTCTCTCTATCTATCTATTTATCTATCTATCTCTCCGTCCTTTTGAACTCTTATGTGAAAGCGCCAGTAAATGATTTTATTTTGATAAATAAATAAAAATTTTGTTACCAGGTGTGTCGGAGAAAAAAGATGAAAGGAAGCCGACATTCAGGTGAACTTTGCTAAACTTCCAACTGTTGCGACTCACCAAATGAAACCTGCTGCTGTTGTTGTTGTTGTTGATTTAGTTGTTATAAATATTATTTACTTGTTGTAAGCGTTGTTGTTGACTTAGTTGTTATAAATATATTTACTTGTTGTAAGCGTTTGTGTTGTGTTGCTGGTATATTAGGTGTTTTGTTGTTGGCGTTGTTTTAATTACGATTGTTGTGACTGTTGTTGTTGTTTAGTTGTTGTTTTTGTCGTTAAAGTTGTTGTAACTTATTGTTTAGTTATTATTGTTGTTTAGTTGTTGTTGGTATCTCAAATGTTGTTCCAATTGTTTTTGCTACTTCGGTGGTTGTTTTAATTTTGTTTTTGTTCAACTTTTTGTTGTTCGCAATTTAAAATTATTGTTGTTGTTGTTGTTGTGTTTTTGTTTTTGTTTTAATGTCGGAATTTTTGCTGGTGTTACGCAAATATTACAAATGATAATTAATATAATTTTTAATATAAGCGTACGATAATACTTACGATTATCGTGCATATTTTTATATACGATAATTATGTATATACAATAACTGTATTATTGAAAAATTACTTCTACAGGGTGTTCATAAAGACCAGCTTCATAATTTCTATAACGCTGAACTTTATACGCAATCTGTACAATAATTAAATAAAAACATTATGGAAATTTATTTCTGTATAAAGATATGGAGGCGAATAAATGGTATCTGGCAACTCGTAATCATTTTATCCAATAACTATTTTTTTTTTCCTTTTTTCTTTTGTTTTTTTTTGGACCTTTCGTTACCAACGAAAAAATGTTGAAAAGAGGAGGGATGGAAAAGGAAAAAAAATAAATAAATAAATACATAAATAAATCACTCAGAAGATCTTCCGAAGAAACAAAAAAAAGTTGATTTTCGGATTTTGTTCTGTATTACTTTCTGATTACAAAATTTCTCTATTCCTCTCTCTCTCTCTCTCTCTCTCTCTCTCTCTCTATATATATAATATATATATATATATATACAGGGTGAGTCAAAAGTCTGGAAACATAGGAACTATGCTTTTCAATGGAAATATATAGAGGTATATTTGCACTGAAAAGCATAGTTCGTATGTTTCCAAACTTTTGACTCACCCTGTATATATATATATATATATATATATATATATATATATAATATATATTTCTTAATTCTTAGGTGGTTTCGATTAAAAAAAAATATGATTTTTACTGCATAAAGATTTAGAGAAAGATTTTTGGTGTTTGGATTTCCTTTGAAGGAAATTACGTTTGTGTCATAATTAGTAATAATCTCAATTGGAAGCAAATGAGATTACTACATTTTAATCACCATTTCACTCCCAAATTAAAATTTAGGATTATTTTAAGGGTTAATATATATATATATATATATATATAATATATATATATATATATATATATATATATACCGTAAAGAGCGACGCTTGTATAGAAGAACATTCCGCGCAAGATGAGGAGGGAGAACGAACAAATGAAAAAATGAGGTAACCACCAGGGAATCGAACCCGGGATATATATATATATATATATTATATATATATATATATATATATATATATATTGTTTAGTTTCCTATATAACTTTTTTTAATCCGTCTGCTTGCCTGCCTGCCTGTCCGTCTGTTTCTTTGCTAGTTTGTTTGTCTGCCTGTCTGTCTGTTTCTATGATTATTTGTTTCTTCGTCTGTTTCTTTGTCTGTGTTTTGTGTGTCCGACTGTCTGTTTGTTTTTATGTTTGTTTCATGGTCTGTGTTTGTTTTTATGTTTGTTTCATGGTCTGTCTGCTTGTTTGTTTGTTTGTTTTTTTATTTGTTTCATCGTCTCTTTATTTGTTTGTCTGTCTGTTTATTGTCTGTTTGTCTGTCTGTTGTCCGTTTGTTTGTTTAATTTTTCCTGTATGTTTGTTTTTATGGCTGTCTGTCTGTTTGTCTGTTTGTATGCCTGTCTCCCTCCCTCCTCTCCCCCTGTCTCTTTATCTCCAATAAAAGGCTGATCTGAGTACGATGCAAAATCCCCTTTTCAACTTAGCAAACAAATGAACACTTGCGACCTCCCAGGGGTCTTTTCTCTCTCTCTCTCTCTCTCTCTCTCTCTCTCTCTCTCTCTCTCTCTCTCTCTCTCAACTGAATTTAAAATTTTAGTAAATAGTTAATAGTTCTATTTGAAATTATGAAACTCCTCCGGTTGAATATAAATTGTTTTCACTATATTCGAAAAAACTGTATATATATATATATATACACGAGGCCCCTCGGTGGTATAGTGGTTAGCGTCGCTGACTACGAATCCATCGGCTCCGGGATTGAGACCCGGTGATGGCAGATGGCGCGCAGCAAAACCCAGCTGTTCATCCTTCCACACAATAAAGAAAGTGATTAGTAGATAAATGGGTACCCTGGGTAGCCTAGTGGTTAAGCTGGGCTGCTGGTGGGGCGTGGTTCGGATTCCACATTAAACTGGAGGACTAAGGTGGAATGACAAGGTTGACCTTCGTGAGAATGAACAATCCGGGCCGAAGCAAAACCAAACCAAACAAATCAAAGGTATATATATATGCACACTGTGTATATATATATATATATAAATATATATATATATATAATATATATTATATATATTACACACACACACACACGCAAGAGCACAAGTGCGTATTCATATGATGTGAATGAACTGTGCATATAATTAATATTTCCTGTACCTTTTCCAACTCTACTATTACGTTTTTTTAAACACTTTTTCTGCTAACGAGAGATGAGAGAAGAGATAAACTTATCTCTGCTTTCCTTCTTTTTTTTCCCCTTTTCTTTTTCGATAGAAACTTTTTCTGAATTTTCGTAAAAGATTACATACATGTAAATAACTTTAACCGCCACCCTCCCCCCCCCCCCTCCAAAAAAAAGAAAAAAAACATGTATTAAAAAAATCCGATTTTTAGGGATTAATCCAGAGTAAAAAAACATCAATAAATGAATAACCTAAAAACTAAACCAAAAATAATAAAAAAAAATTTGAATTACGACAACCAGATATAAAAATTTGACTATTTATTTATTTATTTATTTTTTTAAAACCAACCAGTTTTATAATCGTCATTTCTACCACGCGATCGTAGTACAAACTCTTGCTTGGTTACCAAGAAAATAAGCAGTGTTAATCAAACCACTTAAAATGGTTGTCAGGTAGTTTATTTAACGGTATTTAGTTTTTGTAACCAAGGGAATGTTTGTGTGGTTATGGGTTTGTAGTCTTTAGCTGTGTAGTGTATATATATATATATATATATATATGAGGTACGAGTATGTATGAAGATTCAAAAGCAACATCAAACAAACTGTGAGCAGAACTTGGCATCTCAACTAAGGAGTGATGCCAGCCTTATTCATGCTTTAGCGAGCTAATCAGTGCCAGTGCCAAAAGATGCCAAACCCCTTGTGTGTTATCTTCATTAAAACTCGTATAGGTATTTGTCCGTGTGTGGTGTGTGTGTGTGTGTGTGTGTTCATGGCTACCTTACGTGTTGTGCGACAGTCTTCAGAATACATACAGAGCTCATCGACACGAACATGCGTGTAGCGACACTACCGATATCCATATTTCTCACTTAATTTCTTTCATTGAAAACTATTGACTATCATAAAAAAAGGGATATAATGAATGTTAGGTTAGATTAATTTAGTTAAATTAGGTTAAATTAATTTAATTAGGTTATTTATACAGGGTGTTTAAAAAGAAACGTAACCCATTGGAGAATGCATATATCATTGTGAAACCATTTTCCTTTCTATTTGGGTTGCGTTCTTTTAGAACACCCTGTATTAGGTTAAAAGTCGCCATTCACAATTCTAAATGCGACGCTATCGCAGTTTCACAAGGTAGTCAAATGTGTGTGTGTGTATGTGTGTGTGTGTATGTGTGTGTGTGTGTGTGTGTGTCCTGCAGAGAGAACAGATAAAATGTAAATTCCTTCTTTTCCGATGTTGGATAACTAAAATTTGGATTTACGAACGTCATTGAAAATCTTTGAACACGTTTCGAAATTTTCAAAACGTTCCATCGAGTCTAGTTGAGTCTATTGTTGTCAATTTGAGTCAATTAGGACAATTTGCATTTGTTTTGGGTCTTTATTTAGGTTAAAGCAAGCATGGAGTTCTCTTATAAGAAGCGACGTTGGGTCTGTTCAGTAGTTGGGTGGATGACCGGTCCTCCACGTTCATTGATATATTGACCCGTAGATGATTCGATTTCACGTAAAGTCGTAGGTCCCCTCCGTCATATGACTTTGCCGTTACGATGGAGATTAAACAAACCCAAATTTTATTATTATTCTGAGAATTACAAAGTATCTAGTATATACTACTGTAGGTACCTTGACTTTTGTAAACGACTGTATATGTGAATACTACGTTACGTAAAGGATTAATCCATTTTCATTTAGATAAATAGCTAGATAGCAAGGCAGACATACAGAGAGAGAGAGAGAGAGAGAGATAGAGAGAGAGAGAGAGAGAGAGAGAGAATTCCGTCATAAATGAACTTGCCATCCGTCTATCAGTATTTTAACTAAACGCAACCGCGCGCCGCCTATCCAACTATCGCAACATCAAACACAAGCCGCTCTCTCTTCTCTCTCTCCTCTCTCTCTCTCTCTCTCTTACATTTAGGCCGCAATTTGTGTTTCAGTAAAACCACACAAAATCTGCTTTTAGCATCGAAAGGCTTCTCATTGAGATAAAATTGATAGAAATGCAAATACACTTTTAAGTAAAGAGAAAAATATTGAAATGGTACACACACACACACACACACACACACACACCACACACACACACACTAACAATCTGTTAGTAGTAAGTTCAAAACCAATATTAGTTTTGTTTATACAAAATCATGGTTGTATATAGAGGTTGTGCAAGAATTTAATGCCATCAACAACTCTTTGTGTAACCAAAATATTTTAACATTAATTTGTTTACAAAAATACGTGGGATATTTCGGGTTTTTCTTTATATTGATGGTTATTAAGCCTCAAAGCTATTAAGCTAAACTAAGCTAAGAGCTAAAAGCTAAGCTAAAAAGCGAAAAACTATTAAGATACCATTTTTGTAATAAATCGTAACCGTTTCATACTCCAAATTTTAAACCAATTTACTCGTATTTAATATAAATACTGAAATATATCGTGTTTTGGGTGCAAGTGAAGGGTCAAAGGTGTTTTTTTTTTTGTAGTCATTAAAGAGCTAATCTAATCTAATCTAATCCAACCAAACCTTAACTAACCTAACCTAGCGTAAGACTAAATAAAGTAAGTAATTAATGGGAAATGCTAAAATATAGTGACATGAAATAAGTAATTGATTAATAATTAAAACCTGATAATAAATTTAATAATAATTTAATACTTTTCATGAGAACCTGGTGGCACCCAGGAAGTCCGCCACATCCGCTGGGCGGGTCCAGAGGTCTCTTAGTGAAAAGATATTGTATTGGTGTCTGAGCTGTGTGAAAGAAGGAAGTGGAGTAGTAGATGTTCTACAGACTCTGTTGGGTGGTGGTATCTGGGGCATTCGGGGTTGGGTGTTTGGTTGATGCGGTGTTTGTACAGCTGCAGGGATGGGTGGTGGCCCGAGCGGAGACGGAAGAGTGTTACCCGTGTGTTTCTGGGGAGGAGGGCCTCAGAAGGTCGATGTCGGGTGGAATTGTGTTTAGTATTGAGATTGAGGGGCGGTTTGTTAAGGCTTGTTGTGTCAGTTGAGTGTGTATGTGTTTGGTGGCGGTGGTGTTGGTGGGTGTTGGGGTTATATTGCTGTGAGTAGTGCGAGGCCGGAGTGCGTTTCTTGTTTCTAGCTGGAAGTTCTAGTTCTGTTGTGTTGGCATGGGTGTGAAGGTGAAATTGATTTTGCATAGAACTGTGTTCCTATCATGTTTAGATGATAGTTGATGGGCAGAATTTTTGTTTCTGTATGGAAATGGTCTATGTTCGTGGTGCGGGTACAGCCTGTGATGATTCTGAGTGCTTTGTTTTTTATGGTTTGGAGTTTTTTGAGGTTAGTGTCGGATGTTGGTGGAAACCATGCAGTTGAATTGTAGTTCATTGTTGTGCGAATGAATTGTTTATAGAGAGTTGTTGGGGTTTCTTTGTGTTGGCCGAAGGTTGTGCCTATGAGTGCTCTCAGTACGCTGAGTTTGTTGCTTTTGTGTTGATTTTGGTGATGTGGGGAGAGAATGTCATGTGTGTGTCGTATGTGACTCCAAGAATGGTAGGTGTTTTGTTGAGGGGAAGGGGTTGACCTGCGAGGGTGATTGTTGGGTGCTTGTTTGTTTCGTGTTTATTCGGTGTCAAGAGTGTGACTGTGGATTTTTGGGGTGATGCTGACATCCTGTTTTTTGTTAGCCAGTGTTCTAATTGGTTAAGGTATGACTACATGTTACGAGCTGCTGTTGTGTATTTAGGGTGTTGCGCCGTGATGGTTAGGTCATCTGCATATGACTGAACAATGAACATGGATGTTTAGATCGAGGGGTGGTTGTGGTAGACCATGCATAAACAAGTTTGAAAAGTGTGGGGGAGAGAGGATGGCACCTTGGGGGACGCCATTGGAGAGAGCAAGTGTCCTGGATTTGTGACTTTTGTATTATGACTTTTGCTTGTCTTCCTGCTATGAAGTTTGTTAGCAATTTCTTGTCGTTGTTGTGCATGAGTGTGTCTAGTATCTTTTTGGCTAATATGTGACGGGGGACAGTGTCAAAGGCCTTGTTTATGTCTATTGCAGCAAGTATGGTTCGTGAGGGGGGGGCTTTGTTGGTTAAAGCCGTCTAGTATGTACTGTGTTAAGTGAGGAGTGTGCTGGTGAATGATTTGACCTGAAGCCATGTTGTGTATTAAGGTGGGATGTGTGGTTTGATTCTGTTGTGGATTAGTTTTTCAAGAATTTTGGATACGGTGGAGAGTAGGAAGATGTTCTGTAGAAGAAGGTTGATTTGGAGGTTTATTAGGTTTTAGGATGGGAATTATGGTGCTTGTTTCCAGATGCTGGGTATTTTGTTGTGTAGCCAGGAAAAGTTGAAGATTTTGTGAGGACAGCTATGGCTGTGGGGCCGAAGGTGTTTCAGGTGTATGTTGGAGATGTGGTCTGGTCCTTCTGCATGTGATTGTTTGAGTGATCTGACGGCTGGCGGGTGTCTGTGGCAGTAAAAGGTGGATTCTCGTTTTGGTTAATTTGTGTATTGCGGATGTTCTTTACTATCTTCCTGTTTTGAGGGGAGGTTGGTTTGTGGCTGATTTTTGAGTAGTGTTTCATGAGGATGTTGCAGTGTTGTTTTGGTGTAGGTATTTTATTTTGGTTGGAGAGGAGTGCTTCATGTGTGGGAGTGGGGTTGGTGTGGGAGGTGTGGATTTTCTTTATGGTGCGCCAGAGCTGGGTACTGTGAGTTTTATGGTCTATAGTGCTGATGTATTCTTGCCAACTTTTAGTTTTCTGTGGAGTCATAAGGTTGGTGATGGTGTTGTTCAATGTTTGGATCTGTTCGGTTTCTTGAATGGTTGGTGTTCTGATTTGTCGAAGTTTGTTTCGTTGTTTAATAAGGGCTTCAATTTGTGGTGAGAAATGTGGGTTGTATTGTTTCCTATGTCCTTGTGGAATATATTTTTTGCTAGTTTGGTTGACTATGTTAGTGAAGTGTGATGTGGTTTGGTCACTTGAGGCAAACCAGTCTAGTGTGAAGTCTTGTAGGTTGTTTTCGATGTGATCTGTGAATGCTTGCCAATTTGCACGTCTGTAGTTCGTGTAGGTTTTCTTATAAGTGGAATTGACTGACTGGGTGGGTCAGTTGATATGTAATGACGATTGGTAGTGGTCTGAGGATAGTTCATATAGTGTCTGCCATGTTATGCTTGTGTGTAGTATGGGTGAGCAGAAGGTGATGTCAGGTGGTGTCAGGTGATGTCAGGTGGTGTCAGGTGATGTCAGGTGTTGTATAGGTTTTCTGGTAGGTTGATTTCTATAGTTTAGAATATTGAGAGAGCTGAGTTGGTCGAGAAGGGTTACTCCTCTAGGGTCCGGGGTGTGTGTGGTGAGCCAGGCGGGGTGGTGGGCATTGAAGTCTCCACCAAGGAAGTGGTTCGGTAGTTCGGCTATGGTCTGGAGTTCTGGTGTATATCCTGGGGGGCAAGAGGTGGTGGGATGTACAGGTTTGTGATGTTGAATGTAGTGTTCATTGTTCTGATTCTTACTGTTTGAATTTCTAGCGTATTGTCATTGTTTATGAGTTGTTGTGTGTGTTCTGCTGTTTTAGGGAATTGTATGTGATTGTGGATAAAGGTGATGAGGCCTCCGCCTCGTTGTTGTCTGTCCTGTTTGATGGTCGTGTAGTTATGGAATTGGGGTAATCTAGTGTTGGGGATGAGCCGGGTTTCTTGAATGATGGTTACGTGTATGTTGGGTTTCTGTAGGAGACTGTTGAGTTCTGCATGTTTGTTCTTGATGCCATTTATGTTTACTTGGGGAAGATTAAGTGTTCGTGTCTGGGGCTGTGAATGGATACGAGGCTGTTGTGGGGAAGGGGTGCAATTATTGCAGGTCCACTGTGCTGTGTATTGTTCTATGGAACTCCCTGCAGCTGTTGCATCGGATGGAGAAGTTGTGTCTGGTAATATATCTGTAGCATTTCGTACAGGTGTATGTTAGTGGGCCTGGGTTTGGTTCGATGTCACCGGCTTGGAGGAGTTGCTGGCGGACTGGGGCAGGGTCCTCATCCTCCATGTTTAAAAAGGGGAGGAAGGTGTATGGTTGAGGTGAGACCTGTTTTGGACAGGGTTTAGTGACCGGGAAACGGCCCTGAGGCCCCCCTCCGCAGGGGCAGGGTAAGTTGGACTCTTTGAGCACTCGGGAGCGAACCCGAATCTTGAAGACATTTTCGTTCTTCTTCACGGCGTCCCCTGCGAAGTGGTGCCTCTTCTGTCTTTCCGCCTCCGGTACTCCCGGAAGCCACGATGGCACCGCGAGAAGGTGAATCATATTTACCACCAATATAGTCTTTAATAGCCTCTAACAACGTATAGTTACATGTATAACGACGTAGATGGCGCTGCAGTAATCTTTTCAAAATGTCCTTTATGTGGCTAGATTGGGTCAACATCACAACACCCATCGTACGGTAAATATATCACAACATCATCACGTAACACTACACAACACCACCAATACCATTTTTCAGTACAAACATTATACAACATCGTCACCTAATACTGACTGTATTTCGTTCTCTCTTTGCTGACAACTCATTAAGTAGGTCGCAAAAAGTTATTTCAATGCGCTCTGACCAAGTAAAAATCATTCATTAAGTGAAGATAATTTGGCCATCAGAGCAAATTGGCTAACGCGAGTGATAGTGTGTATATAATATATATATATATATATATATAATATATATATATATATATACACACACACACACACATATATATATATATATATATTATATATATATTATACAAACAAACCGTGCATGGAACAAGGAATTCTTCTGGGAAAATTAAATCCACTATAGTCCGAATAAGTATAGTTTTTCTTTTTATGATGTTAGCCCGACGTGGGCAACGGGTCACTCGCAAAGAGGCCCCAAAAATATAGCTTCCCTCACCAGCTATCTGCAAAGCAGATAAGATCCAGCTTTGGGACAGGATCTAGGGGTTACAGCTACACCTAGCCTACTATATCCAGAACCTCAATATAAGCAAAAGACTCGTTGCATTCGCGTCAGATTGAATACATCAAAGAAAAAGAGGTAACTATTGTATTTTTA
This sequence comes from Bathynomus jamesi, assembly GCA_023014485.1. Lineage (NCBI taxonomy): Eukaryota > Metazoa > Arthropoda > Malacostraca > Isopoda > Cirolanidae > Bathynomus > Bathynomus jamesi. The sequence goes on from JAJOZX010002097.1 coordinate 428,708, forward strand.
GCCAAAAACCAAAACTTAAACCTCAACTGGCAAATTGAGCGTCCACTTTTCAAGGAACATAACATATCCGTTTCATTTGTATCATGAAAGAACCTTAAGGGACCATTCTGAGTTCAATCCCATATATATACAGTATATATATATATAATACTGATGGAAGATATAGCTATTTGAAATTAATAATATAAAGTTCAATGGAACCTTCCCATTTTTCCTACTTCATTTTAAAATAAAATTAAAATTTTCTGTTCAAAAAGTTTGGAAAATTAATAAAGTGTGAGCAAGTTTCCAAATGAACAGAATCTGTTAATTAGTTTTGTGTTGTTTCGCGTAAATCTAATTAGGGGGAAGTGAAAATTTTTAAAAATAAAATAGTCACCCACCAGCTTTACGCAAAGATTTTCGTTTTCTATGAAAATTAACTTTAATTTCTATTAAAATGCTAATGGTTACAAGATACTCGTTAATATATTCATTGCTATAATTATTATCTAGAAACAGTTTAAAATTATTTAAGGGAATTTTTTTATTTATTTTTTTTATTTATATTTTATTTTTTGGTCTATTTAATTTATTTATTTTTAATTCCACAATTATATATATGTATATATAGGTACACCTTGGTTAACCTTGGTTTCGCTTCCACCCGAATTGGCCATTCTGACGAAGATCAAGCTTATTGCTTCATCTTAGACCTATAGCTTAACGTGGAATCTGAACCACGACCTAACCACAGGTGGTCAGAAATTACAAAGTCCTCGCCGGAATGTTATATACTGTATATATATATAATATATTATATATATATATATATATATAATAATTATTATTATTAAATGTATATGTTTAATAAATAATTAAATGTACGTATTCCTTTGTGTCAATGTATTTATGTGCATATATATAAATATATATATATATATATATATATATACACACAGGGCGTCCCAAAAAATGTATACACACTTTAACAGCTGATAGCTCAATTGATGTTTCTTTCTTTCCAAGTTAAACCCATTAGAATTAATAATGGCAGTCAGACTAAGCTTTGAACAAAGGAAATTCATTCTAAAATGCTACTGGAAGTGTGAAAACGCAGTTGAAGTGCAAAGACAGTTTAGGAGGGAGTTTCAAACAGATCCACCAACGCGACTTACCATCACTCGAATTAGAGATAAGTTTGAAGCGATGGAACTGTGTCAGAATGTCCACAAGAAGCGTTCCGGAAGACCACGGACATCGACAAGCCCACAAAGCAAGAAAGAGTACTGGAAACGTATCACCAAAGTCCAAGAAAATCTGTGCGGCAAGCGAGTCGTGAGGTAGGAATTTCAGAATCGTCTGTCCAACGCATTTTGAAGCGCTGTCAATGGAAAAGTTACATTCCAAGATTAGTCCATGCTATTAATGAAGATGATGATCCGGACCGAAGAGTGGAGTATTGCGAGTGGTACTTGGCACGATGTGGATGTGGATTGGACGAAGGGGTTTCGTAGAATACCCTCCGCGTTCACCAGACCTCACACCACTAGACTTTTTTTATGGGGATACTTAAAAGACAAAGTCTACGCTATAAAACCTGCAACAGTCGCTGAATTGAGAGCAGCCATTGAACGAGAATGCACACAAATACCAAACGAAATGTTTCGTGATGTTTGCGATTCCAGTACTTCGCGTTATCAGCAGTGCCTGGACCAGAACGGACGTCAGTTTGAAAACAGGCGTTGACAAAACAATTAAATAATGTCTGTAGATTCTATTACATTTTGAAAATGAAATGTATTTTAATAAACACTGCCTTTATAAGTATTTAAAGTGTGTATACATTTTTTTGGGACGCCCTGTATATATATTATATATAATATTTCAGGTAGTCCTTTGTATCTATGCATCTTATGTATCTGTACTTATCTAGCTATGTATTCTATGTGTTTCTTCGTGTGTATATATGTATTTGTACAGTATATTCCTAATTATACCAATATATTCTATGTATTTGTAATCCTTTGTATCTACGTTTGTGTATATTTATGTATCTAAGTATTCCAGATTACATCTAACTCCTTACCTTATACCAAGCAAAACCATTAGCAACCATTAGCAACCATTAACATTTCAGTGCAGCATAAAACAGCTCAAAATAAGAGGATGAACGAACATATTTTCATTATCCGGTATACCGGTATAACCGAAGAAACACCAGATACTAAATAAAATGATGTACAAATGAATTTTCATCGTCCGGTATACTGGTATAACAAAAGATACACACACCAGACGATATACAAAATGATGTATAAATGCATTTTCATTATCCGGTATGCCGGATATAAATGCATTTTCCGTGTACCGGAAGCAGGTTAGAGTCCATCCTTTCTTTATGTAATTAAATGCATAAAATTTTCAACTCCCTGCTTCGATACTTCGCTCGGCAAACTTTGAGTAACATTCGTTCACTGTGGAATTATATTATCATAATGAACTCATATTATGCCGGTTAATAATATATGGCACGCTGATGCGTACATTTACCTCGTAGTATATACAGTATATATACACAGTGTATATATATATATACTTTTTTTTTATTTATTTATTTATTTATTTATTGGTTGGTTTTTGAACATGTGACATTTTAAAAAGTTTTTATTTTTTATTAACTGAAGTAAGAAAGCATAATTTTACCGTACCTTTTCTATTAAAATAATTTTTTAATGGAATATATGTATCTATTTTACCTGTGTATTGCGTTTCTTAAGTTTTATAAGGCTTTACTGGACTCTCAGAGTCATTATAAGATAAAAGTATTTCTATATAGGTTATTATGATTTGGTATTATAAATATTATAGTCAATTCTTCTAGGGGAGGAAGGGGCTTTTGCTGACATTTGCCCTTGGCCCCTCCTTCCTGTGTATAAAAAAATTATAATATATAACAAAGTTCTTGGTCATGATTATGAAATATTTCAATATTATTAGGATTAGGATTAGGATTACGTATAAGATAACGCAAGGTTCATGGTTACGTAAGGGTAAATATTTAGGTCACACAAACGAACTTGTAGTTGACGTAAGAAATTAATTCTGTTTACAGTATACATTAAATCTTGGTCATTACAATAGTTAAGAAACCTACGGTACTTTGAGTTAATAGTAAATACATCAATGAGACGAGTAACATCGTATTTAATCCCTAAATGCATTAGTACCATTTCAGTAATCCTTTATTAAAATTGAATTCAACTTGTTTTCAAAAGCAATTATTTTAGAAATATTTGAAGATAAACCCTTAAATTATTCTAGAATTTCAAACTTACAAAAATAGACGATTTTTTGAGATGAAGCCAATCTAAGGCGAGGAATAACATGCCAGTTCTATTCCTTGTCTGGTAAGAATGAATTTTTGATGAATTACAAAATATTTATTCATCGAAAGTTGATGATTATATATTCATACATTTATAAATGTCTTTGATTTTTAATAATTTTAACGCTTTTAAAGAATGCAGTTGTACGATCAAGAAAATATGCATCAGATAAATAGCCTTATTGCTGCTCCTTTTGAATAGCAAAGATACTGTCTAATACGCTATCAGTAGTATTTCCTCGAGCAAGATCGCAGTATATCATATGAAGAAGAATAAAAGTATGATACAGAGTTAATAAAAATTGTTTAGGAACTACAAATCGGAGTTTAAGTATTACAACAACACTCCTACAAATCTTTTTAAACATAATTGATATGGTCATTCCACTGCAAATTCTCATCTAGGATGACGCCTAAAGATTTCGTTACATTACATTCCTTTACAACGAGTTTTCCAACATTCACGTTGTCAAGATGTAAACTTCTTTTCTTACACGTTGTCAAGATGTAAACTTCTTTTCTTACGTTGTCAAGATGTAAACTTCTTTTCTTACACGTTGTCAAGATGTAACTTCTTTTCTTACACGTTGTCAAGATGTAAACTTCTTTTCTTACACGTTGCCAAGATGTAAACTTCTTTTCTTGCACGTTGTCAAGATGTAAACTTCTTTTCTTACACGTTGTCAAGATGTAAACTTCTTTTCTTACACGTTTTCAAGATGTAAACTTCTTTTCTTACACGTTGTCAAGATGTAAACTTCTTTTCTTACACGTTGTCAAGATGTAAACTTCTTTTCTTACACGTTGTCAAGATGTAAACTTCTTTTCTTACACGTTGTCAAGATGTAAACTTCTTTTCTTACACGTTGTCAAGATGTAAACTTCTTTTGTTACGAAAAATCATAAAGTTCATATTTGAATTTAGAAAGAGTTTATTTGAAATCAGCCAATTTGCAACTATGGTAAATTCTGTTTTTTTAATGTAACCTTCGTTGCATTACATCTTTACGAGAAAGGGACACAGTTACATATATATGTGGAGGTCCGGTGCTAGTGTCCCCGAGCAACTGATACAATGAGCAAACCAACCAACATATAACAAATAGGAGAGGATCATAAGGGCGACTATCTTTATTAATTGAATGAGGGGCACGCCCTTATAATGCTGTGTATACAACAAGTTACATGAAAACACTGAAGTAATTGTGAAATATAATAGCATTACATTCAAATTACTGTACAAGTGTACATACAGTTGCAAACTGAAATGACTACAAATTATTTGTAATTCTGATTTATTCATATTAACCTCATTAATTTTTAAAATTATTCTAATTAATCGATATCCGTGTTAAATACAGTGTATATATTATATATATATAATATATATATATATAATATATATATGTGTGTGTGTGTGTGTGTGTGTGTGTGTGTGTGTGTGTGTGTGTACACACGCGCGCGCGCGTGTGTACAGGTGTGTAAATAGCTAAAACAAAGAAAGTTAAGTGCCAGTCAGATGGTCCAATACTTTTGAATTAAATTAGGTTGGTAGAAATGAAATTAGATTAGTTTAAAAATGTTTGAATGTTTGTTTAGTAAATGTAATGGGTTTAAATATCTAGTAAATGTCTAATAAATGTCTAGTAATTGTAATGTAATGTATTATGGTTAATTTTGCAATCATACTACTGTATCTGTGAAGCATCCAATAATTTTCTTAATAAATAAAAATTGGGTATAATGAAATTAGGTTAGGTCATGTTGAGTCAAATCACACGAGGTTGATTGAGTTAGGTTTATTTGTATTCAGGCTACTGAGTAACTAAGTTACGATAAGTTGGGTTGAGTTGAATTAGTTTAGGTTAGTTTGGTTTTAAAAGGTTTATCTCTGAAAGAATCACGAACTTACAAGAAATTAGTTTTGGTAAAATTTTCATTTAAACGTTATTAAATTATAACCTAATTAAGTTAAGTCTGGTTACGCTAAGTTAAGTTAGGTTTAAATGGGTTGGGTTCAATAGTGCCCGGTTAGGTTACAATGAGCTAGATTGAATTCAGTTAAGTTGGGTTAGATTATTACTTTTTGTTGTTTTTAACAACCTATTACAACATTTTTCTTTATTTGTGGGATTTGATGAAAGAGGGAATTGCGATATACCCTCATCCTTCTCTAATAACTTACCACTGAAGGTCTGTCGGGAACTTGGTTTTTGCAAATATGTCAAGTCGGGTTTTTAATCTTATTTACCAAATATTTTGCCCATTACACCGTTCCTTCGATGGGATATTAGAGTATAGTTTTAGGACTAGCATGCTAAGTTGGTCATGTTTTTCCTATACCCTCTCTTTATATTTTTTCTTATGCAGGAAGGAGGGGCCAAGGGCGAATGCCCGCAAAAAGGCGGCACCCCACCCCATAGAGGAAGAAGAGAGCTAAATTCAAGATCCAAGGTTTTCGAGATGCCTGGACATTCTGCGTTTGAAAGAATGGAGGTCATAGACAGGGGGAAAGACGGATTGAGGAAGAATGTTCCATAGTTGACCGGTTGAGTAGATGAAAAATTGAGAATACCGATTAACCCTTGCGTTATAGAGTTGGACAGAAACGGAATGAGAACGTGTCAAAAGTCTGATACTGCGTGCTCTCCTTAAAGGATAAGGCATCCAGCTAGAGAGTTCAAAGAGGGGGTGTCCATTATTTGGCAATGATACTGCTAGCTGCTCGTACGGCTGAACTTAAATATATTAAAATTTAGAACATGACATTTAAAAAAAATGAAATGATTTTTAAGGTTTAAGGAAATATATTATAAATTTGTTTCTAATTTGGTAATGATGCTACGAGCTGCTCGTACGGCTCAACTTAAATCTATTAAAATTTAAAACATGACATTTGAAAAAAATGAAATGAGTTTTAAGGTTTAAGAAAATATATTATAAACTCATTTCTAAGAATATGATATTTCATACAGGGAAATATTATTTAATAATAAGATATTTTAGGGGGGGGGGTCCGGTAGGGGTAGGGGGCGGGGGGGGAAATAGTTCATGTAGGTATTCAAGTATTTATTTTATCTTTAGATTTAAAAACAAACACTAAAATTTAGTGGACATTACTTTTGGACTTATTTATGCTTTGGGGTTTCTCATAATGAGAGAGATTTATTTATAGATGATTTTGTAGTTAATTATATATATATATATATATATATATATATATATATATATATATATATATATATATACACACCTTAGTTAATCTTGGGTTTGCTTCCGCCCTCATTGTTTATTCTGAGGAAGGTCAAGTTTGGTGCTCCCCCTTAGACCTACAGCATGACGTCGAATTCGAACCACGACCCACCACGGGTGGTCAGAGATTACAAAGTCTTCACTCGGACTCGATCTCACGACCTTTTGATCAGTAGTCCAGCATCTTAATTACTAGACTATCCAAGGTACCCATTTATCTACCAACCAATTTTTATTGTATGGAATGATGAACAGTTGAGTTTGTTGCGTGCCGACTGACATCAGCAGGAATCGAACTCCGGGTCGGTGGATTCGTAGTTAGCGATACTAACCACTACACCTCATATATATATATTGGAAAAGAGAGAGAGAGAGAGAGAGAGAGAGAGAGAGAGTTGGGTTAACAGTTGTCTTTGTGGTATAGTGTGAGAATCACCAACAGGCAGACCGCGGTTCGGATCCGGACCACCGGGAATAAACTCAGATATTGGTTCTATATAGAATTTTTTTTAAATAAAGCCAAACTTTAACATTTTGAAAGGATCAAAATTAAAGATTTTCTATTTTTTTGTAGTTGAAATTTAATTTCCATTCCGGAGATTAAAAATGGTGATTTAATGTTGATTTCGATAAAATAATGTCAGCCACATTACGAACCCCCCCCCCCTCCCAAACTACCCCCCCCCCCCTTAAATTAAAGTGTGGGTATAGCAGATTTCTGCTGACCGTATACATTTAGTGCTTCTCCAAAAATACTTAGATTTTTTTCTTTCATTACCTTCACAATCGTTTTGGTATCACGTTTATTATTTGTATTTTTGGAGGGTTCGTTGTTTCGCTGGTGTAGGGTAGGGTGTAGGTTAATTTATGATGTTTTAGGGGTTCCTTCCTCTTTTTTTTGGTGTCATGCGTCTTCATCTACCGTTGTCAATACTTCATGTTCTGAACATTGCAGCCGTATGCATGAATGTTTGGTAACTGCCCAACTGGTTGGTCTTTCCAATATACTGTATATTGATTAGAGTTACCTCCCAAGATGTAACATGAAGGATCCTAAGTTTGTTTCTTGTGAATATTCATGTATTATATTGGAAACCGGTAAATTATATAGTTTTTTTATCAGTTTATCTTTTAGTATTTACTAAAATATTAAAAAATGGTGATTTAAAATGATAAAGTTACAGTAATAGTTGATTCATTTTACAGGGTGGCCATAAAGTCTGGAAGCATAGAACATTTTTCTCAGAAGTGTAGATTATCTGCGACGGATAAAAAAATAATATCTTAATATATCCTATGTTTCCAGACTTTATGAGCACCCTGTATATAAGGTTCCAATAGTCTTCTGTTAGAGGATTTGCGACTATTTTTTAGTTAACTTCTATAAGACGTTGAATAAAATGGGGATAACTAACCTTAGAAAATATAATAAATTATAAATGGTATAAAAAAATACATTTATTTTTTTATTTATTTACGTCAACCGGTTTGGGACAGCGCACTCAGCCAACTTAAATTTCCCAGTAGGGGTACAACACAAGGCCATAGCATCAAATTGCTCCATTATCAGTGAATGGAGATTTGGAGGGTCATTGATAGGAAGGTTTAAAGGGGGCTTTCTTGAATGGGTCCCTTTCCTCACTGTTCACTATAGACTGAACTTTTATCTTTTCAAATGACTTTCAGTTTAACTTCGGGATCATGAGTAACAAGAGTTTATAGTTTTAACCCTTTCACCGCCAAACCCGCATATATACCCCTATCTATCTATCTATCTATCTATCTATATATATATATATATGGGATGACTTTCACACTTAAACACGTGAAATGAATGAATGATGCAAATCCACAAGGAAAAAGAAAAATTATTCGACGGCCTTTCGTGTATTCAGCAGTACATTATTCCCTGACGAGGTGTACTGCTGAATACACGAAGACCTTGGAATAATTTTTCTTTTTCCTTGTGGGTTTGCATTACCGTATATATATATCCTCAATGCGGATGACACAAGTGTTATTAACTTAGGTGTAAGTGGAGAGAAACGTTTCATTGTTTTACACAAAGTACCACTCCGCCCATACACCCATTCAGGGTATGAGCAGCTCGAAGCATCAATACCAAGTACGTAGGGGGTTTAACTTACATACTAACGAGGCTCCTCCTATACGTGGCTTATCAGAGTGAAAGCAACAGTGCTCTATGTTATCATAATCTGATGAAGAGTCTGATTTATATATTTTTTCGTGCCAATGTCGTTAGTTTGCATTGCAGACACTCCTTTCGGTGCTACTATAGCGTGCGGTCTACAATGATATCTTTAGTCTACAAAAGAATTTGCGCTGAAGTGACCTGACCTGACTTGAATTATTTGTGATGACCTGACCTGACTTGAATTTGTGCTGACCTGACCTGAAATGACTTCACTTAATCTTTGGGGACGAATGTAAGGTCAAGGCGGACTATAAAAGGAAGAATCACGAAGACAAATATCAGGTCAATTACATTAAAACAAAAAATTTAAAGGACAAATAAAACAAACAATTCATTCTATGGGATATAATGCCCGGCTAGGTTAACTGAATGCCCGGTTAGGTCAACTGTATGCCCTTGACAACTGGTTAGGTTAAGTTGTGATATTTTCATTAGTTTTAACGAAAATATCACAACTTAATCTAACCAATCGTCAAGGGCATACAGTTGACCTAACTGGGCATTCAATTAACCTAACCGGGCATTATATCCAATAGAATGAATTGTTTGTTTTATTTGTCCTTTAAATTTTTTGTTTTAATATAACTGAATTTGTAAATATGTTATAGACCGCACGCTATAGTGTAAATATCTTCGTAGATCGCACGCTATAGTAGCACCCTCCTTTCTTTATAGGTCCGGGTGCATGATTCTTCAGGCGCAAGATACACCCCAAGTTTACGTTTCCTCCCCAAGTCAACGCAAGTGCAACTGATCCAATCACAAACACATTCATATCAACCTAAACTTGCTCTACACAAATCGGACCAAGAACTCAGAACCAATGCAATTTCAAACTTTTATTTTTTTCCATGCCTTTAGTTATTTTTGTGTAATATTAATACGGGTACCGGTAACTATTATAGGTTTTTATAGGAAGGCCTCCAACCCAATCCAGTTGCAAACAAAATTAGAATTCAACCAACTTAATCAAACTTAATTACACCCAATGTAACCCAACCGGGCACTACTCCAAGCATATATATATATATACACACACATGTGTGTGTGTGTGTTGTGTGTGTGTGTGTGGGTGTGTATGTGAAAGTACATTTAAATTCATAACTAAAATAAATTAGTTTAGGAAGTATTCATAACTTGGAAAGATAATATGCTATCAATCTCTTAAATATATCACTTTAATTTACATCTCTCTCTCTCTCTCTCTCTCTCTCGTTGTCTCAGCTATTTATGATTCCACAGGGAACTTAACGCTTAATAATTTTTATCACAAAAGAGATAAAGTGTGAAAATACTGTAAACCTAAAAAAATGTTCTCAACATTAAATTTAATATGTTTGTGTTCGCTTTATTTTTAATATAAAGTTAGACTTAATATTGTCTTATCTTTGTTTAGAATTCCCAGTTGATTTTTTTCACGTGGGATGCGGCATTTAATCATAAGACAAGGGGACAATTTTCGCTTGCCACCCGCGTGGTTTTTGGTACCAACGATTAAGAGAGAGAGAGAGAGAGAGAGAAAGAGAGAGAACTTGCGAGGCAAGTTTGAAAAGGTGTGGTTGCCGTGGAAACGGTTCTTCACCAGTTTTATTTCTGTTGTTTTGGAATTTCTCTCTCTCTCTCTCTCTCTCTCTCTCGAGCACGACAGTTCAAAGGTCCGAATAGGAGATAATTAAAGTTATTTTGAGTTTTAGAATATGCAGTCGGTGTGTGTATATATATATATTAGCCAATTAACCAATTAGCTAATTATATATATATATATATATATATATATATATATTATATATATATATATATATGTGTGTGTGTGTGTGTGTTTTAACCCTCCCGCACTCGAAGTAATAACCAACATTTCACTCAAACTATCTGGTGCAACGCTGAGGTCCCATAAATGGAATATCATGCATAAATCCACACGATTTTTCATAATGATAAAAATCACCCCCACCATGGTTCGAACTAGGGGTTAAAACCGGTATTGAAATACCGGTATTAATACCGGTATTGAAGAAGTACAACTAATACCGATACCGATATTATAGGTTTTCGGTATTGACAAAAATTGCTATTGTAAAATTTAGGCAATTTAGTCCTCCGATGGGCAAATAAACTGTTTTTGGAGGATTCGGAGAAAAAAAAGTTTCGGGGTATTTTGCAGTTAACCTCTTTTTTTCGTTTTCTATTCCTTTCTATTAAAGAAAACTATTTATTGCACTAGCTTTAAGAGTGATTCATTCAACTGTAGCCATTTCTTCAACAGAGTGGGAAATTATTGAAAACCTTTATGACACCTTACGTCCTGTTGAAATAATTCTTAAAGGGTTATGCTCGAAAGATGCATCACTCCTGACAGCTGAATCATCAATGAAATTTATTTCAAAGAAACTAGGAGAGAAAAATAATCCAATAGCAAAAGAGTTAAAAGATTGTCTTAGAAATCGTTACATTTCAAGAAGACAGCAAGACATTGTAGGTTTAATCAAATATCTTCATAATCCCGAAGTTTTAAAAGTTCAAGAAGAGGAAAGTTTTTCTGTTCCATCAAAATTAGTTCTCAAAAGAACTGCAGAAAGGCTCCATAAAAGACTTTTCCCTAAGAATGTGGTTGATTTGGAGATAGAAATGGAAGAACAGGAATTTCCATGTAACCCTGAAAATGTAGCTGCAAATAAGACTGAAGTGGAAGCAGATTCATTACTGAGTGAATACATGCAAGAAATGGACAAACTAGGAAAAGTGCCATCTAAAAAAAATTCCATTGATTTTGATGTTACTAATGAATTTAAAAGCTTGGAAGTTACTTTACAGAGAAGTGAGAATTTAGAGAAGCTGTACAAGGCACTGCTTTCAATTAAACCTACAAGTGCAGAATCAGAAAGAGCCTTTTCTGCTGCAGGCCTATTTCTGACGAAACTGAGAATTTGTAGCTGCAAATAAGACTGAAGTGGAAGCAGATTCATTACTGAGTGAATACATGCAAGAAATGGACAAACTAGGAAAAGTGCCATCTAAAAAAAATTCCATTGATTTTGATGTTACTAATGAATTTAAAAGCTTGGAAGTTACTTTACAGAGAAGTGAGAATTTAGAGAAGCTGTACAAGGCACTGCTTTCAATTAAACCTACAAGTGCAGAATCAGAAAGAGCCTTTTCTGCTGCAGGCCTATTTCTGACGAAACTGAGATCAAGTCTATCTGAACAATCCCTAGATGCTCTTTGTTTCCTCAAAGCATACTTTCAAAATCAAACTAAGAAATAAATATTTAGATACTAATAATTTCTATCTACCCCAGTAGTTGTATAATAATATGCTAAAAAAAAATTCAAATATATATTACAATTTAGTAATTTACTGTATAAACTTTTTCGAATAGAATGCCATCTATTTGGAGTTGGGTCATTAATTTATAGTAAATATGGTGAGTACTGCAAGTCCCTCAGACTTGTGGGAGGGTTGGTAGGGTGGCACCATAATAAATCAAAATAAATTATTTTTTTCATAATACCGGTATCAATACCGGGATTAGCATAATTGCCTCCAAATACCGGTATTGAAAATTTTCGGTATTATGCAAGCACTAGTTCGAACTCACCACCTCATGGAAAATTAACTTAAAAACTGTAAAAAGGAAATTAACCGTAACCCTACAAAGTGGTAAAGTCTACCGCTATCAAGTGAGTTCACGATAGTATTATAACATGTAAATAATTTTATACAGAAGATTTTGTAAGGATCTTTTTAAGCCAGTTGGAGCATAAAATTTACTTTAAGCCCGTCAGTCACTTAGATTTTAAATGCAGTTCCACAAACTTTGACTCAATGGCTTTGAATGTGAAACTAAAAATGTTGATGGTTGTGGTATTTTGTAAATTCATTGACCGACTGGCTTTTTTTCTTCTTTTTTTTTCTTTTTTATGAAAGGGTTTGAAAGTTGATTAATAAATTTGGAGAAATCATGAGTTAATGTTTATGGTTTGTCGATAAACTTCACCAAAAAATTACCAAATCACTGAAATCACATTAAAAAAAAAAAAAAATACTTTCCCCGCCCCCCCCCAAAATTAGCAAAAATAATAAAAACTTTCGTAACATCCATTCATCGTGTTCTGCCTATCAGGCAGGTCTAACTCATCTGTCCGGCCCAAGGTTGGCACAGAAGTGGGTAACCCGTTTTTCCCCACTGGGTTTTTCTAAAAACCCACTAGAAAAACCCGCTATTTTACCCACCCAGGTGGGTTTTTTCAAAAGGTGCCATTTCTTTTATATTTATCTGTATTTTTTCATTAAAATAGGAATACCATTTGTTATATTATTTATAATTACTAACTGATGCTCTATAAACTAAACAGGTTATTCAATCTATGTAGGACATTAAAAAGTTTAGTCAATAAGTTTACAGTTGTATTGCAGCATTGAACAGTAGGTTATGAATGAAACTCATTGAAAACAAAATTAAAATACAGTATATGTGAAATGATCCAAACCAAATAGCAAATTCCAGTATTTAACTATTAAATTGTTATAAAACTATAAGACAATATGGCTCATAAACATTTTATAATTACTCCATTGTCTTCATGACCATATAATCAGAATGTACCTCTAGAGGTGGAGTTGCTAAGAGCAAGTATCTGTGTATTGTAACTAATTTTGTGGCCTTATCTACACCTAGCCTGTTTCTTAATTTTGTCCAGACCAAACCAAAAGTAGAGAATATTCTCTCAATGGATGCAGAACGTGGGGGACAACTAAGCAAATGTTTAAAATATTGACAAAAATCAGCTGGCAGTGTTCATTTTTGCTGTGCGATTTTCCATAAGCTACCACCATTTTGCGGGTCTATCTTTATACATGGCAAGAACTTGTGGTTGAAACATTGAAGCTGAAAGTATTCTATCATCTTTAATCCTAAAAGCCATGAACTGTGGGAGAAACTCAGACTTGCGAGTTGTTATCTACTCTTCTGCTTCATCTTCTTGCTCAGCACTCAGTTTTGCTCCTGCATAAATAAACACAAGAATAGGAATACGAGAACGATGTCAATCTGGGAGGACTAATTTATTCATTTTTATTTATTTCTAAATAGATATTATAGCAGCTCAATAAAAAAAAATCTACTATATAGTAGTTAGCTAAAGACCATATACACACCTATTTAAGTATTGTACATTACTAGATATTTTAAAATGTACACTACATACTACCTATTTGAACTAAAAATCTTGAGCAAAATACAACCACGGTGCATGTCTAATCTAGCATAGGGTAAATAAAAAAAAAAACCTAATGCAGAAGGATCCATTAAGTTGGCAATATAGAAGAAAGGTTCAATTGCTTCATCCATTCTTGACTTGATGCTTGATCTGTAAGGTTCCAGTGCTTCACTTTGAAGTAGACTTATCCAAACATCAGTTACAGTGGACAATGTTGCTGAATCACTTTGGAGCTGTAACGAAATATTTTTGCTTTCATATTATATGGTTATATAATATATAAAAGTACTTATAGATGTGAATGTGCTACGTATGTACATGTAAAATTATGTGAATAATACATGTTTATTTCTATTTATTTACCATATTGAGAACTTCAGCTACTTCTGTAATTTGCTTTTGAAGGTCTACTATCTCTTTGTATAGATGAGTGTTGGCCAAGACTTTTGCTATGTTGTCATTGATCTTATGTTCATTGGATATCTCAACATATTTCTAAAAGTTTTTTATGAATGTTTCATTACAAGCTTTTTGACTATTCCACCGAGTGTCATTAGGTATTTGTGGCATCATTCCTCCTTTTTCTTGGAGCCATTCCTATGAATTCAAAAAAAAGTTATATTAATTCCTATTTATAAGGATATAATTCATTCAGTACAAATTACTAAACTTGAGCCATGTTTCATATTAGAATAAATAGATACTTTATCAAACTAATTTGATAATTTTAATTAAACTTCATAATACTGTAGCTACCATGATACATACATGAGGCTGATGATAGTTTCTGAAATATTTTTGAACTTCAACTACATGTTTCATAACAGTTTGAGGTGTAACTATTTTTTCCAGCAAATTAAGATAGTGGGCTGAGCAGCCATATGCAATGATGTGGTCCACTTGTTGTCCTCTTTCATCAATTCCTTAATTCGTTTCATTTTAGCCTCATTATCTGTGCATATTGCAAAAACCTGTTGTAGAACACAAATTTTTATTGTAACATTTTATACCAATTTACAGATTGAGTGCAGGAATAACCATCAGAGACTTGGTTATGTTGTAAAAAATCCAAAATTTACATATAAAACATTTAAAATTAGTTAAAGTAAAACAGATTCAATTATATATTTCATTATATACTATATCTAGGAACCAAATCTCTGACTGTCTGTACAATAAATTCAGTACCAATATTACAATATTTTGTAATATTTTATTTCAAATTATTTTGTAAGGACGTCAATGATTGTTTTCAGTTTCAAGAATAATCGAAGAAATTTTTTTTATAATTAATAGTATTAATTACAATTTAATTATTGATAACTTATTGTATTTTACACAAGTTCCCGTTCCCAGATGTATTTAAAATTTATTTTTTCAATAATCAAAGACAAAATAAAATTGTGCAATTTATGGAATCAATATTTATGTAAAAGCTCACCTTTTTGTTGTACTTTTCTTTGATTTCTTCCACTGCTGATTTAACTTCTTGCAGACAATATTCTGAAGTTTTCTTTGCAGATCCTGAATCAATGGCTTTAAGTAGAAATTATGTTTGACCTGTGTGCACTGATGAGGCTAATATAGGGTTATTCTTCACAGATGACCATCCATCCATGCATAATGTCAATGTGCAATCGGCTGCACTCAACTGTTCTTTCAGACTATGCTCTACATTATTATAAACTTCATCCAACAGATGCCTGCTAGATCCTTGCGTGATGGAGTCTTATAACCTGGTCTTGCAATATTCATCATTTCTTTAAAATATTTCTCTTCAGCAGTCAGGAAAGAAAGATTGCTAGCATAAAAAATCTTGCAATTGCTTTGTCTATTGCTTCTTGCTGTGCTGGAGTTGTTACAATTGAAAAATCTCTTATTTTTGGTTGTACAGTTCTGTGGTGGCTATGTACCCATTCTTGAACTGACTTTGCTTTCTTTTTCTGTGGTGTTTTGAATGCTAGTACTGAAGCAGTTGATGTTGTACTTGCGTTTGTTTCATCGTCAGAAAGCATCAATTCTTCATGCGCTTCATCCGAATGGCTTGATGACACAGAAGGCTTAGGTGAAGGATTTTCATAGCCTAATGATGTAACTCGTTTAGGGCGTTTATTTAAATGGGCTTTTATCCGTTCAATTTTACCACTTATTTCAGTGTTACTATACTTACTTATAACTTTATTTGTTCCTTCTACACTTAATACTTCATTCCATTCACCCTTACTTTTTCTTCCTGCACCTGCTACATGTGGCATTTTTCTTTGTAGATAATATGTTCAATTTTATATTGTAACTAGACCTATAGTCTATTCATTAATTATAATAAAGATTTTTTTAATTAATATAATTATATATATATATATATATATATATATATATATATATATATATTATATATATGTGTGTGTGTGTGTGTGTGTGTGTGTATAATACACTATAAACTTATTTCACACTCAATCTTACACACAAAAATATTAATAATTATAGCTGACAGCTAGCAAATAAAATTTACTGTAGTGTACAGTATGTATTTAAATAATAGTTACAATCAAGTGTGTCAAGTGCTGATACCTGACACTATTTGTTAACAAACTCTTTTTCTCACTACTGGGAACCACCTGAATACTGTACATTGCATTATTTGATCCTTACTGACTAACCCTGAAGTATGAACGGAGCACAACATGTTCAAACAAGTTACACAGATCACTCCCATGAATTGTCACCCTTTGGTAATTGGGTGGAAATCTCTTTGAACATGTCTGCTGTCAGGGGTTGTTGAGTTTGTTAAATGAGTTGTGTTTTTATCTAAAATACAGTACATGAGTCATGAAATATTTTATAAATTAAATACAGGTGTATTTTATTGTGTCAATTGTATTCCTTTTATAAATGTTTTTGTCATCTTATACCTCTAAACCATTTGGCAGGTATAAAAAGATAAATAACATTAATTATTATTGTATTGGAGACTTATAATAACATACTTTTGAAAAAACCCGAGTTTCCCCAATTTTGCCCGGGTTTTATTGAAAAAACCCGGGTGGGCTGGTTTTTTTTTTTATCAATAAAGTGGGCAATTATGCCAACCCTATGTGTCACGCCAAATGGTGTTCCATCCTGAGCTATCCTTTTCATCTCATTTTCGTAACATATAAAGTATGAAATAAAGTATAAAATTAAAGTATAAAGGTAATAAAATAAGTAAAATAAAAGTTATTTTTAAATATTAAAAATCCAATTCACCAAAAATGAAAAAAAATAAATAAATAAAAACAAAATTATATATACAGGGCGTCCCAAAAAAATGTATACACACTTTAAATAATTATAAAGGCAGTGTTTATTAAAATACATTTCATTTTCAAAATGTAATAGAATCTACAGACATTATTTAATTGTTTTGTCAACGCCTATTTTCAAACTGACGTCCGTTCTGGTCCAGGCACTGCTGATAACGCGAAGCAATGGAATCGCAAACATCACGAAACATTTCGTTTGGTATTTGTGTGCATTCTCGTTCAATGGCTGCTCTCAATTCAGCGACTGTTGCAGGTTTTATAGCGTAGACTTTGTCTTTTAAGTATCCCCATAAAAAAAAGTCTAGTGGTGTGAGGTCTGGTGAACGCGGAGGGTATTCTACGAAACCCCTTCGTCCAATCCACATCCACATCGTGCCAAGTACCACTCGCAATACTCCACTCTTCGGTCCGGATCATCATCATCATCTTCATTAATAGCATGGACTAATCTTGGAATGTAACTTTTCCATTGACAGCGCTTCAAAATGCGTTGGACAGACGATTCTGAAATTCCTACCTCACGACTCGCTTGCCGCACAGATTTTCTTGGACTTTGGTGATACGTTTCCAGTACTCTTTCTTGCTTTGTGGGGCTTGTCGATGTCCGTGGTCTTCCGGAACGCTTCTTGTGGACATTCTGAACAGTTCCATCGGCTTCAAACTTATCTCTAATTCGAGTGATGGTAAGTCGCGTTGGTGGATCTGTTTGAAACTCCCTCCTAAACTGTCTTTGCACTTCCAACTGCGTTTTCACACTTCCAGTAGCATTTTAGAATGAATTTCCTTTGTTCAAAGCTTAGTCTGACTGCCATTATTAATTCTAATGGGTTTAACTTGGAAAGAAAGAAACATCAATTGAGCTATCAGCTGTTAAAGTGTGTATACATTTTTTTGGGACGCCCTGTATATATATAAAGGACACTTTTTTTTTCCAAAACTTTCCAGAATTTTTCCGGTGTTTTCAATTATTCTGAAAAACTTGCAAGATTGTAGAAGATTCTTTGGACAAACTCTGCAGGAGGAGAAATTGGTGGTCATGTTCTGACACCATGCGCGCTACCAAGCAAGAACTTGAAGGCTCTTTAACCTGGAATTGTTTTTTTAAGTAAGGCACGAAACCGTTAATTGAGTTACTGTAACTATTGTTACCAATAATAATAATATAATAATAATAATTCATTACATTAGTATTAGTAATAATTATTTTATGATTTAGGAGAGCCAAAAAATGCAAAAAAAACTTCACTTTTTTCTACGTGAAAGTCACAATATAAAAAAAATATTCGTTTTTCTGTATCCACCCGAAGAGGATGCCAGTGGGCATCGAAACTGTTGTGGAAATAAACTCTGTCTATTAGAGTGTGTTTTTATTATCATAGAGCCAAAAAAGTTTGAAAAATTAGGTGATGTAGTAATTTTAACAACGTATTAATGGTTCGGAGCATATTTGATATAAATTTGGGTTAAAATAATAGGTTTTATAATATTAGCATTATGCTATTACTGCGTAAAGTTAGCTATTACTGTAACAACTAATAGTTATTACCGTTTAGTGTTTATTTAGTTCGGTTCTTTCACTGAGTGGTGGTTGCGTGCTTGAGAGTTTTCTATCATTTTACGCAGCCAAAACTTCAAAGTTATCGCGTAAATACTGTGAGACTGTAAAAGCACTATGTACTAAGTACAAAGTACTATGAAAATTCTTTCCTGTCATTTCACTCAAGTACTACAAGGCCATTTCGATGTTAAAGAGAAATGATAAAAGTTTTTAGTATCACAGAAAGAAAAGAAATGTTTGGTTGGATCAATCTAATTTATTTGGCAATTTTAATGGTTAAGTCGCCAAACCATTGTGGTTGCTTGTATAACCAAACATTTTTCTCATATGTAATACCACAATTACATATTTTTATATTTACGTTCACTTGAGTATATATATATATATATATATATATATACCTACAACCTTACAAAGGTTCCGCGCGATGATTTCTCATTTCGCGAAGGTCAAGCTTGTCGCCCCTCCTCTCGAGTTGGCCTGTTGAAGTAGTGAGTTGGATTCTTGCGCTCTCCACCTCACATAGCCAGGTACGCCCGGCTCATCGGGGATTGTTCTGAGCCAGGCATCTAGTCTTCTTTTGAAGATTTCCACTGCAACTCCCTTCGTGTTTCTTAGGTCTTTGGGCAACTGATTAAACAGTTTTTGGTCCTCTCACTACAAAACTATTTTCTTTCAGGGTTAAGGATGTTCCCTGTCTCGCCTTCAATTTGGGAATACGACACAGTCTACCGCTTCTACTTTCCATCGTTGTTTGGGGAGTTATGGGATTCAGAGTAAGATTAGGGACTAGTTTCTCCATTATTTTCCAAGTGTAAATAATGGTGTATCTCTCTCTGAAATTGTTTATATATATTGTTTATATATATAATTGTTTATATATATATATATATATATATATATAATATTATATATATATATAATATATATATAGGGTGGCGCAAATGTCAAGAACCATAGGCACATTTTAATAATTTGTGTTTTAATATGTGTTTTATTCTTTTCAGATTTGTTGTTGAGCCTATGGCACAGAATTGACAATACATGAACGGGTGGAGGTAGTTTTAATGTGTGCAAAGCGTGGTAACACACACCGATCAGTTGCTACTGCTTTTAATGACAAACACCCTGAGAGGCCGCCAGTTGTTCAGGCATCATTTGGGAAACTGTTCACTCGCTTCAAAGAAACCGGAAGTGTTCATGATCGGCCGCGTAGTGGACGGCCAAAAAGTTCAACCGATGCAGCAACATCAC
The DNA here is from genome assembly GCA_023014485.1 of Bathynomus jamesi. Taxonomy (NCBI): domain Eukaryota; kingdom Metazoa; phylum Arthropoda; class Malacostraca; order Isopoda; family Cirolanidae; genus Bathynomus; species Bathynomus jamesi. Next base: position 448,873 of record JAJOZX010002097.1, read on the forward strand.
TAACGGAACTCAACCACCTCAAAAACGACCCACGTAAATCCTTAAGAAAGTTATCCCAGGAAACGGGTGTCTCCGGAAGATCCATTCAACGAATTCTTACGACAAATCGTTTCCACCCCTACAAAGTCCAACTCGCTCAGGAACTGCACGGTGATGACACAGACCGTCGTGTAGAGTTCTGCCAGTGGTTTCTACAACATCGACAGCTTCACCGAAGGATCATGTTCAGCGACGAAGCGATATTTCACCTCAGCAGTCGTGTCAATAGGCATAATGAGCGCTACTGGGCCAATGAAAACCCTCACTGGATGGAGGAAGGACATGTGCAATTCGACCCACGAATTATGGTGTGGGCTGCGCTCTGGGGGGATCGGTTAATTGGTCCGTACTTTTTTGACGGCAATGTAACAGGTGAAACATATCTGCATATGCTGCAAACATTTCTAATGTTCATACTGGACGACATTCCTTTGGCAGAACGGGCAGAGATGTGGTTTCAGCAGGATGGTGCACCACCACATTTCGCAACCATCGTTCGGAGCTCTTTAGATGAAACATTCCTAAGCAAGTGGATCGGACGGCGAGGGCCGGTCGAATGGCCACCTAGGTCTCCAGCCCTCACGCCTCTTGACTTTTTCTTATAAGGCCATCTCAAGTCGGTAGTCTATACTGATCGACCCATAACCATACGTTCTCTAAAGGATAAAATCACATCTGAGTGTGCCAAAATCAGTACCAATGTGTTAAGGAATGTTCAAACATCATGCATTGAACGCGTCAGAAACTGTTTTTAAGTGGAAGGCCACCAATTCGAACATATATTATAATTTAATAAAATGTGCCTATTGTGCCTGACTTTTGCGCCACCTTCTATATATATATATACAGGGTGGGCCGTAAGTTTCCATACATAGGAAAAATAAACATTTTTTTATGGACAACCATTTTTATTTATATAATATGCTCTACATGGTTGCCATTGTTTTGAAAACACATTTCAATACGTGTTCCCCACTGTTGATGAACACGCATTAGCACAGTTGACGTTATGCTTGTAATGGCGTTGGTGATACGTTCCTTTAGATGATTTATGTCTCGTATCTTTTCCTGATACACCATGGCCTTCAAGTGCCCCCAAAGATAGAAATCAAGGGGGGTGAGATCTGGGGATCTGGGAGGCCACTCCACAGGAGCACGCCGACCAATCCAAGCATCCGGAAACTGCTGCTGATCCAAATACCGACGCACGTGAAGACCATAATGAGGTGGAGCTCCATCTTGCTGGAAGTAAACTGGGAAGTTACCTTCCTCGTTTAGCAGGGATGGGAAAATCTCTTCTTGCAACATGTTAAGATACCTTTCGGCATTAAGATTTCCACTGACAAAAATTGGTCCAATAATTCTGTCACCCCATATCCCGGCCCACACCATCACTTTACCGGCACCTTGCATCTTCGTCGGACTCAGCCAGTTAGGGTTAGCATTACTCCAATAACGTATGTTTTGCCGATTAACCTCTCCATTGACGTAAAAATTTGCTTCATCAGTAAACAAGATCTTACAAACGCATATTCTTAGGGTATCTGAAACATAAAAACAAACGTTTAAATTTTCCTATGTATGGAAACTTACGGCCCACCCTGTATATATATATATATATATATATGTATTACACCAATTTCTATTTACATAAAAAAAAAATTTAAATACAGAATTTGCGTGCTATTAGCCCGTATATTAATAGCCATTAAAACATAGGGAAACATGATATAGGCTTGGAGGCCTTACCAAGTAGGAAGGATAGGCCTAACTACGATCAAAGACTCTGTAAAAGTTCTGGCAATTTATCATCCACAGGTAAGGAAAGAACCGCAAAGGATCTAGAATACCTCTGCATTCGATTACCTTTTTTAGTGATTATTATATTAAGGTTCATTTCAGAAACAACGTAAATTATCTTATCTTCCCCAAAAGTGAAAGTGGACTATACCCTTATTTCGGGTAGGGGAGGACTGGCGGAAAGATATAGACCCCATTTCTTTACAAATACTTAATGGCAATTATCTTGAGCTGAGGATACCCTGTACGAATATCTGGTTCGAGTGGGCATTTGCCAAAATTCTTTTGTGGTTCAGAATTTAATAAATAAATAAATAAATAAATTATATATATATATATATATATTTTTTTTTCCCAAAGATTATTTCAATTTTCATTTATGTAATGACAGAGTTAACTAAATGCAACATTATTTTCTTTTCCACAAATTCTATTTATATTTGACATTTTTCTACGTAAAAAATAGAAAATGAATCTCAAAGATTTTTTTGCCTGAAAAGCTGTCATACTTCCCAACGGCATATTCAGGTAAGAATACTGTAATTAAACTACAAAATCAAACATTAATCTCAACATTGTGTAAACCAGTATGGATGTAATGCATATCTTATGTAATCTGTTCTTTCTCAATAGAGATTATTGTTATTATAATATATATATATATATACACACACCTTTGGTTAGCTTCCGCCCGAATTGTTCATTCTGACGAAGGTCAAGCTTTTTCACTCCACCTTAGACCTCCAGTTTAATGTGGAATCCGAACCACGCCCCATCAGCAGCCCAGCGTCTTAACCACTAGGCCACCTAGGGTACCCATTTATCTACCAACCACTTTCTTTTTATTGTGTGGAAGGATGAACAGCTGGGTTTTGCTGCACGTCGGCTGCCGTCGGGTCTCGAACCCGGGGCCGATGGATTCGTAGTCAGCGACGCTAACCACTACACCACCATATATATATATATATATATATATATATATATATATATATATATATTGAGCAAGGCTTTGTGCCGAAACGTAACGGAATATAACTCCCTCTCTTATCTGTGTCTTCTTCTACCACCCTCAAACCGCCCATATATATACACACACACACACACAAATTACTCTCACCAGAATTCGAACCCAGTACTTCTTGCATGGGAGGCAAAGGCCCTAGCTGTTACGCTACGACATGGTAAAAGTGTGTACAATTTGGCGTACTATATTTCAACACCGAATAAACACATGACACTTTCACGCCCAGAGATGTTTTTTGAACTAACCCCCTTCACTCGAAGCAATGGCAACATTTCAGTCACATATTCTGGTGTAGCATTTATACTAAGGAGGAACTAGTTTCGAATCGTGGTGGGGATACTCATGCGTGATATTCCAAGTATTATATATAGTTGCGTATCTAAATTTTGTAACCAATAAACATTTCATGTGTTTCAATCGAAGTCCGAGTAAAAGTGATGTTAGAGTGGAAATCCCACAGTTAATAAACTTTAAGTATTGCCAGTATCTGATTGAATATGTAATACACACAGTGATATTTCTTTTTTAAGTGGTGGAATTACGGCGCATGTCGTAAAAAAACTAAACTAAACCAAAGCGAATTAATCTATAAAGCGTTTTTCCCGTGTTTCATTTGAAGGAAATTAGCTGTCCATTTGTGGGTTGAAACAATCCCTACGACTATCTCCCAGCTATCCCCCGCAGCCACACTCCCGGGCACCAATCTGAGACTGTACAACGCGCCACATCCACCATACCCCGGAGTAACGGCGAGAACTTACTCTCACCCAGTTTGAGTCAAAATCCTTTTGAGTCAGATTTCGCTCACCAATTTTTACTTTCTATAAGTAACACGGAAATGGCTAATAAATTTCTACAACGCTGCAATTTCTAGTAATGCACCGGAGCTCCGGCTCCGGCCGAGCAGGAGTTCCGGCCATTTTAGAAAACCTCCTGCTCCGGCCGGAGGTCTCACTAAACTCCGGCCTCTGGCCGGAGGTGCCAAGTACACCAAACTCAATTCTGACAACTTTTAGTTTTAATTCTATAAAACTATAAAACCTCATTTCTGCACCTATCCGAATATTTCAATTCTCAGATGACTGTAATAATTTATTTTAGGAGTGATCAGTGATTGTATTAATATTTCAGTTCTCAGTGACTGTAATAATAATTTATTTTATGAGTGATCAGTGATTGTATTAATAATTGATTTGATATAGGCTACTTTACTCAGCATTCAGCAAGACATCATAAGTTTCATAACCTGAGGATATTCTGTTCAATGGGAATTTTTAGAGAAATTAGCACACACAAAGAATAGAAAGTCGACTTTTATAAAGTTTAAGTTATTAAAGACTTAATAATTTAAAATAGCAGGACTATAATATATAAACCCTAAATAGATGAGACGATGGACCACACACACACACACACACACACACACACACACACACACACACACACACATATAAATAAACTGAAATAAATCAATTGGCCGGAGGAAAAAACACTAAGCCGGAGGTTGCGGCCCTCCGGCCTCCGGCCAAAATCTGCCTCCGGTGCATCACTAGCAATTTCTGCAACAATACAACAGATGACTCTAAAGTAATTACTGTAGATGTGATTTCTGCCAATTCCTTTTTGACTTCAACTGCCTGAAATGGAAAGACGAAGAAATCTCTCATAACAACTGAATAGAGTAAAATACTTTTTGCGAAAGATGTATGATGAAATAGTCATTCACGGTTTATGAAACAGAAAGAGACTGTGAAGAAAGAGCCAAAGAAGAAGCTGTGAATGACGAGAAAAGAGAAACAGAAGAGAAGACGAGGAAAAGTGAAGCAGAAGTAAAAAGAATACCGACACACAAAGTGGGTGAGAATTTGAATATAACAGAGGCACAAAAATTAACACAAGAAGTTCAAATGGAGGACACTACTGTAGGTTAAATAGCAGAAAACAAGAAGGCAACCACGAAAATAGACTGACGTTATCTCCAAATAAAGGGATAACAAAGGCCTCGAGTAAAAATGGAGAAGGAACTGTATGCAGATACTGTACTATGGAAGAAGCAATTGCAGATATAAGGGAGGACAGTATATATATATATATATATATATATATATATATATATATATATAGCACCCCACTATGCGCGAATTATCCTATAATAATGGTCACTGTAAATTCTGTGACAGCTGCAAATTCTACCACCCCGCCATTTGCAAGTATTATGCAAGACATGAGAAAAAGATACTACTCCCATCACTTCCCAACAGGCATGAGGGCAGTTACTTGGTCAATATAATTAATTACAATTACTTGACATATTCTCAATTATAATTACAATTACTGTAAATGGTGAAATGCCTAATTACAATTACAATTACTGTAAATGGTGAAATACCTAATTACAATTACAGTTACTCTAAATGGAAATACATAATTACAATTACAATTACTTAGTAAAGTAATTAATTACGATTACTTAGTAAAGTTATTAATTACAATTACAATTACATTTACAAAGAATTGCATTTTTTTCATAAATACACACTATTTGATTTATGTCATGCTTTTCTACCTATTTCAATTCCATTTTCAGTTTTGGTGATCATCTTGAATGAAAACTAGATAATATTAGGTCAATAAAATTTACTGTTTTTTTAAACATTGTACGGAACTGTATTTTTCATCAAATATCATAGTTCTTGCTATGGACAGTTGGACAGTGAACATACGAGGTGTGTTCAAAAAGTTCCCGAACTGGTTATGCTTATGCGCGTTATGCGCGTCATGTGATGCATGTTGTAGTTGACTCAATCTGTGTCCAAAGACGGTCACTGCTTGTTGATATCGTATTTTGTTCTCTCGATATTTACTGTTTTGTGAAGTAATTTTGTGTGTTTTGTCGCATTTTGTGCGTTTGAATAATGGCTACTGTTGAAGAACAACGTGTGCATAAAATTTTGCGTTAATCTGGGCAAGACTGCTTCTGAAACCCATGCCATGCTGAACACAGCATTTGGCAATGACGCCTTAAGTCGAACAACCACTTTTGAGAGCACAGGCGCTTTAAGGAAAGCCGAACGTCGACGGAGGACGATGGATGGGTGGGACGACTTTCCACTTCAAGAACTGATGACCCTGTTGCTTGTGTTCGTGAAATGATTCGAGGGAACCGTAGACTGACACTCAGGAAAGTCGCGGACGAAATGGACATTTCGATAGGATCGTGCCACACGATACTCAAAGAGAATTTGGGGTGCGGCGTGTGTCAGCCAAATTTGTGCCACGACTCTTGACTGCCGAGCAGAAAGAGCAACGTGTTTTTGTGTCTCAAGACCTTCTTCAACGTGTCAATCTTGATGGGAATTTTCTCAGAAACATCGTTACGGGTGACGAGACGTGGGTGTACGGGTATGACGTTGAAACAAAACAGCAGTCATCGCAATGGAAATGCGCGACGTCCCCGAGACCGAAAAAAGCACGGCAAGTCCGATCGAATGTGAAGGCAATGCTGGTCGTTTTTTTCGATTACTACGGACTCGTTCATTACGAATTCGTCCTTAGAGGTCAAACAGTTAACCAACACTTTTATCTGGAAATACTGAAGCGCGTGCGAGACGCAGTAAGGAGAAAACAACCTGAAAGTTGGAACGCAGGAACGTGGATGTTGCACCATGACAATGCGCCCGAACACACAGCGTTGTCAATTCAGCAGTACCTGGTGAAGCACAACGTCGCAGTCGTTCCCCAGCCCCTGTATTCTCCAGATCTGTCCTCGGCAGACTTTTTTCTTTTTCCCAAACTTAAATTTGCATTGAAAGGTCGAAGATTTCAAAGTGTGGAAGAAATTATTCAAAATGCAACAAACGAACTGAAGGTGGTCAGGAATACGGCCTACCACGAATGCTTTCAAAAGTGGAAACGCCGTTGGAAGCGATGTATAGCTGTACAAGGAGACTACTTTGAAGGGGACAACATCAATGAGATCGTAAGTGTTACCAGAAAGTTTTAGCGGGATTAGTCCTGGAACTTTTTTGAACACACCTCGTATGTACGTGATATGGTCTAATGAAACCAAAGATTGTTCATATATATAAAGGAGGAGATAGATCTCAAGCAAAAAACTATAGACCAGTGTCAATGACGTCCCATCTCACCAAAATATTTGAAAGAATATTTAGAGAGAAAATCTATGACTTCTTGGAGACAGTAGAAAGATTCAGTGAGAACCAGCACGGATTCCAATCAGGAAGGTCATGTTTATAACAACTAATAGCGCACTATAACAGTATCATAAACGCACTTGAAAGTAATGAAAGCCACGATGACATATACACAGATTTTGCTAAACGTTCGACAAATGTGGACATGGTATAATAGTACATAAAATGAAACATATGGGCAAAAAAAGTTGAAAAATGGATCTACTTTCCTCAGAGAACGTTAGCAGGTCGTAAAAATCCAAGGTATATCATCATCAGAATAGGAGGTACGCACCTCAGTACCACAAAGAACAGTAGTGGCCCTACTCCTATTCATTATCATGCTAACAGACATAGGCAAGGAAGAAACCAACAACAGTATAGTAACATCCTTTGCAGATGATACAGAAACCCAGCAGAAAAACCAGGAATGTAGAAGAGATGGAGGCCTTACAGAGGGACACAAAAAATAAACAAATGGTCAGCAGACAACACCATGAAATTTAACGCTGAGAAATTTCAGCTCTTGAAATATGGAAGAAATGAGGAGCTAAAACAGACAACATATTATGTTCCAGATAGACAGGAAATTTAGAGAAGCAAGAAAGCAATAGATTTAGGGGTTATAATAAGTGACGATGCGAAATTTGAGACACAAAATCAGATATCGATAAACCAAGCAAAAATAATCGTGGAACAGGTACTGAGAACCATTAAAAGAAGGAACAAGACAGTAATGATTCTTCCGCTGAAAACACTTATCATATCAAAACTTGAATACTGCTCAGTCTTGACGTCCCCATATAAAAAGGAAGAAATTAATAAACTAGAAGGAATTCAAAGAAATTTCACAGATAAGATTGATAGCTGCAAAGCACTCAACTACTGGGAAAGACTTCGTAAATTAAATTTATGATATATTCACTGGAAAGAAGAAAAGAGAGATACACCATAATTTACACGTGGAAAATAGTGGAAAAAATGGTACCTAACCTCGAGCTGAACACAGTAACCACCCAAACAACAACAGAAAATAGGAAAGGTGGAATGTGTAGTGTTCCCAAACTAAAGGCCAGATAAGGGACACCCTCATCTCTAAAGGGAAATAGTTTGGTCGTGAGGGGGCTCAAGACAATTCAACCAGCTTCCGAAGGAGATCAGGAGCATTACTGGTGTCAACGTAAAATTCTTCGAAAAAAGACTAGATTCCTGGCTCAGAACGGTACCGGATGAGCCGGGTGTGCCTAGCTATGCGCGATGGAGATCACAAGAAAGCAACTCGCTCCTCCATCAAGGCAGGCCTAGAGGTGGGGCCACCAGCTTAACCTTCGTGTGAAGAAAAACCAAAACACGGAACTGCTACGAGGTTACGCGATATATATATATATATATATAATATATATATATATATAATATATATATATATATATATATATTATAGGAAGCATGGATAGAAGCTTTTTCAGGAGAAATCGATATAGGATTCAATTCCCTTATTGCAGAAGAAACATAAAATGGTAAAAAATGGAGGTTAAAAGGTAAAAAAAAAGATGAAAAGGTATAAAAGATAATAAAAGGTTTCACAATGTAAAAATAAAATTAAAAAAAGCGGTAAAATAAAGAAATTCACGTAAACAACGTAAAATTAGTATTAATTATACGTGTTTATGAATAATTATTTCATTAAAGACGAATTATATATATATATATATATATATATATATATATATAGTAAAGAGGAATAATATATACATATAATATTAGGAAAAATTGCCCCCACCAGAGTTCGAACCCACAACCTATTGACGAGAAGGTGAGGGCGCTACCCTGGTCGGACCGATTTTTTCCTCGGGAAAGTTATGCGTGTTCACGCATATTTCATTTATGGGACACCAACGTTGCACCAAATAGTTTGAATTAAATGCTGGTCATTAGCTCGAGTGCAGGAGGGTTAACGCGTAAAATGCCTCTGGGACGCGAAAGCGTTATACATTTCCTAAGTTGTTTAAATATAGCACAGGTTGTGTTAACTCTTATACTATAGTAGAGTAGAAGCTAGCGCCCTCACCTTCTACTCAAGAGGTGGTGGGTTCGAACTCTGTTGAGGTCGATTTTTTCATATATACTGATATATATATATTGTATAGGGTGTTCATAAAAGAGCTGAACGATTACAATCTTTATTAATGTGAGAACCCAATAACCTACAAAGAAACAAGTCTGTCCATGTGACTCCGCACAGCTAAAAGTTTTACATACAGGTTTAATAAATTTCAACATGTGAGCCATTGGTCGCCCGTACAACATCCAATCGATATTCAATTTCTCGCCATGTGCGTTCAAGCATGCCAACATCGACCATCGCTATTGCATCCCTGATCCTGACTCGTAGTTCCTGGATGTTGACAACCTTTGTCTTGTACACAACATCTCTAACAAATCTCCAGAGGAAGAAGTCTAATGGCGTAATGTCCGGTGATCGTGGAGGCCAAGGGATAGATCCATCACGGCCAATCCAGCAACCCGTAAAATTTTCATTGAGGGCCTCACGCACAACCAGAGCCCAATGTGGAGGTGCTCCATCTTGCTGATAAATAATAATGTCCGGCTGCAATTCTTGTAGCTGTGGAAACACAAATTGCTTCAGCATGTCAAGATAGGAGATTGATGTCACGGTACTCTCAGCGAAAAAGAATGGCCCAATCAGTCGGTCATGCATGAGACGCACCAGACGTTAATTTAGGTCTGTCGCGTTCCACCCAGCACCTCACGGGGATTTTATGAACCCCAAATTCTAACATTATGCCGGTTTACTATCCCTGAAACATGAAATGTAGCCTCATCTGAGAACATGACTTGTTTGAGGAACCCATTGTCAGTGTCCATTCGGTCCAGCATGTCCTCCGCAAATGACTTCCGTTTAGACCTGTCATCTGGCAAAAACAACTTTAAGTTGCTCTATCGCTTGCATATGCTTCATGCTTTATATCTTGTTTAGTATGAAAATATTAACGAATCAAATCGTGTAGATCTTTTATGAACACACTATATATATATATATATATATATATATATATATATATATATATATATATATATATATATATATATATATATATATTGTATGTATATATACACACAGTATATTTTGGGATTAACTGTAATGTTTACGGGAAACTTATTTACTGTAATTAATTTGAACATAATCTCTTAATTATGATGACAGTGATGTATTTTCACCATTATTAAGTGATTATAATGGTGAGGTTAGGTTGGGGGGCTGTGGCAAGTAATGGCAGTAGAAAGGCAGTCAGTATATATATATATATATCAACGTAAAGAACGACGCTTGTATAGGAGAACATTCCGCGCAAGATGAGGAGGGAGAACGAACAAATGAAAAAAATGAGGTAACCACCGGGAACCGAACCCGGGATCTTCCGATTGCCGGTCAGATATGATAACCACTACCATTTGTTCGTTCTCCCTCCTCATCTTGCGCGGAATGTTCTCCTATACAAGCGTCGTTCTTTACGTTAATTATACTGCGTGTTCTTTGCAGTTGAAATGTATATATATATATATATATATATATATATATATATATATATATATATATATATATGCAATTCTAACATGCCCATGCCATATGAACATGCCCATAACATGCCCATATTAAAAAGAAGACGTCAGACAACTAGAAGGGATTCAGAGAAGCTTCACAGCCAAGATCAATGGGTGCAAAGAACTAAATTACTGGGAAGGGTTACGCGAATTAAACCTATATTCATTGGAAAGGAGAAGAGACACATACACCATTATTTACACTTGGAAAATAATGGAGAAACTAGTCCCTAATATTACTCTGAACCCTGTCACTCCCCAAACAACAGTGGAAAGTAGAAAAGGAAGACCGTGTTGTGTTCCCAAATTAAAGGCTAGACAGGGAACATCCTTAACCCTGAAAGAAAACAGTTTTGTTGTGAGAGGACCAAAACTGTTTAATCAGCTGCCCAAAGACCTAAGACACAGGAGTGGTGTTGCAGTGGACATCTTCAAAAGAAGATTAGACGCCTGACTCAGAACAATCCCCGATGAGCCAGGCGTACCTGGCTATGCGAGATGGAGAGTACAAGAAACCAACTCACTATTTCACGAGGCCAACTCGAGAGGAGGGGCGACAAGCTTGACCTTCGTGAAATGAGGAATCATCGCACGGAACATTTGAAAGGTTGAAAGGTTGAAAGGTATATATTTTGTTTACTTCACAAAATCATTATTAGAAATTTTTAATGATAATAGCTTGATTTTTTTCTGTTTTCAGTAAAATTCGGTGTAAAGCAACTTTTTAACTTTTAATAAGAATTTGTTTGAAAATATCCAATTTATATAAACGAGAGCATACTGTTTCCATGACAACAAGTGACGCTGAAACTGAATTTAAAAACTAATTTAAAACAGTATTATTTGTAACTTGGCACTTATTATCTAACTAAACAGCCGTATTCATCACAGGCACTCCCCAAAGTCAGCGAAACAGAAGCACGTCTGTGAAACTTGTTGGTTCCGAGGTCTTTGAAAAGGTTTTCAAGTTTGGTTTTTTAAGACACAAACACACGGGAAAAAATTTAATTGTTACCGAGGGAAAGTGCCACAATGCCGATGGCACTGTTCGTCTGAGGGGTGAGTGGGGTTCTAACATTTTCTCTTAAATTGTAAAAATAATAAATGCGCTGTCAGAAAGTTCATATTCGTGTCACACACACAACACACACACACACACATAGTTGTAACTATCGTATAAAACCGCGACATTTACATTTTCAGTTGTGAATGGAGATATTTTGCCTAATTAAGTTAACCTAACCTAAACCTTTATATTCCTTTCTGCATCAATATTCAATGATTTTTAATAAAAAATAAGTAAAAAATTATGGTGACGTAGCTAATGTCGCTAGCATACTCACGTCAGAGTCGCGATGAACTCTGTGTGTGTCCTAAAGATGCCATGAACACACATACACACACACACACACACACACACAAGCACGCACTGACTGACTGAACTGACTGGTCTCAAAATTTTGTATAAACCTCGAGAAAGCGGAAGCAAAATAGAAGAGGAAAAAAATGTTAACACGATATAAAGTAAAAACTAACACACACTCTCCCACGAACGGTAAAATTGCAAACTATACTATACCTCTTGCGTGTCTTCTTGGCTTTATTGTGACATAAGAGAGAATAACTTACGTGGATATTAATTATATTTATAATTTTTTTCTTTCGAAAGGGAAAATTCGTAAATCTTTTTTTTTAATTCCAAGGAGAATCCTTGTTCTTGACATTAATTGCCTCGTCCTCCTAATACTTTAATTTCTAACCGTGCTTGAAAAAAGTATTTTACCCCCATATATTATATATATATATATATATATATGTAGAAATTATATATATATATATTATATGAAATTTTTATATATATATATTATATATATATATATGAAATTATATTATATATATATATATATATATATATATATATATATATATATATATATATATATATATATATATATATATATATATTTATGAAAATAGAAATTTAGAAATTATATAAGTTGCTAACATTAATTATAATTATTAGTAAAATATTTTTACCATGTAAATATTGATAACTTCTTCAATATTTTTAAGTTTAAAATCTAAAAAAAATAAAAATAAAATTATCATTCCAAAGTTTGGGAGAGCATTTATAATTAAAATGTCAGACAAATTTAGAAATTATAATTATAATTACAATTATTATTATTATTATTAATTGTAATAGTAGCAGTAATAGTAGCAGTAATAGTAGCCGTAGTAGATGTAACAATAATTACTTACATTTGATGTTCAAGTCATCTTTCAAAGATTTTGAGAAGAATGTCGAATTTTCAGGAATTATCCATTGAAGACGGGAGAATTATGTCTTCCGAAAAGTTTGACTAATTAGGGAGGGTATTTATCACCCGAAATGAAAAATAAAAAGAGTTTTTAGTCCTTCTCTGATTTTAGTTCGAGTTTTAGTTTTAATTTTAGTTATAGTTTGTGAGAAAATACATATATTTTGAAGAATTTTCAATAATAAGTTTGTTTTTAATGTTAAATTTATTGTATTTACACTTGTGTGTGTGTATATATATATATATATATATATATGTTTTTGTAGGGTACAAATAATTTACTGCATAGTATTTTCTGAATTGACTGTAAATTATTGTATAGTTACGATAATTAAGTATAATATTGAGCAATTATAGATGCAGTGTTTAAAATTTAGCTTAATTAACCTTAACCAGACGACATTTGTTATTGTAGCAAATAATTCTTGGCTAAGCGTTTTTCAGCTTTTATTTAACCAACATTTTCCTTAATGCTTTTACTGGCACTGAATTAAACAAAACCAATTTTTTGATCTGGTACACACCGGAGCGAGTATGGCACCCTTCTCGTACGACTGTCAGATAGGCACTGCCGCTTACAATTGGCTCTGCTTGGCACTAAACAGAAGAAGCGTCTAACATAGAAAAAATAATTTTATAACATCATATACGCAAGTTTTATGTTAAAATTATTCAACTTTTAACCTCCTCTTAAGTATAATGTACAACAGTTAACAAAATTGTCCTTTATTTTACTTGGTTTTTCTGGTTTCTTATGACTTTTTTTTTATTTTTGTGATATATATTTAAAGGTATATTTAGAAAGTTTATATATATATATATGTGTGTGTGTGTGTGTGTGTGTGTGTGTGTGTGTGTGTATTATATTTCCATAGTCCCTTGACGACAATTATAGTGAACACCATTAGTTACAACTTCAGTGAATAACGGTTAAAGTAATCAATGAAGACATGAAGTTATCTTGAACTGCGAGAGCATGATTCTGTCTAAAGCAATCTTATAACAAACACTTGCCACTGATCTCTCTCTCTCTCTCTCTCTCTCTCTCTCTCTCTCTCTCTCACTCGCTCGCGCTAAGTAGAAAGCGCTCTGATTACTAAGGCAGAGACGCCATCTGGTGTGAGGAATCTTAAGCTGTAAGCGATCTCGCAGACAAATTGTCACAAAAGACAACAAAACTTTCTTTAATCTTTGTATAAATAAGCTTTCTATTCCTTTTAAAAACTGTGCTTTATTTTTTGGGGTATGGGCACGGGGTGTCAATTTTTTTTTATGTTGGGGGAGGGAGGGGAGATGGGGTATAAAATTTCTTGTCATAATTGTTTACATACCTCCGTGGTGTAGGGTATCGTTGGTTCATATATAAACTGTTATGTTTTGTCATGTTATATATGACTGTGTGTGGATGGTAGTTTTATGACAATAAAGACTTGTTATATATATATATATATATATATATATATATATATATATATATATATATATATATACGTATGTATATATATATGTGAGCTTTTACACATGTATCTATTTATCTGCCTATCTATCTAGAATGGCACTCTAATGAAGCAAAACATGGTGCTTAATGAGGGCAAAGGATGAATTACAGAGCCAGGCATAAAATGCACCTGTGTGCATATAATTCCCGCATTAGAAACATTCATACAAAGAACATATTCACGATCTCCAAAGGGTATCCATTTGGAGTTACGTTTATTAAACTGCACTGATACCCATCTTTGTTTAAAGAGCGTTCAATGATGAAGTCTAAGCGTTTTAAGAGCTCATGAAACTGTAACAGAACCTCCAGCTTGAGCGATTAGGCTTCGTGCTGCCTGGCTTCTATCACCTTTAGTCTAGCTCGTATGATTTCGCTTTTCAATTTGTTCATGAAAGCCATTATTGGACGGATGTCAGATGGCGTCTACGCTATACACACACACACACACACACACACACACATATATATATATATATATATATATATAATATATATATCAGTGGCGACGAGGGGGGTCAGGCAGGTCAGGCTGAGCCTGGCCTGTTATTTCTCCTGCTAGGGACTTAAAAAAACTAACAAAAACTAACAATACACAATCCCATCTCTTGTCAAGTTGTCAGGTTAAAAATGTCCATCCATCCATCTATCATCTAAACCCCATTTCCTCAGTGAGGATGGGGGGAGAGACGCGGGAAGAGAGGGAAGATATTTGGCTAAAAATTTTGAGTCAGATTCTTTACTTTATATAAAACATGTTCTAATGACCATGTTAAGATTTATAAATAAGGTTATATAGCTATTTACATATACACTGTGACTGTACATAAAGTTAATTATTACTGTATTATTACGCATCTTCTCAAATAATAAAGCTTTACAACTCGCATAAAAATACACAATTCCACGTCTTGTCAGGCAAACAATTTTAAGCCTGACGTCTCTCTTTGAAACGTGTTATGATGTAAATCTTATGATTTATTTATAATGTTATAAAGTCATTTGAATATTCACTATACGTAAAGTTAATTAGTATTTTAATTGATTTATTACTTTGTATCCACCGAATAACCAAGTTTTTAATGTTCGAAGTCAGGCAAATTTGTATCTGCCCGTTATTATCTTGAATTACTAAACATTTAAAATCAATATTTGAGTATCATACTGGCAGTTGGGTATTTCTATATATTTTACTTTTGCACAGTACAGTAAATTTTAGGAAATTTAATACACAACATATGGAAAGTGTTCATTTTATATCAAATCTGTCACATCTGCGTCGAAACAGAGGAGTCCAAAATGCTGCGCTGTATTGCCAAATCTCTTTGGTTGGTGAATTAAACGAAGTGCGAGAGAAGCTAAGACAGTGCGGTTACAAATATGCTCATTTCATTCACTGTCACACACACACACACACACACACACACACACACACACACACTGAATTTAGTTATTATTAAAGTAGCGAATCGTTTACCAGGTGTCAAACTTTTTTTCTTTCAGTTGATGGCATTTAATAAATTTACTTCCTCAAGCACAAAGAGAAAGAATGTATTCAATAATTTTAAAGTTACCATTACAAGTTTAAGTGAAACACGCTGGTGCTATCGGTCGAGAACAGTATCAGCTATATTACGTGAGTGTGGAACATTGAAAGAGGCTTTAGAAAGCATTTTGAATGATAAAATCTCGTGGGATGAAGATAGTTTAAACTAGGCTGAAAACCTCTACGCGAAACTAGATGACTTTCTATTTATGTTTTATATTTGCTGCTTTGAAGAATTACTGGACGTTTTCCAGTTTATATACCGTTTTCTACAGTACATTACATACAGCATAGTAAACATCCTGTGCCCAAGTGACGAAAGTTATAATGTGGGTTAGGTTAGGTTACGTTAGGTTAGGTTACGTTAGGTTAGGTTATCAAGAACTCATTTTTGATCACTCATTTTTGATCTGAAAAGAAGCAAAAATAAATTATATGAAAAACGGTACACAAACTGGAAAAGGTCCGAATTACTTAACAATGCTGAAAAACTATTTGATGTTTTACAGTGCACGATAGTGGACATGGAATTTGTAAAAAAGAAAATTAATGATTTTATTATTTTTCTGGAAGGAAAAATCAATGACAAAAGTTATAATGAAATTCTTAAAAAGACACGTGACATAGTAAGTTGTCCGACCATTCCTCCCCCCTACTAAGAGACTCAGAGGAAAAGTGACAGACTTTAAAGAAATTTACTTTAGCATTCTGAGTACTTCTGAAACAGCCTTGAAGAAACGATTTGAATGCATTCAGGAGTTCTCATTTTTTGAGCTGTTGAATTCATTAATGTCTGCAGTATATAAAGAAAATTTCCCCCAAAACTTAATAGAAGCACTTGAATATAAGTACAGTAATCTATTTGACGTAAAAGCTTTAACATCAGAATTAAAATACATCTATCAGGACTCCGATTTTTGTCAGTGCAAACACGCAAAAGAAATTTTAAAGCTTCGTCTTGACCTTGGACTTACAACAGCCTTACCTGAAACGATCAAATTAATTCTGCTCCTTTTGACAATTCCTGTAACCAATGTGTCAACGGAAAGAAGTTTTTCAACGCTTAACAGAATAAAGACATACCTACGGAATACCATGTCAGAGGAAAGGTTGTCTAGTTTTAGCAAGAATTGCCATAGAGAAAGAAATTGTAATTCGCTAGAGAAGAACAAAAATGTTACAAGACAAAGTAATTGAAGAATTTGCATTAAAACCAAAAAGATTGGAGTTCATGTATACTGTAAATAAATAAGGTAAGATGTTTTATTTCCTAAATTTATGCCAGTTAAAAATATTCTAATTCTCAGACATAATACATATCACAATGAAACAAGTATCAAATTATACTATAATATATATATATATATAACTGCAAACACGCAGTATAATTAACGTAAAGAACGACGCTTGTATAGGAGATATTCCGCGCAAGATGAGAGAGAGAGAACGAAACAAATGAAAAAATGAGGTAACCACCCGGGAATCGAACCCGGGATCTTCCGATTGCCGGTCATATGATAACCATTACACCATGGGCCTCACTCATTCAAATGCCGTAATTCTTCTACATACGCGCAGAAACCAATGCCCCAAGGGGGCACCTCCCGCATGCCGTAACATTATATACATTTAACTGCAAACACGCAGCGTATGTAGAAGAATTACGGCATTTGAATGAGTGAGGCCCATGGTGTAATGGTTATCATATCTGACCGGCAATCGGAAGATCCCGGGTTCGATTCCCGGGTGGTTACCTCATTTTTTCATTTGTTTCGTTCTCTCTCTCTCATCTTGCGCGGAATATCTCCTATACAAGCGTCGTTCTTTACGTTAATTATACTGCGTGTTTGCAGTTAAATGTATATAATGTTACGGCATGCGGGAGGTGCCCCCTTGGGCATTGGTTTCTGCGCGTATGTAGAAGAATTACGGCATTTGAATGAGTGAGGCCCATGGTGTAATGGTTATCATATCTGACCGGCAATCGGAAGATCCCGGGTTCGATTCCCGGGTGGTTACCTCATTTTTTCATTTGTTTCGTTCTCTCTCTCTCATCTTGCGCGGAATATCTCCTATACAAGCGTCGTTCTTTACGTTATATATATATATATATATATATATATATATATAATATATATATATATATATATATATATATATATATATATGTATGAAAATTATTTCACGAAAGTGACACGTGAAAAGTATTTATGATGAATAAAACCACGAAGGAAAAAGAAACACAAAGGGGTGCTCAAGCGCTTTCGTCTAATGACATCCTCAGTGTTCCTGAGGATGTCATTAGACGAAAGCGCTTGAGCACCCCTTTGTGTTTCTTTTTCCTTCGTGGTTTTATTCATCATATATATGTATATACACACACACACACACACACCACACACACACACACACACACACAGGGTGGCGCAAAAGTCAGGAACCATAGGCACATTTTATTAAATTATAATAAATGTTCGAACTGGTGGCCTTCCACTTAGAGACACTTTCTGACGCGTTGAATGCATAATGTTTTGAACATTCCTTAACACATTGGTACTGATTTTGGCACACTCAGATGTGATTTTATCCTTTAGAGAACGTATGGTTCTGGGTCGATCAACATAGACTACCGACTTCAGATGGCCCCACAAGAAAAAGTCAAGAGGCGCGAGGTCTGGAGACCTAGGTGGCCATTCGACGGGCCCTCGCCGTCCGATCCACTTGCTTAGGAATGTTTCATCTAAAGAGCTCCGAACGATGGTTGCGAAATGTGGTGGTGCACCATCCTGCTGAAACCACATCTCCGCCCGTTCTGCCAATGGAATGTCGTCCAGTATGGGCATTAGAAATGTTTGCAGCATATGCAAATATGTTTCACCCGTTACATTGCCGTCGAAAGAGTACGAACCAATTAACCGATCCCCCAGAGCGCAGCACACACCATAATTCGTGGATTGAATTGCACATGCCCTTTCTCCATCCAGTGGGGGTTCTCATTGGCCCAATAGCGTGCATTATGCCTATTGACACGACCGCTGAGGTGAAATATCGCTTCGTCGCTGAACATGATCCTTCGTTGAAGCCGTCGATGTTGTAGAAACCACTGGCAGAACTCTACACGACGGTCTGTGTCATCACCGTGCAGTTCCTGAACGAGTTGGACTTTGCAGGTGTGGAAACGATTTGTTGTAAGAATTCGTTGAATGGATCTTCTGGAGACACCCGTTTCCTGGGATAACTTTCTTAAAGACTTACGTGGGCTGTTTTCGAGGTGATTGAGTACCGTTAGTGATGTTACTGCATCGGTTGAACTTTTTGGCCGTCCACTACGCAGCCGATCATAAACACTTCCCGTTTCTTTGAAGCGAGTGAACAGTTTTCCAAATAATGCCTGAACAACTGGCGGCCTCTCAGGGTGTTTGTCATGAAAAGCAGTAGCAACTGATCAGTGTGTGTTACCACGCCTTGCACACATTAAAACTATCTCCACCAATTCATCTATTGTCAATTTCTGTGTCATAGGTTCAACAACAAATCTGAAAAGAACAAAACACATATTAAAACACAAATTATTAAAATGTGCCTATGGTTCCTGACTTTTGCCCCACCATATATATATATATATATATATATATATATATATGTTAAACACAGACCGTGCATGGAACAAGGAACTCTTCTGGGAAAATTAAATCCACTATAGTCCGAATAAGTAATGGTAAATGACAAATACCATAGTTTTTTCTTTTTCATGATTTTAGCCCGACGTGGGCAACGGGTCTCTCGCAAAGAGATCCCATAAATATAGCTTCCCTCACCAGCTATCTGCAAAGCAGACAGGATCCAGCTTTGGGACATGGATCTAGGGTTTAAAGCAAGCCTAGATCCCTACATTCAGAACCTCTATATAGGTAAAAGACTCATTGCATTCACGTCGCGTTGAATAAATCAAAGAAAAAGGGGGTAACTATTGTATTTTTAGCCAAAAAAACCAAAACTTAAACCTCAACCGGGACATTGAGCGTCCACTTTTCAAGGCACGAAACACGTCCGTTTAGTATACACAAACTCAGAATGTTTCCCTGAGAACATTATATGTTAAACACAGACCGTGCATGGAACAAGGAACTCTTCTGGGAAAATTAAATCCACTATAGTCCGAATAAGTAATGGTAAATGACAAATACCATAGTTTTTTTCTTTTTCATGATTTTAGCCGACGTGGGCAACGGGTCTCTCGCAAAGAGATCCCATAAATATAGCTTCCCTCACCAGCTATCTGCAAGCAGACAGGATCCAGCTTTGGGACATGGATCTAGGGTTTAAAGCAAGCCTAGATCCCTACATTCAGAAACCTCTATATAGGTAAAAGACTCATTGCATTCACGTCGCGTTGAATAAATCAAAGAAAAAGGGGTAACTATTGTATTTTTAGCCAAAAAAACCAAAACTTAAACCTCAACCGGGACATTGAGCGTCCACTTTTCAAGGCACGAAACACGTCCGTTTAGTATACACAAACTCAGAATGGTTCCCTGAGAACATTATATGTTAAACACAGACCGTGCATGGAACAAGGAACTCTTCTGGGAAAATTAAATCCACTATAGTCCGAATAAGTAATGGTAAATGACAAATACCATAGTTTTTTTCTTTTTCATGATTTTAGCCCGACGTGGGCAACGGGTCTCTCGCAAAGAGATCCCATAAATATAGCTTCCCTCACCAGCTATCTGCAAAGCAGACAGGGTCCAGCTTTGGGACATGGATCTAGGGTTTAAAGCAAGCCTAGATCCCTACACTCAGAACCTCTATATAGGTAAAAGACTCATTGCATTCACGTCGCGTTGAATAAATCAAAGAAAAAGGGGGTAACTATTGTATTTTTAGCCAAAAAAACCAAAACTAAACCTCAACCGGGACATTGAGCGTCCACTTTTCAAGGCACGAAACACGTCCGTTTAGTATACACAAACTCAGAATGGTTTCCCTGAGAACATTATATGTTAAACACAGACCGTGCATGGAACAAGGAACTCTTCTGGGAAAATTAAATCCACTATAGTCCGAATAAGTAATGGTAAATGACAAATACCATAGTTTTTTCTTTTTCATGATTTTAGCCCGACGTGGGCAACGGGTCTCTCGCAAAGAGATCCCATAAATATAGCTTCCCTCACCAGCTATCTGCAAAGCAGACAGGATCCAGCTTTGGGACATGGATCTAGGGTTTAAAGCAAGCCTAGATCCCTACATTCAGAACCTCTATATAGGTAAAAGACTCATTGCATTCACGTCGCGTTGAATAAATCAAAGAAAAAGGGGGTAACTATTGTATTTTTAGCCAAAAAAAACCAAACTTAAACCTCAACCGGGACATTGAGCGTCCACTTTTCAAGGCACGAAACACGTCCGTTTAGTATACACAAACTCAGAATGGTTCCCTGAGAACATTATATGTTAAACACAGACCGTGCATGGAACAAGGAACTCTTCTGGGAAAATTAAATCCACTATAGTCCGAATAAGTAATGGTAAATGACAAATACCATAGTTTTTTCTTTTTCATGATTTTAGCCCGACGTGGGCAACGGACGTGTTTCGTGCCTTGAAAAGTGGACGCTCAATGTCCCGGTTGAGGTTTAAGTTTTGTTTTTTTTTTGGCTAAAAATACAATAGTTACCCCCTTTTTCTTTGATTTATTCAACGCGACGTGAATGCAATGAGTCTTTTACCTATATAGAGGTTCTGAATGTAGGGATCTAGGCTTGCTTTAAACCCTAGATCCATGTCCCAAAGCTGGATCTGTCTGCTTTGCAGATAGCTGGTGAGGGAAGCTATATTTATGGGATCTCTTTGCGAGAGACCCGTTGCCCACGTCGGGCTAAAATCATGAAAAAGAAAAAACTATGGTATTTGTCATTTACCATTACTTATTCGGACTATAGTGGATTTAATTTTCCCAGAAGAGTTCCTTGTTCCATGCACGGTCTGTGTTTAACATATAATGTTCTCAGGGAACCATTCTGAGTTTGTGTATACTAAACGGACGTGTTTCGTGCCTTGAAAAGTGGACGCTCAATGTCCCGGTTGAGGTTTAAGTTTTGGTTTTTTTGGCTAAAAATACAATAGTTACCCCCTTTTTCTTTGATTTATTCAACGCGACGTGAATGCAATGAGTCTTTTACCTATATAGAGGTTCTGAATGTAGGGATCTAGGCTTGCTTTAAACCCTAGATCCATGTCCCAAAGCTGGATCCTGTCTGCTTTGCAGATAGCTGGTGAGGGAAGCTATATTTATGGATCTCTTTGCGAGAGACCCGTTGCCCACGTCGGGCTAAAATCATGAAAAAGAAAAACTATGGTATTTGTCATTTACCATTACTTATTCGGACTATAGTGGATTTAATTTTCCCAGAAGAGTTCCTTGTCCATGCACGGTCTGTGTTTAACATATAATGTTCTCAGGGAACCATTCTGAGTTTGTGTATACTAAACGGACGTGTTTCGTGCCTTGAAAGTGGACGCTCAATGTCCCGGTTGAGGTTTAAGTTTTGGTTTTTTTGGCTAAAAATACAATAGTTACCCCCTTTTTCTTTGATTTATTCAACGCGACGTGAATGCAATGAGTCTTTTACCTATATAGAGGTTCTGAATGTAGGATCTAGGCTTGCTTTAAACCCTAGATCCATGTCCCAAAGCTGGATCCTGTCTGCTTTGCAGATAGCTGGTGAGGGAAGCTATATTTATGGGATCTCTTTGCGAGAGACCCGTTGCCCACGTCGGGCTAAATCATGAAAAAGAAAAAAACTATGGTATTTGTCATTTACCATTACTTATTCGGACTATAGTGGATTTAATTTTCCCAGAAGAGTTCCTTGTTCCATGCACGGTCTGTGTTTAACATATAATGTTCTCAGGGAACCATTCTGAGTTTGTGTATACTAAACGGACGTGTTTCGTGCCTTGAAAAGTGGACGCTCAATGTCCCGGTTGAGGTTTAAGTTTTGGTTTTTTGGCTAAAAATACAATAGTTACCCCCTTTTTCTTTGATTTATTCAACGCGACGTGAATGCAATGAGTCTTTTACTATATAGAGGTTCTGAATGTAGGGATCTAGGCTTGCTTTAAACCCTAGATCCATGTCCCAAAGCTGGATCCTGTCTGCTTTGCAGATAGTTGGTGAGGGAAGCTATATTTATGGGATCTCTTTGCGAGAGACCCGTTGCCCACGTCGGGCTAAAATCATGAAAAAGAAAAAACTATGGTATTTGTCATTTACCATTACTTATTCGGACTATAGTGGATTTAATTTTCCCAGAAGAGTTCCTTGTTCCATGCACGGTCTGTGTTTAACATATAATGTTCTCAGGGAACCATTCTGAGTTTGTGTATACTAAACGGACGTGTTTCGTGCCTTGAAAAGTGGACGCTCATGTCCCGGTTGAGGTTTAAGTTTTGGTTTTTTTGGCTAAAAATACAATAGTTACCCCCTTTTCTTTGATTTATTCAACGCGACGTGAATGCAATGAGTCTTTTACCTATATAGAGGTTCTGAATGTAGGGATCTAGGCTTGCTTTAAACCCTAGATCCATGTCCCAAAGCTGGATCCTGTCTGCTTTGCAGATAGCTGGTGAGGGAAGCTATATTTATGGGACCTCTTTGCGAGAGACCCGTTGCCCACGTCGGGCTAAAATCATGAAAAAAAAAAAAACTATGGTATTTGTCATTTACCATTACTTATTCGGACTATAGTGGATTTAATTTTCCCAGAAGAGTTCCTTGTTCCATGCACGGTCTGTGTTTAACATATAATGTTCTCAGGGAACCATTCTGAGTTTGTGTATACTAAACGGACGTGTTTCGTGCCTTGAAAAGTGGACGCTCAATGTCCCGGTTGAGGTTTAAGTTTTGGTTTTTTTGGCTAAAAATACAATAGTTACCCCCTTTTTCTTTGATTTATTCAACGCGACGTGAATGCAATGAGTCTTTTACCTATATAGAGGTTCTGATGTAGGGATCTAGGCTTGCTTTAAACCCTAGATCCATGTCCCAAAGCTGGATCCTGTCTGCTTTGCAGATAGCTGGTGAGGGAAGCTATATTTGTGGATCTCTTTGCGAGAGACCCGTTGCCCACGTCGGCTAAAATCACGAAAAGAAAAAAACTATGGTATTTGTCATTTACCATTACTTATTCGGACTATAGTGGATTTAATTTTCCCAGAAGAGTTCCTTGTTCCATGCACGGTCTGTGTTTAACATAAATGTTCTCAGGGAACCATTCTGAGTTTGTGTATATATATAATATATATATACAGTATATATATATATTATAATATATAGATATATATATTATTATATATATATATATATATATATATGCTGAAAGGTTTGAACCTGAGTATCCATAAAAGCTGGCGTCGCCCCTGATATATATATATATATATATACACACCCGACCACGGCCATAGCATGAAAGGGTTCTCGACTGAAAAATCACTCTGTACAATAAAATAGCATAATATACCTTAATATACTTTCGCTTGTGATATACTGTAACATTTATGTTTCCTATACATTTTACCTCGGTTATAGCGTACATCGGATAGTTGGTACTTATCCAAGGTATCATCCCACTCAATGTCAATCCCATTTCATTCGGCGCCAAGAGTGAAGAAATCACGAGTGGGAATCTCAAAGAAGGTAATCCTCATATCTATTTATTCCTATTTCATGTCTTCTCATCCTCGGCTTTCCCACTTTGGTTAGGTTAGGTTAGGCTAATGGAAGGTTAAGTTAATGTTAGATTAGGTTAGGTTAGCTAATGCTAGATTAAGCTAATGTTAGGTTAGGTTAGGTTAGGCTAATACTATGTTGAGCTAATGTTAGGTTTAGTTAGGTTAATTTCAGTTAGGTAAGGAAGTGTTATCGATTGCCATTTGGTGCCTTTACCGCGAATACGAATGGAGTGACATTCTTCCTCAAAGAAACTCTTTTCTCAAATGGGAATTTCTCACTTTGTTTATTCTCACTTGCTTATCGGGAATGGGAATGGGAATGGGAATGACAGTGAGTGGGAAGTAATCCTTAGTCGATACCCCTTTTATCTGCCAGGGATACCCCTACCCTTTTTCGTTGGGTTTGAAGTTTGCTGAGATATTACGTAGTTCCAGAACTTTTGCAGTGATACTCACCAGGTAGAGAATTAATAAAGATAGAAAGACTTTACTCCATTCATTATTCAAGAATTTGTGTTTCGATTTTGTCACATATTTTTTCGGACTTTCGATTAGGGTGAATTTTGTTTGGTGGACAGTTAGACAGAAAGCAACAAACCACTAGTTTAATACAACCAGAATACACGATTTGCTAATCATTTCTAAATTGTCAACCAAACCAGAAATTCAACCATAAATTCAACTGTTCACTAATGTTTTAATGAAATATTTATATACAAAACTACAAATTCGTTTCACTAATGATATACGTGGTTTGATAGTGAAAAGGCAATAAAATAGGAAATTAGAAGCTAGTGGGGCTCGAACCCGCGTTTCGTGGTTTCGGAGTTAGCTCCACAACCGATCAGATGGCGTGATCAGTACTCAGACTCTGAAACCATTCGCCGCGGGTTCGAGTCTAACTAGTTCCTAGTTTGCCAATTTATTGCCTCTTCCTTATCCACCTTACTGGAGTACGGTTATTGCGCTTAAAACGCATTCATATACTTGGTTAGCTATTTCATAACCGAGCCAAATGGTTATATAACCATGGTATGATTGCGCGAACCACCTGTTATTTTTCTGGCAATAAACTTCAGTAGTTCAATTAACCATACACTTGGACAAGCGTGGATTGTCAAATAGGGTTGTTGTAAGCCAGCGTCCGTTTCTCAGTGGGTAACACTAGTGGCCAGGCGAGTATTCTGAAATTGGGGAGGGGGGACGAGATCCCGACCGTGTATCCTTTCCATGATTGCCAAGAAAGCTCAGCTTACCTACGAATCATTAGTTTTTAGAGGAAATCTGCCACTTTATATCGCAGTTTTAGCAACCTAAGACTTCTTAAAGATAAAAAAAAAATTGCAAATGGCCAATAAACGTTTTCAATGTTATTATTCAAGTAAAAAAAAGAAAAAAAAATGAAAACAAACACGGATTTTTAAAAATTTTATAGTTTGGAGGAACGATCGGTGATTAATGGTAAAATTGTTAGGCGTGCTAATTCGTTTGAGCAAGAAAAATGATAACACCATTTTTCTGGAAGTGACACCCGTCAGTCTCTAAAAAGACCGTTGTCTCCATATCAAAATGTGCTATTAAATATTTAATGAACTTTAATTCAGTCCAGTAACTATTTTAAGGATCAATTATCCTTTATATCTGATATTGCGAACAAGGCGGAAAGCCGAGCAAAATCATGGGTCAATTTGCCTCAAGATTTACGGAATGAGCCATCTTTGAGGCACATAAAATAAATTATTTCACCGCTATTTCTGGTAACACAAATAAAGCTTATGTTTTTCTGACGTAAAACTTATTATTTCAAACTGAAACAGTTTAAGAACGGAAATGTCCTATTTTCATTTAGGAAAAGTATGGCATCGCTATTTATATTGTTACTTTTTCGATCATTATATCATCGTCAGTTACATTGTTACTTTTTCGATCATTATATTTTCGATCATTAATCATCGTCAGTTACACTGTTACTTTTTCGATCATTATATCATCGTCAGTTACATTGTTACTTTTTCGATCATTAATCATCGTCAGTTTGTTACTTTTTCGATCATTAATCATCGTCAGTTACATTGTTACTTTTTCGATCTTTATATCATCGTCAGTCATATTGTTACTTTTTCGATCATTATATCATCGTCAGTTACAGTGTTACTTTTTCGATCATTATATTTTCGATCATTATATCATCGTCAGTACTACGTACACCCACATCTTTTTAATCTTCTATATAATTAAGCTTTCCACGTGGGAACTCTAGATTGACAAGCACTATATTCAGAAATAAACCACATGGCTAAACGATCAGATGTATTAAGAAGGGTCTATATACAGTCTATCTCACAAGGAATTCTCAACTCCAATCAAATACGCATATTGCCTCGCATGAGCTCCTACATAAAATGTCGAAATGTGCTGAAAAGTTAAATAAAAAGCAAGACTCATAAGCCCAACATGCAAGCACTTTCTACCCCAATCTAACTAACATTTTAGTCAAAGGCTACGATGAAAAGTTAGGGAGGGCGTTGCCCCCACGGTTTTAAAGTTGTCGGGGCAGCCACCCTCGCGGACCCCCTGTTTCCGCGTCCTTGGGTTTACCCTTTGCCTGTAAAGAAGGGAAGACACTAAGGTAAGGAGTTCGACCCCCAGTGGTGCTATAATAATAATAATACGAGAGTTAGTGCAATGGGCCATATTAGTTGGCCTAAGCACTGTGCCAGTCTCTGGCACTCCTGATTGAATTATTATTATGGTTGTTGAAAAGAAGTGTCTTTTTCGTGTAGGAGGCACTTAAACTCGTTTTATTTATGTATGTAAAATTTTGTGAATGTGTACATAGCGAGAGGTGCACATGTACAATAAATATTTATACTGCGAAAATGGAAAAAGTTATTGGTACAGCACTGTACTTTATTTGTCCTTGTCAGTTGCATGAGTACTTTTTGGAAATAATATATATTAAATTTACTTAAGTTACACATGAAATATGCAATAAAATAATGCACTTTTAGGTTAAAGTATTCATACACGAGTACGATAATTTCTAACAGTCCGTACGATATTACTGCATTACTGTAACACGCAAGATGATTGATCGTTTACTGTACGATTGTACCTCAAAAGTAGTCGGTAAAAATGTTGAAAATAAAAAAAAATATGTCACATAGGAGATGACACGTAAATTACTATAATTCTTTTTCTTTTTCTGAACGGATACGACACTATGTGAATTAATGATAACGATACACGATACCATCGTAAATGTACGATGTACAATATAAATGAATGTACGATAATTACACTTAATACGATACAAAGCACAAACGCTCACGTATATACGATAATTATCGTATCTCTCAATCGGACTCGAACGGTTATATGTATCAAAGTGTATTATATAAAAAAAAAATGTATGTGTATATTGTATACGGTACATACCGTACAAATAAAAGTGATGACCCGATAATTATCGTATACGAATGATTATACAAAACTCCGATTTTTCTCGCGAAAAGTAACATTTGGCATTCAAAGAAGTCGGTATAAGAGTGAAATAAACACCTCTGAGATTAAATAATCTCTCAGTCCCTCAAAGGAGATTCATTATTGGGATTACCAAGGAGCAGGAAGAGAAAAAGAAGATATTGGAAGCAGGGTCATTTTATATATATATATATATATATATATATATATATATATATATATATATATATATATATATATATCTATAATATATATATAATGACCCTACGTCCAATAGTACACGTACTAATGCGCCTCGGTGATGTAGTAGTTAGCGTCGCTGACTACGAGCCCATCGGCCCCGGGATCGAGACCGGTGACGGCAGCCGGCGCACAGCAAAACCCAGCTACCCACCCAGATTAATGGGTAACCTGGGTGGCCTAGTAACTAGGTTAAGACGCTGGGTGCTGGAGGGGCGTGGTTCGGATTCCACGTTAAACTGTAAGTGTAAGGGTGGAGTGAAAAGCTTGACCTTCGTCAGAATGAACAATTCGGGCGGAAGCTAACCAAAGGTTATCAAAGTATATAATATATATATATATATATATATATATATATATATAATATATATTATAACGTCATACTAACTTTTACTCATTAAAATATTAATAAGAGTTTACATTAATGGTTTTTAATTTTCTTCAAACAAGTACATTTTTATGCCTTCAGCGTGTAGGGTATCCAATACACACTGTGTTTGTCCTTGACCTGCGTGTGGGAAGTGGCAGGAACGATAAGTATTTATAAATTCAATCTCTCTGCAGCTTCACTCAATCTTTGATGAATAATATCAATGTATCTGTTTATAATGAACAGCAAAAATATGTACCACACCACACACACACACACCACACCCACACATATTATTATATATATATAATATATATAGTATTATTTCGATATCTTTTATGTTATAAAATAGATTCTGGTCGGCTATACGTGGATTTTACGACCAGAATTTTATCTTGAGCCTTGTATAGTTTCTTTTCATTTGAAACAACGACTCACACACACACACACACACACACACACACACACATATATACATATATATATATATATATATATATATATATATATATATATATATATATATATATATAGTGTTCATCATGTGAGTGAATAATGAAATGTGAAATGTATTACAAAATTACTTCCACTTTCCCCTCTTTAAGGGGATTTTCTGCTTTTGCTTCCATATTGTTTCCCTCGGGAGGGAAATTTCCCCTTAGTTTCCGTCTTAGACGAGGGAGGATTAAACGTACTCGATCTATAGATGGATTTTTGTAAAAGGAAATAGGCAACTTATGAAGTGATATACTAATGGTTGCTGATATATATATATATATATATATAGATAGATAGATATACTTGGCACCTGGTAACCTGGTAGGACTTCCGCGCATTGATTCTTCATCACATCGCACAGAGGTCAGGTTCATCGAGCCTTGCTTTCTCGGGTTCTCCTTCTCACATAACCAGGTACACCCGGGTTATCTGGGATGTTCGTGAGACAAGTGCCTAGTCTTCTTCTGAAGACTTGTCTTCAAAAGAAGTCTAGTCTAGAAGCCTTCCACGTCGAAAATCGGTGGTGTTCCTAATTTCTTTGGCTAACTGGCTAAAGAGTCTTGACTAGGGCATGGTTCAGATTAATAATTTAATCATTTAATCATTGTTTCGAATTTAATCATTAATTAATCAAAAAATATTTTTAGAAAATGATGGGAAATGATTAATTTTCCTCATAATTTCAGCATCATTTTACCTTAAATTTTGTAATGTATCATTTGAATTTGGCACCTTTTTGTATGTATAAACTGTCTAATCCGCCCATGCCTCATTTCTTGAACTAAAGCAAACTAAATGTTTGAGCAAAATGTTTTCTTCGGTCTTATCTCACGCAAGAGAAACAATAAAGCTCTTTCTTACTCTTTTCAGAAGTATTTAATTTTTAATAATTTTTAATCAGTTAATCATTGATTAATTAGAAAATTTCATCAGTCATCACTTTTTCCTAAAAATGATTAATTAACCATGCCCTATTCTTGACCCTCTGACGACAAAGCTAGTTTCCTTCAGGAATGAGGATGTTCCTTGTCTGTCCTTTAGTCTGGGAACACTACACATTCTGCATTTCTTATTTTCCTGTGTCTGGATGGTCATAGGGTTCAGTTTGAGATTGGAAACTAGTTGGATGGTTATAGGTTCAGTTTGAAATTGGGAACTAGTTTCTCTATTATTTTCAATGTGTCAATTATATAAATTAGTCCTTTCCAACGAATATAGATTTAAGTTACGTGACGTTTCCCGGTAATTTAGTTCTTTACAGCAAATGATCTTGGCTGTGAAATTTCTCTGAGTATTTTTTAATTGATTGTTTTCACCCTTTTATACTGGGACGTTAAGACAGAAAAATAGTCCAGTTTTGGTATGATCAGTGTTCTCAGCAAGAAAATCATGACATTCTTGTTCCTTCTTTTAAAGGTTCTCAATATGTGTCCATTTTTTTTTCTTTGTTTATTGTTATCTTGTTTTGCGTGTTAAATTTTGCTTCGTCGGTTATTACAACTCCTAAATCTTTTGCTTATGAGTTTCTCTGAAATGCCTGTCCATTTTGGACATAGCAGTCCATAGATTTTAGTTCCTCATTTTTGTTCCGTATCTTAAGAACTGAAATTTTTTGTGTTCATTTTCATATTGTTGTCTTTAACTATCTATATTCAGTTTATGTCCGTTTGTAAAGATTCCATATCACCAGTTTCTAATTTATCTGCTAAGTTTTGTATATTGCTGAGCATTTCCCGCTCTTTTCTTAATCCCGGGAAACGGGAGTAAAAAACTTGCAATCCCGGGATCCTGGGAAATTCCCGGGATTAAAATAATTAAATAAGGTTGAAGTACTGGAATAAATTAAATAACTACACAGAAAATTTCCTTGTATTGAACAAAAACATGCTTTGATAAAAACTTTCTAGAGACTGCTAACACTGAAATTATTGATTTATTTGAATTATGACTTAAATAATGCTTTAAAAAAACAGATGATCAATACTATTATCATTTAAAAATGTTCGGATTTTTGTAATGAATAATTCTACAGCAGAAAATGCTCTTTCCGACTCTATTGAAGTTGGAGGAATTGTTGCCAGTGCATTAAATAAGAGGTTTAAATTTTCTCTTCTATTACCAGTGGCTTCATAAACACTAATTTCTTTTATGATGTTTTTTACGTCGTATCTCAGGCGCAAATCTTGTTGCTCTGTGGTTCCCATTTCTTTCCGCGCAACTGCATCCAATTTTTCTTCCAAGAACCTTTGATTTGAAGGTGAGTTAGAGGAAAAGACTTCGAGTTCTAGTGGTATATCAAAAAACTGTTGGGGTTCATTTACATCAGTACCTTCTGCCACTACGTCCGTCTCACTTTTCCTGAAAAGCCTAGCAAACAACTCTTTGGCAGTTGTTTGCAATGTTGATTTAGAAGGCAGTGAAAAATTAGGATAAGTTGAATTAAATGCTATACCCCATACTCAAGCGAAAACGGTTTTCAAAGTTTAAAAAACAGGTGAACGAAAACTTTACTTGTGAAAAGCCTTTGCATGAAATAAATATACCTCATAATAAAACTGTGTTTAAAAGTCTCCTTGAAAATAGAATACCGGGAAATCCCGGGATGATGACAGTTTTCCCGGAAATGAGCTGTCTACTTTATTTCCGGGATCCCGGGATCCCGGATGCCCAGCCCTAGTTTTGTACCATCAGCAAAGGGTATTACTGTAATATCAGTGATTACTTCATTGTCCATATTGGTAAGCTTTATTATGAATAGTAGTGGAGGTAATACCATTCTTTGTAGTGCTGAGGTACGTACCTCTGATTCTGATGATGATATTCTTTGAGATGTAACAACTTACTATTGTTTGTTTGGGAGGAAGTTATGGATCCAGTTTCGAAAATGCTTTAACTGTTATTGCCATGTTTCGTTTTATGTGCTGTTGTACCATCATCTCATTTGTCGAATACCTTGGCAAAGTCTCGGCAAAGTCCTAATTTTCATTGTTTTCGAGTGCATCACTGATATTGTTGTAATGTTCCGTTAGTCGTGATAAGCAAGATCG
This sequence comes from Bathynomus jamesi, assembly GCA_023014485.1. Classification (NCBI taxonomy): domain Eukaryota; kingdom Metazoa; phylum Arthropoda; class Malacostraca; order Isopoda; family Cirolanidae; genus Bathynomus; species Bathynomus jamesi. The sequence goes on from JAJOZX010002097.1 coordinate 481,295, forward strand.
TCCTGATCGCAATTTATATGCAGTAAATAGTTTTCAAAACTTTTTCGGTTTGTTTTTTATTTTTTATATTTGGAGATGTTGGAATTCATTCATGTCATTCAGTTGGACAATCAGCCACTTTATCAGTCAATCATTTCACTAATGAATCCTTCTATCTATCTATCTAATCTATCTATCTATCTATCTTGTTTTTTGAGTATATATTTCGTTTTTATTTTTTAATTTAATAAGATAAAATTCTAATTATTTCTAATTATTACAAACCTTCCAACTTGGCAGTGATTTCGGACGACTATGCAATTTGACACGAAGTTCAGGATCGAGGCACTGCCTCAAAAGAGTTGGCCTGGTGGAGGAGAGAATTACTTTATTGAGCTCTTCATCTCCCATAGCCAGGTACATCAAACATCAGGGACGAATCTGGGCTAGGTGTCTGTAGTTTCCTTTTGAAGACGTCCACCTTGGTAGGAATTACTTGATTTTTTAGTAAGTAATTAATTATATTACATTGAATTAATGTGCTTTGAATTAAATGGGAAACATTTTGAACACTTTGAACACTTTGAACACTGATGATATACTTCCATAAATAAACGTATTTTCCATCGTGAAGAGAGTGTCAATAGTTCCCATTGGGTAGAGACTTTTTGGACACACTGTGACTGCAAAGCTATTCTCAGTTTCTCACGAAGTGTTAAAATTGCTCCTTGTCTTAATTTGGGATGGTGCATATTCTATCTTTCTTGGTTTCTATTGACGAGTGGAGGATTATAGGATTATTTTCGAGATTAGACACCATTTTTCAATCATTTCCTCATTTAGATAATGGAGTATCCTTTTATTCTTTTCTCCAAGGAGTACAGCTTTAGTTCAAGTAATTTCTCACAGTAATTTAAGACTTGCAGACATATTTTCGTCGTAAAGTTTCTCTGAATTTCTTCTAATTGACTAATTTCTTCTTTGTATATGGAGACGTAAGAAATTAACAAGATTCCAGTTTTGATATTATTAAGATTTTCAGCAAAGGAATCATTACTTTTTGTTCTTTCCAAAGTTCTTAGTACGTTTCATGTTATTATTTTGAGCTTATTTGCTCCTATCTTATTTTGTGTCTCAAATTTCGCGTTGTCTGTCATCAACGCTATTAAATCTTTTGCTTTTTTTCTTTTTGTTATTTTTTACGTTAAGTTTCATGTGTATTCGGGGTACCACTCTCTGTTACGCGTAACTCCTGCGTAATATGTTCATTATTTTTTTGCTAGTAACTCTGACGTAACTTACGTGCAATTTTACTTAACGTAACTTTATCCCGTAATTTTTTTGTTAGTAACTTTCATGTTACTATTGCGTGTGTAACCTTCCCATTTTGCCAGTAACTTTCATGTAACTTTTGTATATGTAATTTTCTCATAACAAGAAATATTTTGAAAGGAAAACTGAAACACACGAAACAGTAAAAAGAAATTTAATAATCAAATTTGATAATCAAACGAGACTTAAAAATAAAAACAATAATTAAAAAGAAAATTACGTAGGAAATTATATAGAACCAACATATATATATATATATACAATCATAAAGAATAAATTATATATATATATAATATTGTAAAAATGGCAATGAAAATTAAAAACCGTCCAAACCTATTTTGTCCCCATATTTTAAACGCCTTCAAGGCTGCATACATTTTGTCTGCAATTTGTACTTTATAAGTTTTAGAGATTTAACAAATGCTTACAGTATTTAATCAATTACTCAGAGCTTCTCTAAGTAATACTTTTTAAATAACCATTGCGTAGGCCTACCGAGTTCATTGAAAAAACAAGCCATATAGTGAATGATTACTACAAGCTGAACCTGGGTATGGAGCAATATCATCTTCAAGTAGAGTTGTAATTTCCTTCATAAACCTTCCCTCACTTGACCCTCGTATCTTGATGCTATTTTGTTAAGTAACTGAAATTTTATTACACGCAGAATTTAGAATGGACATGTTCACAATTCAACCTGTGTTACTCTTTACTACTCGAAACTAAAATCATTAAGTCCTTGAATGCCTGATATTAATAATAACAACAATGACTACGTCGAAACAACATTAACGTCCCCGCCTATATCTGAACTTGAACTTGGTGCAAGAGCCTGAGTCTTGCTTAGGACACATCGTCTTGTGATCATCTACATGTGAGTGACGTTTCATGAACTTATGTTGAGTGGTTCAAAAGTTATGACGTGGACCTCCATTTGACCTTTGACTTCTAGTTGTGACCTTGACCTCTAATGCAACGACTTGATTGCTGTTCACGATACATCGTCTTATGACGAACCATATGTGTGTGTGAAGTTTCATAAATTATTTTGAGTGGTCAAGTTACATTGCGGACACGAAAGTATGACGGACAGACGGACAGACAGGTGCAAGCCAATGTCCCTCCAAATTTATTTGGTCGGGGACATTATTACTAATCACTGATATTTAAGAATGGCAGGTGATTCTAGTTGGAATCTAACACAGTACAAAATATTTTGTACTCTAGAATTAAGCTTTAAGAATGAAGCATGGTATGTAATACATTTTCCCACACACGTTTACAAGCACTGCAAAACACAGAGCCTACAGCAGTCTGTAAGGTGTCTACAGCTAATGTGCCAAACAGTACAGTAAATAAATTATTAATCACTATTACTGAAGCTAACGTCTCAAAACAATACAGTTGGTATTTAGTACACGGAGAAATATTTTGAGGTTTAAAAACACTGAAGGACGTGCATTTACATACCAAAACTATAATTTGTATCATGATCAATTAGCTGCCTAGTTTGTCAGAATATAAAAACATACTTTTTATGCAACATAGCCTTAGAATTCAGAGTTCCAAGCTGAAATTAGTAGCTACCACAAGACCTAGTTTGGAAGTATGTTAAAAAAAAAGATGTTTGGTAGCTTTGAAAGTCAGGTTAAAGCTTGAGACACGCAAACATTCTTGTTTAGTTGAAGTAGGTCTATAAGTAGCTCTCTTATATTTAAAAAAACACAAAGAAATATTGAGAGATATCTTTTCTTCCTGACAAGCTTTACATAAATGTATTATGAAAAAAATATACTTTATCCGAAACAGGCGTAACTCAATCATTACTTCAATGCATTTAACATTAGGGAAACGTTTTGGAGTTCTAATTCCCTGTTGATGATTGAATCATGACTTTGTTGGAGTTTTAAGGTCATGAGAAATTTATTTTCTCAGATTCCTGCACTAATAATAATTTATCTTTTAATTCATTAAAATGTTTTCATAATAAAAACACCATAAATAATTATTTATCAATTATAATTTCTTTTTCTAAAAAAATTAAAGACTACTAAGCATACATCTGTCACAATTTAATGTAGTTGAAAACTTGCCCATTAGCTTGAATAGGAATATTTGAGACTTAAGTATACAGTAATACCTTAGAAATAATAATATATAATAATAATAATAATAATAATATAATAATAATCCAAACTAACCAAAAATCTCATAAGTGATTGTATAGCTTCAGTTTAATGAGCTTCCCTCTTAATAGTGTTATTTGATCTCCATCTGGGGCTACAGTTTGAAGAAACGGCTAGACAAACGCAGCCTACTGTCTCTATAGTTCCCAGTAGCTGAGATGAAATGGTTAAAGATAGGGCCTGGTTAGATTAATTTGGGTTGCAACATGATCGAAGCCATATAGACTCACGTAAATTTATTTTTAAATTAGGGTCAATACATTTGCCTACATAAATAGAAGCATATTTACAACATTTTCTAGTTTTAGCTACTTATTAAAACTAAGAAATTAGACATTTGGGAGTAGGACCCCGCGTGCCTTGGTTCCCTTATAAGCTAGAGCAGTGGTTCTAAAACTGGGGTCAGGCGTACCTCCAGGGGTACGCTAGGGAATCTTAGGGGGTACGTGAAGGGGTCCTGAAAATATAACCCTTTTAATTTTATTACGATTAACACGGTCGTAAAGAAAGTAAAAATCCTCCATCTTTCTCTCTCGAAAATCCAGAAATCCAGTGAAAGAATTCAAGGGGTACAGAAGAAGAAAAAGTTTGAGAACTGCTGCGCTAGAGTATTAGCCTATTATTAGGTGGCCTATTATTGTGGCTTGCCTGACATCACTGATATTAAAGTAGGCCAAGGCCTAATTAGGGTCTAGGGCCTAGACCCAGTCACTTATATGTAAATTTATCTCTTCACAAGTCATATTTTTGTATAGAATTCTTCAGAATTTTGAAGTTTTGATAAATATTTCATTTTTTAATGTATATTTGCCGACCTAAAAAACGGGCCACACCCAACAAAGTTCTAGATCTGAGCTTTCTTAACTTTTTCTTATATCACACTTTGTTACACTTCATGGCTGATTTTTATACATCACCATTTTTATTAGATAAGGTACGCATCATTTATTTAGTTGGACTATTTTGGACTATTTATTTATTTTTTGTTTTTATTTTTATTTTTTTATTTATTTATTTTATTTTATTTATTTATTCAGTTTTGTATTAATTTAAACTTTTTAGTTTCAAATTAAAAATTTCATTATAGGAAAAAGTCTCTCACACCGTAGCGCCATCTATACATATATGCAGGGCCGGATCCAGACCGATGCAACCGAACCTATGCACTTGCATCGGTCAAAAAAAATTTGTGCATCATACAGTATGCATTGGCCAAATAACTGACCACTCGGTAATCTGATCTCATGTAATTATCTTGCTATATACGTTTAATGTTTTTGTATTGTGTGTGTTGGAGTTTCTTTTGTTGTTTATGGTTGCTCCCTACTTTCATCTTACTATCACACTCAATTATATATATATATATATATATATATATATATATATATATATATATATATATATATGCTGCAAATCCACAAGGAAAAAGAAAAACGATTCCAAGGCCTTTCGTGTATTCAGAGCTACACCTCGTCAGGGAATGAAGAGAGAAGGCAAGATGCCCATAAATATATACAACGTAGCGGAAACCAAAACAATTAGTACATACTTAACAAGAGTTAATGAGAGGCAAAAGGAATTTTAACAAGATATTGTCAATTTTATACATTCCCGCACTGTTATTGAAATTGTTTTTAAAATGGATAAATGCACATTCTAGAATATTTCTTTCTGTTATATCTCTGTTTTCAACAAGCGCTTTAGAACTATCCCACTTGATGCTATGATTACATCTATTATGGTTAAACAAAGCATTGGAATTATTAGCTGTTCTACACGCATATTTATGCTGTTTTATCCTAATAGCTAACGTTTTACCCGTTTGGCCTATACACGGTGAACCAAAAGTAGGTGGACAGTAGGTTGAATATGGTTTGTGTTATATTATATTATAACTATGGTGTTCATTATAACTATGGTGTTTGTGTTTTATTATATTAAATATTATAACTAAATTTATTTAAATTTTATTTTGTATTATAGTATACAAAAAAATTAAATATGTATTCTCAAAATAAACGTTATCATTTACTGTCCACCTACATTTGGTTCACCCTATATATACTGAGTTACACTGTGTACATCCGATCGAATACACACAACCAACAACATTATCCGGGCTATTCTTTATTAGGCGTGATTTAACAGTATTATTATACGTAAAGTCTACATTGATGCCAATTGCTTTAAGTAAAGTCGGAAGATATTGAAAATGAACATGGTAAGGTAGGTTAAGGATATTTTTACGCTCAAATTCCTTTACAATTACATTATTATAATACCTATTCTTGGCTTTCCTAAGTTATCTAAAAATGAAATAGGATAACATAATTTAGTACCAATATTCATATTGCATAACTCGGACTCTAAAAATTCAGGACTGACAACTCTCAATGCTCTAAGAAACATAGCAGAGAAAATAGAGGATTTAATCGAGGGATGATGGTCAGAATAAAAATGCACATAAGAATTATTATTAGTAGGCTTGCGATAACTCTTATGTGCATGTTGTTGTCTTCTGACCATTTGTATATTTTGTTCGTGTCCCTCTGCAAGGCCTCCACTTCATTTACATCGCTGATTTTCTGTTGAGCTTTGTATCGTCTGCAAACGATGTTACTATACTGTTGCTATTTACTCTGCTGTCTATGTCTGTTAGCATGATAATGAACAGGAGTAGGGCCAGTACTGTCCCTTGTGGTACTGAGTTGCGTACTTCCGATTTTGATGATGATATACCTTGAATTTTGACGACCTGTAGATGTTATCTGAGGAAGTTGTAGATCCATTTTCCCACTTTGCCTGTTATTCCCATATATTTCATTTTATGTGCTATTATACCGTGATCACATTTGTCGAAAGCCTTAGCAAAATCCGTGTATATGACATCGTAGTCGTCATTGCCTTCCAGTGCATCTAGGATATTGTTGCAGTGTTCTATTACTTGTGATAGGCATGATCTACCTGATCGGAATCCGTGCTGATTTTCGTTGAATCTTTCCAATGTCTCCAAGAAATCATGAATTTTCTCTCTAACTATTCTTTCAAATACCTTGGTGAGGTGGGACGTCAATGACACTGGTCTATAGTTTTTTTGCTTGAGATCTGTCCCCTCCTTTATATATAGGGACAATGTTTGCTCTTTTCAAGATGCTCGGTATTTCCCCAGTGTCTAGGGATCTTCTCCATGTCCAGTATAAAGGTGTAACTATTTCATTTTTACAGGTTTTAATCAATAATGCGTTCCATTTGTCCGGACCTGCAGCTGAATGTAGTTTCATTTGTCCTATAGCTCTCGCTACATCTTCTGAGGTAAAATCAAAGTCTGTTATACATTCTCCTTGCAATTTCTCCTCAAAGAATGCATCTCTGTCAGGTATCGCTTTGTCACTTTTTGGGGTACTAAAAACTGATTCATACTGGGCTCTCAACGTTTCAGATATTTCTTTTGGATCGTCGGTTAGTTCATTATTTCTCTTTCTTAAGCGGCGCGCGTTTTTGTTTTCCTTTTCGCATAGCTATAGAAGTATTTTGGATTTTCCTTTATTGCTTCTACCGCCTTTTCCTCTTCCCTCGCTGTATGGTCCTTAATCAGGGCTTGTATTTCCCTATCGATACCCTCCAGTTTTTCTTGTATTACTTTCCTGGCATTATCTCCGCAGTTGGCTAACTTCGCCTCCACTCCCTTTCTTTTGCGGAATATTCTTCTCTTTTGCCTCTCTAGCTAGCTCTTCTTTCCTTTTGGCTGTGATTTCGGAGCATATTTTCTAAAATTTTCAGCGTTTTTCTTCCAAGGTTGTTAGCATTTCTTCAGTTGTTTTATTCTCTAAAACTGTTCTCCGCTCTATTTGGGCCATGTGCGATGGGGCTGCTTCCCAATTTATAGTCTTGCAGTTTAAGTTAAAGGCCCCAAATTTGCTACTTTCTTCAATATGGTATTGTCTTTTAATGTTGTCGTCATATTTGTTGATATCTCGATTAAGTTGTGGTCTGAGATATATTCCTATCCACCTTTTTGTATTTATAAATGGGAAGTTAAAGTCTCCGCAGATCATTATATTGGGGGATGTAGGGTTTATGGCCTTTATTAGCTTTCTCATATCATCAATGGCCTCCGAGAATTTTTCGGTTGGGGTGTTTGGAGGTCTATAAATGACTATTAGTATCACGTTTAGTTTGTCTATTTTCACTGCTAGGAGTTCCACGAAGCTGTTTGATTTACTTATTATCGTTTCTGTCATGACCTTCATGTACATATATAGCACAGCCACCTTTACGTCTCGTTGTTCTATCCGCTCTTAGTAAGCTGAAGCCCTCTACATTTATCTCTTTCTTATCAATACAATGTTCGCAGTTTTCACAATTTCCTTGGCAATCCTTAAGATGAGTTTCTGTGAGGCATGCGATGTCCGCCCTTGTTTCATCCATAAATCCTTTCAGGTACGAAACTTTGTTGAGTGATTGGTTTGGTCTTATTCTTTGTTTTTCGTTGCCCCTTGTGCATTTTAAGTTCGTTTTCCTTCGATACAGCTTGTTTCGTTGCCCTATGATCCTCCAAGAGAGGTCCGTTTCGCCTGCCTGTTCTGGTAGCTTCTTGCCCGGAAGCGGTTTGGCTCGAGGGTTTCCAGCTGTGTCAACTGCATGCGTTGGATGACATTTAGCAGCTGTATCGTGTCTGCGATGTTGAAATTTTTTTTTTGTTCGCTTACTGTGTTCCTATTGTTAGTCCTATTGTCATTTAAACTTTGTCCTTTGTTCTTTGGGTCCATCGGGAGATGTTTTATATATATATATATATATATATATATATATATATATATATATATATATATATATATATATATATATATATATATATATATATATATATATATATTACAGTAAGATTGTGAAACTTACTGTAATTTCGCGTAATTACTGTTTTACTCAGGGACTTCAGAAAGTTACTAACCTAACCTAACCTGAAGTCCCTGACTGAAATCAATAGTTTCAAAATCTTACTGAAAATTTCAGGGATTTCGTGAAATCAATAGTTTTACAATCTTACTATAACACACACACACACACACACACACACACACACATATATATATATATATATTATTGTATATTGTAGTATACAAGTTTTAGGAAAAAAAAAAACTGTAAAATGAAAGATTTTAAGATAAAAGTTTCTAGTTTTAGAACTCGGAATGTAGGAATGCCCCTAAAATTTGGGGTTCTTGGGTGATAAATATAGCTTTTTGGTTCGTTACGGCGCCACAGATTTAGAGTTTAAACACACACGGTGCACTTACACATACGCACACATACAAACGCACATAAATTTTAAATCATATCTCTCTCTCTCTCTTTATTTATATATAATATATTATATATATTATATATATATATATATATATATATATATACACACACACTGTACATTTATTTCTAAGGGATATATATATATATATATATATATATTATATATATATATATATATATATATATACACTGTACATTTATTTCTAAGGGGATATATATATATATATATATACCCACATATCCGGTCCTAAACTTCGACATAGTTTTTCAATCAAAGGAAACTCACTGCCAATAAATATAAAGAAATATTCTAGTTGCAAAAAAAAAAAAAAAAAAAAAAAAAGTTATTCTATTAATAAGCGAACTTATTTTAGATTTTCAGTCAAATTTTTGGAACAAAAATCACGTTCCTCAAAGTTATTATTTCATTAATTAAATTTTTTTGTAAGAATAAATAAAAAAGTTTTCTTTTTAAGTTTTCTTTTCAGTTTTGTGGGGATTGGGAGAAGAGGTTAGGAAACGGTGGGGGGGGGGGGGGGGGGGGGGGGAGGGGGAGGGCTTATTTATTCAACTGTTATTGCGTGGTTTATGAGTCGCAATTTACTTAGGAGTTATTTGATAATATATAGGTATGTTGTTAGTTTCGTGTTATTAAAAATTTTGGGGGGGTTTTAACATTGGAGTGGGTATGTTATACAACTGTACACTTTTTGGAAAATATTGGCTTACAAACGTAAAGTATATATTTAAAATGCTTAAAAAATTACTAATTAGTAATGATTGGTTTTGTCTTTGCAAATATATTAGTGTCACCAAATATATATTATATATATATATATATAAAGAAAACAGCATATTACCAATTAATAATTTTTTATGCTTTTTAGAAAATTTGTTTCTTGGCGAACTTTCTTCCGAAACAGTACAAGAACTATTGTTACCAAAGTGTTTTTTCTTGGAAGAACGATCATCAAATTATATAACACAAGTTTGGGTTTTATGTGGTCATGAACACTGGTCAAAAACGAGCAATTCATGCGGGATGTGAAATGGTGATCTAGCAGATTGGCCACAACTTCCCGAACTACCGTTCGGAGACTCTCCCGCCATTTACGCCAGTGGTCAGCAACCTTTCTCTGATAGCTGGGAATTAACACTACTTGAAAAGATGAAGGTTCGGAGTATATAAATTACTGAGATAATCTCTCAGGTGGAGAGTTCTGGTTGAAATGAAACTTTATATATATATATATATATATATATGATGATGAAAATAACCAAGAAGGAAAAAGAAAACAGAACAGAACACCATTGTGTTTTCTTTTCTTTTTCCTTCGTGGTTATTTTCATCATAAATATTATTCACGCGTTATTTTCGTGAAATAATATATATAATTATATATATATATATATATTGAAAAATTATTTCACGAAAGTGACACGTGAAAAATATTTATGATGAATAAAACCATTAGACGAAAGCGCTTGAGCACCCCTTTGTGTTTCTTTTCCCTTCGTGGTTTTATTCATCATATATATATATATATACACACACATTCAACTGCAAAGAACACGCAGTATAAATAACGTAAAGAACGACGCTTGTATAGGAGATATTCCGCGCAAGACGAGAGAGAAAGAACGAAACAAATGAAAAAATGAGGTAACCACCTGGGAATCGAACCCGGGATCTTCCGATTGCCGGTCAGACGCGATACCATTACACCATGGACCTCACTCTTCCAAATGCCGTAATTCTTCTACATACTCGCAGAAACCAATGCCCCAGGGTGGCTACCGGGTGGTTACCTCATTTTTTCATTCGTTTCGTTCTCTCTCTCTCGTCTTGCGCGGAATATCTCCTATACAAGCGTCGTTCTTTACGTTATTTATACTGCGTGTTCTTTGCAGTTGAATGTATATAATGTTACGGCATGCAGGAGGTGCCCCCTTGGGGCATTGGTTTCTGCGAGTATGTAGAAGAATTACGGCATTTGGAAGAGTGAGGCCCATGGTGTAATGGTATCGCATCTGACCGGTAATCGGAAGATCCCGGGTTCGATTCCCGGGTGGTTACCTCATTTTTTCATTTGTTTCGTTCTCTCTCTCTCGTCTTGCGCGGAATATCTCCTATACAAGCGTCGTTCTTTACGTTATATATATATATATATATATATATATACAGGGTGTCCCAAAAATCTTGTCCCATAATGTACAACTTCCTATTAGCCTTTGGGCAGGACTTCTTGGACATCCTGTATATCACACCTACAACCACAGAGCATCTGATAATTCTGATATACATTTGTTCCAACCTTACCCTGACTAAGCCATCTCACTTCCGTGTGATACAAGATATTTCCATATTCCACTTCAAATTTAGACCTAACTTTTCTGCAAACTTTATTAATCCTTCGACAGTTTTCCAGTATCCCTGAATATCTTAACTATTACAGAAACCGGCCGGTAAGCCGTATGTTGTCGACTCCGGATTTACGCCATCCATAGGAAGTTTTTAGAAACTGGTTCTGTGTTGGATCGTTCTCGTTCAGGCCGGTCACGTCCGTCGAGCACAGAAACTGATGGTGAGCAAATTGAGGAGGCCTTCCAGTCTAAACAAAGTTGTTTTGACGGACTGCACTGAAATTCAGTATTACAAATAACAGCACCCAAAAGATGGTTCAGTATAACATCAAGATTCTTCCATACACGATTCAAATCATTAAGAAGTGAGAAGCTGAGGACCAAGAGTTGAAATATGTGAGACCATCACCTCGAAAATAACACCACCGTCTTGGACAAAATCTGGCTGCATTTCATCTTTCAGGCCTCAGGCATAGCTTCGGGGAGGGGGGGGGTACGTTTTTGCGGGCATTTGCCCTTGGCCACTCCTTCCTGCATTAAAAAAAAAGACTGCGCAGCCTAAGGAAAGGAAAACTCCTTTTAAAGTTCAAGAAAACCAAAGAGCGTCAATCTTCCATGTGTGGCAGGTAGAGTTGACAAATTTCCGGAATATAGTTGAGGAATATTCCCAGAAACATTCCTGATGCGGGCATTTGACCTACAGTATATTCTACAGGGACAAAGGGATCAATATAGAAGTAAACCATACTAGCTGACGCCTTTTAGTAAATTTTAAATACATTTAGCTGGAAAAATTTAATTTTTTCCCAAGAATGCGAATTTTGTGTGAGTGTGGGAGTGTAGGGGCGTTGGCCTAGATACGCTATTGTATGCAACCAAGTGCTAACTTTGTTCCCAAGTTTAACCACTAACTTATACTAAACGCACTAACTTATGCTTATGCAGTGTAATTATACCAAAATTATGCTAATTATACACAACCCAAGAAATGACAAGACCAACAACTTAATATTATACTACAACCTTAGTTTTTCGGGAATATTCTTGGGAACGATGGCGCGTAAATATTCCCGGGCTTACAATTCTAGTGATAGACCATTTCAGCTATCGGGACTGATGACTGTAAATGCAGTTTTCAATGAGAAGAAGCGCCCTCTCACACTCTGCAATTTCTGGCCCTGAGTTTCTCAACCGCACATTTTCACATCGATGGAACGGCCAGTGGGGACTTAAGAGCTTGCTGTTTTGTTCACCTGACCTCACATCTTGCTACTTCTTTCTCTGGAGTTATGTGAAGGTAAACCGTAAAAGTATAGGTGATTAGGTCAAGAGACCTTCAAGACCTTGTAGAAAGGATTCACCACGCCATTGATGAAGTTGACGACAAAATTCTTTCGAATATTGCTCATGGGTCGTCAGTCATGGATCAAATGCGTTGAAAATGGAAGAAACAAGGTCGAGGTCTACCGTTGAAATATGCGAACAAATGGTGGATTAGGCGTTTACACCAAAATACTTTATTCTTGTTTATCAGAATGCCATATTTTGTTTTCGTAAATGTTGTGGTTCTTGAACTATAAGAAAATACACTATAAAGTAACTTTGAATCTCTCTCTCTCTCTCTCTCTCTCTCTCTCTCTCTCTCTCTCTCTCTCTCTATATATATATATATATATATATATATATATAGTTGCAATTTCCCACTAAAAATGAGGTAATACACTGAAAAGAGATTCGTAGATCGTACGTTACATCGTCACCATGGTAACCAAAAATCCAAAATTTTATCCATCCGTTTCTGCATCTCAGTAAATTTCATATTTGGAGCGACTTCCTGCGAAGTCGGGAATGGGAGAAGAGAATCACTTCCAGGAGAAAACACTTCAACTGTGAACAAAAGAAGAGAAGATAAATAAAAATATATTAATATCCTCGCTTGTCTCCCGATCTGGGTGGAAGCCAAAAAAAATGTTTTCTAGGATGGCGACTATTTTTATAGATATTTATCGTAAAATCTCGGAACTGATCAATTTTTATAGGGGTCGTAGACTGTATAATACTGATAATAGATGCATATTACCGTTCTTCCCGTGTGTATATATATATACACACACACACCTTTATAACCAAAGGTTATAAAGGTATATATTTTTTAAGAATTTTCACATAGATTTTATGAACGTTCTCCTCCGGAACAGTGTGTGTGTGTGTGTGTGTGTGTGTGTGTGTGTGTGTGCTCTTCTGGAGGAAAACACTCAGAAAATTTATGTGAAAAATTTTAAAATTTTAAATAATCAGCAAAAGTTCATAATTAGTTGGAATAATAATCTTACCAATAATAATATAATAATAATAAAAATTGCAGAATCAATCATTAGAATTGATCAATTATTATTTATATTGGTAAAATTATTTCTTCAACCAAACCAACCATGAATTTTTGCAGAATTCTTAAAAATTCAATTATTTTTGGCATACATTCTAAAAAAAAAGTCTATTGTCTACTTTAGAAAGGTGAGTAAAAACGAAATCAATAAACGGACTAAATGTACTCTTAATATAAAGTACATGAAGAGTACATTTGGTAGATAAAAAGTACCTTGACAGTAAATCTACAGTTTTTCTTTAATTCCTGGAAATATACTTTTGGTGCCTTGCGTTTAGTTTCAGATGATCCCGTTTGTTAAGTAGATAACCGCTTCCTCTACTCTCAATCTACTTTCGATCTACTGTCATTATACTCTTAAAATACATTATTATTATTAGTATTTTTATCAGTAGTAGCAGTAGTAGTAGTAGTAGTAGTATCATTATTTTTGCCGAATATGTTTGTCTTTAATATTTTCTCTCTCTCTCTCTCTCTCTCTCTCTCTCTCTCTCTCTCTCTCTAACACTTCAGTGACTAAACAATGCAAATATTGAGTTACATAAACTAAAAATACACAAAACCTGTAAAATAATGGACTGAATACCAATTAATTATCAATTTAAACTACACAAATGAGTATATAACTCGTTCCATAAGTCAATTTCCATTAACTCGCCTACCGAATACAAATCCACTTCATTCCCTATCTATTATAGGAAGGAAAGTCTATAGCATAATACATATGGGCTTAAACGCCAATTTGTGCTTTATCTGCTCATCCAGGAAGCGAAATGGTACTCGTTGGTTGAATGCTACAAGTGAGATCAATAAAGCCTCATTCATCAAAGGAAATTCAAACTAAATTTCTTCTCTTCATTCAAACAAGTTAATGAATATTAATTCTTATCTCTCTCTCTCTCTCTCTCTTCTCTCTCTCTCTCTCTCTCTCTCTCTCTCTCTCTCTCTCTCTCTCTCTCTTCCTTTCTCTTATAGATTCTCTCTTCTGCACATTTTGGTTTTTTTTTATATCGCTTTGTTTCTCTTTATATGTATATATTCTTCGATTTTACAGGATTTTTTTTCTCTTTTTTGGTTTTTATTCTCTATTATATATATGTTTTTGCTATATAGTCTCTTTATTTGGTTATCTGGTATATATTATATATATATTCTTTGATTCAATTTATTCTTCTTTAGTTTATATCTATTCTGTATCTTTTTTATACCTCTTTGTCTCTCTTTTTATGTATATATTCTTCGATTTTACAGGATTTTTTTTCTCTTTTTTGGTTTTTATTCTCTATTACATATATGTTTTTGCTATATAGTCTCTTTATTTGGTTATCTGGTATATACTGTATATATATATTCTTTGATTCTATTTATTCTTCTTTAGTTTATATCTATTCTGTATCTTTCGAATTTTTTTACAGATTTTTTGCTTGTCTCTACAGTATACGAATATTATAGATTCTTTGGTTTTGGCAGTTTAACTTTCTTTTACGTGTCCCCAAATTTTTGCAGAGATTGTTTGTCTCTATATAACATACATTTTTCTAATTTATTCATTTTTCCTTTGTTTCTATTTTATATTGTTTGATTATATTCTTTATTTGTTTGTCTGTATCATACATAATTTTCTCAGTTCATATTCTTTGTTTTTTTCTTTATTCTTTGATTTTATTCATTGTTCCTTTGTCTCTGTTTCATATTCTTTGACTTTAATCTTTTACTGATTTTTCTCTTTCATTTTTTCTTGTTTTTCAAATATTTGAAGTTACAACAGGGTGAAACAGAAATTTTAGTGGGTAGCAAAATGAAAACATACAATTTGGAAGAGGGTAGTAGTGTTTAAAAATATTTGAAGGGCCGTGCTTTGAATAGCTTCCATAATCTTTATTTATTTTATCTATATTCTCGATTTTTCATATTCTTATTATTTTCTGCAATATATATATATATATAGAGGCAAAAAACATGAGATAAGACTTCGTGCTAGAATAATTAAACCCTGTTTTTGTTAAGTTCACCTCCATTTCCAATAAAACTTAACATTCTCTTACAGATTAAATGATATATTAATCAAACACGTTAATTTTAACATATAAAGTTAAATATTAATGCCTTTGTGTTGATTGAAGTAAACAGAATCTATGAGTACCTCAAACTCCGCGATATATTGACGAATCTGATTGTCAAACTTAACCGACCTCACATCAAATGCACCGAGAAAACTAAATTCCAATTCCAATTCCAAACTTTATTCAGGAAGAATAAAAGTGATTGTGTTTTACAATTTTTAGATATGCGATATGACATTAATATATTCACCATACTCTTATCTGAATATGCCGTTGAAAGCATGGAAGCTTTTTAGGCAAAATTAATGGCATTTAGTTTATTTATTACGTAAAAATAGTGAAAATGGCAAGTATGTATCATATAACATCGTTCACTATTTCACAAAACTGAGAGTAATAATAATGGCAAGTATGTATCATATAACATCGTTCACTATTTGACAAAACTGAGAGTAATAATAATGGCAAGTATGTATCATATAACATCGTTCACTATTTGACAAAACTGAGAGTAATAATAATGGCAAGTATGTATCATATAACATCGTTCACTATTTGACAAAACTGAGAGTAATAATAATGGCAAGTATGTATCATATAACATCGTTCACTATTTGACAAAACTGAGAGTAATAATAATGGCAAGTATGTATCATATAACATCGTTCACTATTTGACAAAACTGAGAGTAATAATAATAATGGCAAGTATGTATCATATAACATCGTTCACTATTTGACAAAACTGAGAGTAATAATAATGGCAAGTATGTATCATATAACATCGTTCACTATTTGACAAAACTGAGAGTAATAATAATGGCAAGTATGTATCATATAACATCGTTCACTATTTGACAAAACTGAGAGTAATAATAATGGCAAGTATGTATCATATAACATCGTTCACTATTTGACAAAACTGAGAGTAATAATAATGGCAAGTATGTATCATATAACATCGTTCACTATTTGACAAAACTGAGAGTAATAATAATGGCAAGTATGTATCATATAACATCGTTCACTATTTGACAAAACTGAGAGTAATAATAATGGCAAGTATGTATCATATAACATCGTTCACTATTTGACAAAACTGAGAGTAATAATAATGGCAAGTAGGTATCATAAAACATCGTTCACTATTTGACAAAACTGAGAGTAATAATAATACTCTTATTTTTGCGGAATACGTTGTAGTCACATTATAGCACCGCTTCCCATTTTATCAGCAGGTTAAGTAAGAGACGTTGGATCTGGTCAATAGTTGGATAAGGTTGGGGGTGGGGAGGTGGTCCGTCCTCTTCAGATGGTCTCGTACAGTTAGTTCTCATCCATGGTCTTTGCTGTTACGAAGGATATTAAATTTATATTACATATTATATTATATTACTTTATATTACATTATATTATATTATATTAAATTTATATTATATTACAGTATATTAAATTTATATTACATTATATTATATATTATATTTATATTACATTATATTATATTATATTTATATTAC
The DNA here is from genome assembly GCA_023014485.1 of Bathynomus jamesi. Taxonomy (NCBI): domain Eukaryota; kingdom Metazoa; phylum Arthropoda; class Malacostraca; order Isopoda; family Cirolanidae; genus Bathynomus; species Bathynomus jamesi. The sequence continues at coordinate 498,428 of JAJOZX010002097.1, forward strand.
ATTATATTATATTATATTTATATTACATTATTTTATATTACATTATATTATATTAAATTTATATTACATTATGTTACATTAAATTTTTCAAATATGTAAAGAAGTATTTACCTTTAAACCTTTTAAAGCCTCAAAAGCTACATAACTTTCAGGTTGTATTTATAAATATTTTGTATGTGAATGCAACTTTATTCTAAATGTAGTCAGTATTTTGTTACAATTTAGTACAATGTACGATGTAATGTATAATGTAATGTAATGTAATGTACAAAGGTTTGGCATAAATAAATAAAGACCCAATGACGATATCAATCTGTCAATGTACCTTCTATTTTTCCTTTCGTTTTATATATATATATATATATATATATATATATATATATATATATATATTATATATAATATATATATGATCGGACACTTCGTAAAATGAATAGGTTTGTTTTAATATCTCACTTGTCTTTATTAATTTAATGTGGTGCCAAGCACGCCATACTTACACTTAATTTTAGGCTCCATTTGTCACAAATTTGGCATTTATTTATATAGCAAGAGTCTTTTAATTTACGCCACACGAAAATTATATAATTACATGAAATTTTAAATTATATAATTTACACGGAATTCTGATATGGATGCAGAAGAGACGGAAAAAATTATATCCCATTTTTCGAAATTTTCCTCACTTTAATTTGAAATAAAATAATTTCCTGCCACACATTTTTCTGAGAGCAATAAACCTTGCAGATTACACCAAAGGAACGCAATAATTAGCTTGACTTAAGAATTTGGTGTCATTTCGAAAGGTAAAAGCATTTTATTTGTTTAAGGTGTTCAGAGTATTGTAGCAAATTATGGACACAATATATATATATATATATATATATATATATATATATATATATATATGAGAGAGAGAGGAGAGAGAGAGAGAGAGAGAGAGAGAGAGAGAGAGAGAGAGAGAGAGAGAGAGAGAGAGAGAGAGAGAGAGAGAGAGAGAGAAGAGTGGAATGCTGTATTCATGCCATGAGGATAAATAACTTGGTCTATGTCGATGATATGGTGTTAATAAGACCTTCAATGAAAGGTCTTGATCATCTTATAAAAATGTGCAAATTATATTTACAAAATCATGATATTAATTTTAAAGTTACTAAAACTAAGGTTATGCAATTCCATCCTAAAAGTTCAAACCAAACAGCTAATATTATTTTCAAAATGAGAGGCGAACCAATAGAGTATGTACAAGAATTTAAGTATCTGGGTCAAACTATCACCAGCTCCTTGAGTGACGACTCAGACATAAGGAAAACAATGTCGAAGTTTCTTTACTAAAGCAAAACATGATTATAAGGAACCTCAGATTATGTACAAGTGCAATTAAACACACTCTTTTTCCCTACTTTCTGCCCTAATATTTATGGGCAGCAAACTCTTGGTTAATTATATAAAAGGTTCTTGCAGAACCCTAATTTTGCTTTATAAGAGATCTTTTAGACTACTCCATAAGTTACCTCCAAGATGCTCAGCTCTTCAAATGTTCGCTAACCGGAACATTTCGAACCTCCCTGTAGTACAAGACGTGCTCAACACAATCTAATGCGAAGAATTTAAAACTCAGACAGTCCAATTGTCCAAACTATTCATCAGTCCTGCTTTAAGTCCTCTAGACTGTAAACCTCTTGGTATGAAAGTGTTCGTCTATCGTCTATCGCTTCACTTAAAACTACAATGATTTTCTTATTAAATGTTTATTTTATTTTATTTTTAGTATTCGCTTTGGGTAGTTGTTATTATTTATTATTATTACTCGTTTATTACGTGTATTATTGTTATTTCTTTTTTAGTCCTAATATTTTTTATGGTTTAATTAAATTATTGTTTAATTACGTTTATTGTTTATTATCGTGATGAACAATGTACTTTTTGACGGGATTTGTCTCCTGTTACTAAAGTTTATCATTATCATTATATATATATATAATATATATAAACAAAATAAAAAGTAGTTTCTTTCGTAATAAAAATACTAATTACTTAATTAGTTAATTAACGGGAAACTAATTAATATCTTAATTCAAAACACAATCTAGTTAATTTGTTTATGCTCCGCCTTCGCTTTACTTTGTAATAAAAAAAAAAAGAGAAAAATTTAATAATTAAAAAAATAATTATAAATTAATTATTAGGGAAGTGATTCATCATCAACAAAATAAGTTAAAGAAATTTCAGGAGAATAACAAAACGTAAAATGTAAAATAAATAGTGAGGTAAAAGTAAAAAAGTGTAGGTGAACATTTAAAAGAAACGAATGTATAGATTAAACCACGTAAAGAGAGAGAGAGAGAGAGAGAGAGAGAGAGAGAGAGAGAGAGAGAGAATAGTTCTATCCACGGCTATAGAGAGTATTTGTACTATAAATAGCGAATGTGATAAATAGAGAATATTAGAAAGAATAAAACAATAAGGTTAAAAGCAGACGAACATAGAATATATACAAATAAAGTATATATATATATATATATAGTAGAGAGAAAAATAAAAAATATGAAGAAAATGACGTCATAAAAAAGCAAAAACGGGTAATATATTCCTAAATTAGTTTCGTTAAAGGTACCGAAAGACTATACTTTTCTTTATCAAGGAATAATGGTTACAACAACTAAAATACGCGCATAACTAATGTTTTCCAGCGACGTTAGGTCTGTTCAGTTGTTGTATGGGTGGCCGTTCTCCGCGTTTCAGATGATGTACCGACCCTTAGATGGTTCAGATTCCACGTTACATGACGTTTACCGTTACGAAAAAGGTAAGCAACTTCACAATTAATATTATTATTATTATATTATTATTATTATTTTCCTACAAACTAATCATATATAATTATGGAAATGCATCACATGAAGGTGAAATCAAAGAGGTCGTTCACGTGTACGAAATATTGAACACAAGAACAAAAAAAAAAATTATTGTAAACAAAAGTATAAAAAATTAAAACAGGAAACGGCATCAACAATATACAGGGTGTCCCATAAGTCCAGTCTCATGGAGGGGGGGGGAAACTTATTTTAAAATGAAAATGAAATGAAAATTAAATTTAAATTAAATTTACCAAATTATGTTTTGGGAAGGCGGAGTCCTCCTCCTCACGAGTGTAACTCACTTCCACGTTAGTTATTGCGTGTAATTCTACCTGCAACCACCAAAAAAAAGATCCCTAAAACTATACTTTTGTAATAATTTACTTTTTTTCTATTACTTCGTAAATTTAATTTAAAGTAAGTTTTCGACGAGACCGGACTTATGGGACACCCTGTATATAAAAAAACTTTATACGACCCCAGTTTATCTTACAATATTAATTACACGAGACAAAATAAATGCTTGCTTTAATGGTACCAAGATCATTATCAAAATGATAAATAGAGAGATAGCTAGTAGCTAGATAGCTATAGAAGCTATCTAGCTATCTAGCTAGATAGATAAATAGATACAGGGGATTGACAGAAGTAAATAGACACCTTTATTTTTGCCAAAATTTGATTATAAAAGTCAATAAATAATAGCAAATTTGTTCAATCAATAAATGCAAAGAGCGAAAAAGGAACACGATTCAGATAATCAATTAATTTCTAATTTATTGAATTTATAAGCAAATAATTTTTTTATATAAACAAAGGTGTCTATTTACTTTCGTCAACACCCTGTAGATAGATAGATTGATAGAAAGAGAGGGAGAGAGAGAGAGAGAGAGAGGGGGGGGGTCAGTTGTTCTTCCTCTGTTTCCGTTTCCATGGAAGAAGGAAGTCGAATGGATACACCATTTAATTAAATCCAAAGAGAGAGAAAAACAATTTAATATTTAGTTCGAGTTTTTTGACGCAAAAAAAAAAAAAATATATAAAATTTCTTTTTCTTTTGATTTTATTCATTTATTATGGAAATGGAATTAACTTTTAATTTAAAAAAAAAGTCATTCAAAAGCGAATGCAACTGAGTTGCATTAAGTTTATATATATATAATAATATATATATAATATATATATATATTATATACTTAACTTCGACATTACAGTATTATTTCTAATCAATTGTTATATTTCTATCCTTAGTATATGAACTGTCATTGTATTAATAATATTGTCATAGGGACTATAGTCTGCCACCATAAACCTTTTCATTTTCATTTTCATTTTTCATTTTCATATACTGATATAGAGTTATTATTATACAGTAGTTATTATGTATAATAATAATTATTATTATTTTCATCTAGTTATTCAGTGGTAGTTTGGTGCAATTGGATTATATAGTGTGGTAAATTCTATTATTATTATTATTATTATTATTACTGGAGTCATCATATATATATATATTGTGTGTGTGTGAAGAAAACGGTACGACATAAACTCCGTGACAAAGGAGTACCGCGTAAATTTCCACAAGGATACAAAACAAATACCAAGGAGAAAAGCACAAACAAGAGTAGGGATTACTGTAACACAAAAATACCACAGAAACACACGAAGCAATACTACAAGAGGGCGATGAAAACTGCCAAAGAATATACCACGAAAATTCCAAGTAAATACTGATGAAATTAACAGAAAAAGACTGCCAACAGATATATATATATATAACAAAAATAGTACGGAAGTATTGCGGAAATATCACGGAAGTAGTAAGGAAAAGCGAGATTAAATACGATTGGAGAATCAGACATAAAGATTTAGAAGAAATTGCTGCCAAAGGTGGCGTGTTTGGGGTTCATTTACCATCAGCCGAGACCCTACACCCCCTTTCTTTAATTTATGAGGAATTATGAAGGGGGAGATCAGACACCCCTCTCTTTCTGTTGGGGGAAGCGTGGAGGGGGATAGCCCCTCTGTATGGGGTCTCGTTATTCTTTAATCGTGGTAAAAGGACAGAAATGGAAGGGTGTGTTAATAAAATTAGATTTTAATTGAAACATATTTGGAAATTAATCCTTATTATATAGGTGTACGGTGGAATAATTGCTGTGTACACACACACACACACACACACACACACACACACACACACATCTCTCTCTCTCTCTCTCTCTCTCTGCAAGTTGAAAATATGCGAAAGAAACTTGAAGAGATTCTAAAATTCATAGCCTATATTGAGGCAAATATTATAAAAATACAAAACTTATTTAACTTAAAAACCAAATTCTTTCTTCGTCTGTACTCATGGAGAAAATATTCAACAGGACCCAAGAATGTACTTTTTGCATGGAATCCATTCCAGGCTGAGATAAAATCCGAATTTTTTGTTATTTTATTAATATTCTTTAAATTATTTGGGGTCCAATAATAACCAAAATAAAATATAAAAAATATATTTTTTTCAAATTTTTTTTTCAGCGTAGTTGGTTGGTTGGTTGGGTGGGTGGAAAGAGCTTTCAGAGTGTTGGTTGAAGGAGGTTTTTCTTTCTTTTTCTTAGAAAAGAAGAAAATAAAATGGGGGGGCTACTAAGTCTTTAAGGATTTTCTTGTTAGGGTAAGAATCATTCCTTTTCATTTTCATTCTCAAAATATTTTTTAAAAATAGTTTTATAAAAATAGGTGCAGTGAGAATAGGCTTCAGGTTGGGGGCGAGCGGGGTAAGCAGGGTGAACGCGGGGTGAAGGTCAAACGAAAGGGAAAGTAAATAGCAAAAATAGTAGAAAAAGGCTATATTTATAATAGTCCAAAATGGTAAAAGACCAAATTCAAGAATCCAAGAGAGAAAGAGGTCAAGATTGATAAAACGCGAGCTATGGAAAGAGGCCATATGAGTAAAAAAAGATAAACGAACAACACAGCAAAGGTACAAAAATTGCAAAAAAAAAAAAAAAAAAACTAAAGAAAAGAAAAGACAAAAATTTAAGAAAAAAAAACCAGAAAATAGAAAAAAAGCAAAATATAAATCAGGTCACCATTGATATAAGGCTAAAATGTGAAAATGGCCAAATAGGAAATAAAAATGGACAAATGACCCAACATATGAAAAAGACAAAATTTTAGAAAAATGTAAACGAAAAACAACGCCATCTACCCCGCCCCCCCTTCCCAAAAGAAACCCACCAAAAAAAAAAATAGACAAAAAAAAAATACAAAGTGTGAAGCAAGGAGATAAAATGGCGTCGACGATAAGCTGTTTCAGATTTGTACAAAACAAAAGAGCGAAAGGTGTTTTGGGAACGAGAAACGATCCATCTGTAAAAACAACCAACGAGAACACAAAGTTGTTTTTTCTCGAAAGGTCATCAGTATTACTAGTTGTTATCGATAATGGTTTCTAAAGCTGAAAATTTTTCAAATACATTGATTTCATTGTCTTTACATCACATACACGCGAAAGAATGGTTACCACAACCAAATGTCATTTACGGGTCAGCGAAGTTAAGCGACGTTGGGTCTGGGGAGGAGTTGGATGGGGGACTATCCTTTGCGTCTAGATTATGTAGCGACACGTGGTTCGGAGCCCACGTAAAGCTATATAGATCCCCTCCGTCATATGACTTTAGGCGCTGCGAAGGGGGCTAAACAACCCATTCAAAACAAAAAATGTTAAATTTTATTTTTGAAAAACAATCATTATTGCCACAAACATTTGGAATAGTTGTGAAATACTTTAACATGATGTTTGATTGTAATACAACTTCTTCTGTATGTGTGTGTGTGTGTGTGTGTGTGGTGTGTGGTGTGTAGTTTATTTCACTCTCTGGAACTAGAACCGTGTTCAGTCTTTATTAAGTGCAATCACAGCTCCAAATTACTTTCACACCACTATAACAAAGAGACAAACAAAGCAGAAAATGCAAACTAATTTGTAGAGTTACAGATTTTCTAAATTAACGAAGACCCGGTGATCCACTTCAGGTTAGCCCATGAAAAAGATGAATCTATAGAGAGAGAGAGAGAGAGAGAGAGATAGAGAGAGAGAGAGAGAGAGAGAGAGAGAGAGAGAGAGAGAGAGAGGAACCGTCCTCCTTCTGTTTTTCAATTCGGTCTTCCCTTTATTTTTGGGTGAATACGAACCCGTTCAGAGTTCGAGCGTTTTCTTCGTTTGTAATTTATTTAATCTCCTTCAGCATTTATAATTTAGCTTTTAATTTATTTCTCGCTCCGTTTTAATAATATGAAAGCATAATGGATGAAAGAATCACTCGCCAGATCAAAACCAATTACATTTTCATCATCATCATCATCATCACACATATATATATATATATATATATATATATATATATATATAGAGAGAGAGAGAGAGAGAGAGAGAGAGCCTATATACTGTATATATATATATGATAATGGTAATAGTGCTGATAATGACAACGTTTGTTAGCAGGAGACAAACTCATCAAAATATAGAGTATCTATCAAGGTAATAAACGATACAACTAATTAAACAATAAATTTAAAAACAAACAAAGACTACGATAATAAAGGAATAACACTGATAATATATATAATATATCTATATATATATGTTACATACAGACCGTACAGGGAACAAGGAACTCTTTTGGGAAGATTAAATCTACTATGGTAAATTACAAAAACTAGAGTTTTTTTTTCATAATGGAAAGACCAATGTGGGCAATGGATCCCTCGCAAAGAATACCCAAAATATAGCTTCCTTCACCAGCTATCTGCCAAGCAGACAGAATCTAGCTTTGGGAGAGGATCTAGGGTTTAAGCCACCTAGCCTACTGTATTCAGAACCTCAATATACGCAAGAAACTCGCTGCATTCACGTCCGATTGAATACATCAAATAAAAATGGGTAACTATTGATTTTTAGCCAAAATCCAAAACTTAAAACTCAACCGGGAATTTGAGCATAGTGGATTTAATTTTTCCCGAAGAGTTCCTTGTTCCAAGCACAGTCTGTGTGTAACATAAAGTTCTCAGGGGACCATTTTGAGTTGAATGTATATTATATATATATATATATATATATATATATATATATATATAATATATAGTAGTTACTATAGAAGTGTTCTTCGGGAACCTTATCCTCAATATGAATATGAAAACAAGAGATACGACTCTCAACATTTATTGGCCAAACGTTTCGGTCCACTCAGGGAACATCTTCAGTGACTAAATAGAAGCATCTAAAAAAAAAATAATCATAAAACTAAAGCAAATACAAATGTCAAACTGTACAATAATAAAATCTAATACAAAGAAGTTAAAAAGTTGTTAAAAAAAACAAAACTATCTGGATTATAAAACAAAAAAGTAAAAATAAAACTAACTAAAATTTGAAAAAATTAAAAGTTTAAAAATGTTAAGCTTAAAATTTAAAATATTTTTTTAAAAGGACTGACCTGGATGGTAAAAGCTACAAATGACAAGTGGAGAGAAAGGAAAAAACAACTTAAGTTAGTGCGGTAGTTGCGTTAAAAAGGTGTTGGTTGGTTAGGAAGTATATAATTTTATCGAGGAAAGGCTATCGTTTAGTTCTGGATTTAATTTCTTGATAAAAAGGGATTCTAAAATTTTAAGATCAAGTGAATTAGAAGCAGACGACAAAATGGAAAAGGAGTCCTGGGGGCACGGGTGGTCATGGGTCTCTGAATGATGCCGAATAGCAGAGGATTCAGGAGTGGAAAGAGGGCGAGAAGTTCGATAAGAAAACCCAAATGCTTCGAAATCCTAAGTTTTAACTGTAGGGCAGTCTGCCCCACATAACGACTTTGGCAGGTCGCACATGTATATAAATAAATAACAAAGGATCTCAAAAGCACGGGGAGGTGCTTTATGACAAAAAAGGATTGCAATGAATTAGAATTAGAATTAATGATTATAAAGTCATATTGAGGGAAATGTCTGTCCAAAATAAAGTGGACATCTTTATTAAGTTGAAACGTAAGTTGGTCTAAAAATGGAAGCTTAAGATAAACCTTCTGTTTCCGAAACGTTTGGCCGATAAATGTTGAGAGTCGTATCTCTTGTTTTCATATTCATATTGATTATATATATATATATATATTATAATATATATATATATATACACGGTGAACCAAAAGTAGGTGGACAGTAGTTTGAATACGGTTTGTGTTATATTATATTATAACTATGGTGTTCATTATAACTATGGTGTTTGTGTTATATTATTAAATATTATAACTAAATTTATTTAAATTTTATTTTGTATTATAGTATACAAAAAAATTAAATATGTATTCTCAAAATAAACGTTATCATTTACTGTCCACCTACATTTGGTTCACCCTATATATATATATATATAGGGTGGCGCAAAAGTCGCGCATCATAGGAATTTTCAGCGTTAACTATCATAGAATGTATTATTGTTTTTCTTTACGGTAGGGAATGGCTGCAAAATTAACAATAGACGAGATGGTGAGCTTGGTTTTAGTGTATGGAATACTAGGTACTACAAATCGATGAATCGGTACAGAATTTAAATTTTGTACCGATTCATCGATTTGTAGCACCTGGTATTCCAAAACACTAAAACCAAGTCCATCCTCTCGTTTATTGTTAATTTCGCAGCCGTTCTCGACCTTAAAGAGAAAAAAAATAATACATTATAGTCAACACTGAAAATTCCTATGATGCGCGACTTTTGCGCCACCCTGTATATATATATATATTATATATATATATATATATGAACATTAAATTAATATCTTAATATTCATTTATTAATTTTCAGTTATAAAATTCAATAAAAATAAAATGGAAAAAAAGAAAAAAAAATTTCTTCAGGTTTTTTTTGTCAATTTCGCAATTTCAAAAATATTTTTAAATATAAAATTAAATTTATCCTTAAATTTTATGATTATAATTATAATTTAATGATTTTTAATAATGAAGGAAATACGTATCTTGATTAACTGAAGGGGCTACGTTGTAGTCAATGTCGTAACGCCGCTTTCTGTTGATCAGCGAACTTAAGCGACATTGGGTTGGATAGTTGTTGGATGGGAGACCGTCCTCCGCGTTTAGACTATATAGCGAACCGTGGTTCGGATTCCACTTAAAGCTGTACGTCTCTTCCATCGTATGACCTTAGATGTTGCGAAGGAGGTTAAAGACCCCCATCATTACTGTTTATTTGATGAACTGTCACAAAATTTATTGGTGTAATGCTAGACAAGACTGTGTAGTGGAATGACCATGTAAAAGAATGACCATATAAATAATAACCATGTAAAAAAATGACCATGTAAAATATTTCATGGAGCGTCGCTTAAAATTGGACATATAGTCCCTAAACGGGTTTTAGTAATACTCTCGTTCTTCCTTATATAACGTACTGCATCCTTACATGGGGGGTAAGTCCCGTTGACAAAGATTTGAACAGCATCATCCCCCTTAAAAATGAACAATAATATTATCTGATGTTGATTTTCATAATCATTCAAATACATTCTTTAAAGAGCTGAAATTATTAAAGCTAAAAGATGTAATCAAAACGATCCACTTTATTTTCAATTATAAATATATAAACAAAATTATTAACTTAATGGATAAATAAACATTTTTTGTAACTCATCAAGAAATTCACTCCAACCAAACTATGGAGTACATCGAAGCGTGTTATTCCTCAAATCATCTCCCAAAATATCATCTATTTTCGTTGAAGTGAAACTATGGAATTATTTAAGCGTTATATTAAAAATAATTCTAATTTAGAATCGTTTAAAAACAAGTTCAATTCTCATTTTATAAAGGATTACTGATGGAATTTTAGGAGTGAATGACTCTATTACTGTATTACTTGTCTATTTCTCGTATGATGTCTATTTACCTCATTTTTCGCATTGAACGATCAATTCTTTATATTGTATTTGTATCTATTTTCAGCTTTTAGTTAGATTATATATTCTGAATTAATTAATTTATATATTAGTTAATATTTATATATTAGTTAGTTATACTGTATATTAGTTAATATGATTTATATATTAGTTTAATTATAATTACCTATGAAGTGATATGTTTTATCTTTAATGAATTTGAGAGCCCAGTAAAGCCCAATGCTTAAGGGCCAAATAAAATAAATAGTTAAATTGACGGTTGTTTATTGTATTATTGTAGCAAAGAAATTGTAATATTGTAATATCTATATTAGAAATAAATAATACAGACTGATTGGTTGATATTGATGTCACGTCCCAGGACCATTGAAATGAATAAACACACACACACACACACGCACACACACACACACGCGCGCTCAAGTTGGTTTTATATCTGACTTATGAGGTTAACTTTTTAAGTAAATCAAACTAACTTAACCTAACTTAATTTTATCTAACCTATCCTAATTTTTATATGATTAATAGTTTTGAGATATTTGACTTTTGAAAAACACAGAGTACCTCACTCTACCTACAGTATCTCGTACGAATAAATTTTGTGAGGTAATAGGAAAATAACTAGCGTAAAAATCGGTAAACTACATTGTTCCTCCGATAAAATAATCTCATAATGAGTTGGGGAAAGCTAATACACACCTACGTACAAACAAACAGACATATACACACGCACACCCATACATACACCTACACGCAATCA